>QLNU02015360.1:157189280-157223822 GCA_006491805.2 Dysdera silvatica | reverse complement strand
TGTTGGCTAATATTTGGCAATTGTGTTATCCCTGTGAAGGGTAATAATATCTTACATCCTCATATACGAAGAAAAATGCGTTTGTTCTTGTTCTCATTCGTCTAGTAGGTCAAGACACCGCGGGCTCAACGCGGGGACCCTGGTTCGAATCTGGGATGAGGACGGCGTCTCTTTTTCTCCTAAACAAAAATAGCTCTAGTTTGAGCTACTAATACGTGGGTGTCAAATTTATTTGTAATAAAAAATCCCCCACGAAAAACTCACAAAAATCTCGCCCCGGTGGCTTTGTGTGTTGACCAATATTTGGCAATTGTGTTATCCCTGTGGGAGGTAATAATACCTTACAATGTAATTAAAAGAACAAGTTTAAATTTAAACCACAAAAATGTTGTAATTATTTTATTTTTTTTATAACAAGAAACAATTAAGTTTAGTAAGTTAAGTGCAAAATCAAGCCATCTTGGTTTCTTTGAAAATTTGTCAATACCTTTTTTTACATCAATATGAATGTCTCTATGGATGTGTATTAAAAGTTTCTCTTCTGTCATCCGCGTTCGAAGGCAAGTTTGAAGGCGCTTCAACTAACGCAACACTTGCTGAAAACATAGCTTTAAAGGGTGAGAAGCTTGTAAATTCATATAAAAACGTCACTTCCCAAAGACTTAGAGAATTTGGACACCAGTGTAAGACTTTTGTTCATTACATTTGTAACAAACAACACATAAAATATTCTTATTCTTTTTTTTCCTGTAAAATTGCTTTCGAAAAAATTTTAAAAAAACCCTCTGTTGGGGGGAGGGTGATCACTCCCTCTGCCCCTCGCTGGATCTGCCAATGTTCTCAAAAGACAAAAAAAAAAAATGCACTCCACATCAATTAAGACATTTGGAATATATTGAACAGTTTTCCACAGATTCATACCATGTGTTTGGAAAAGAAAATGTTGTGACTGATGCATTTTCTCATTTAGAAGAAATTCAAGGGACCAACTCTATTGATTACGAAGAAATGGCACCTGCACAAATGTCAGAAGAAATAGAATCTCCAATAAAAATTTGGACTTAAAACCTTTAACATTACCAGTTACCAATTTTTATATTTACTGTGATGTTTCAATGGGCAATATACAACATTACATTCCCAAAAACTATTGCCGTAATTTTTTTAAGCTCTTCACAGACTATCACATCCCAGAATTAAGTCAACTGATTTAATTCGCAAAAGACTTGTACGGAAAGGATTTTCTAACGATTGCAAAAATTAGTGCCAGACATGTATACCATGTCAAAAATTAAAAATGCATTGCCATACCAAAACTCCATTACCTTCATTTGCAGTGCCTAACAGAATTTCTCATACTCATCTATAGCTGGCCCACTTCATTTTAACAAGAATTTTATATACATTCTCATAATTATTGATAGATTTACTCGATGGGCAGAAGCCATTCTAATGTACGATGAAACTGTAGACTCTGTCGCTGAACATTTTTTTCAAGTTGGATCACTCACTACTGAGTACCAGATATTATTCCAACAGATTGCAGTACCAATTTCGAGAGCATTTATTTGCCACATTAACAAAACATTTAGGTATATATCGTATACACACTACTGCCTGTCATCTATCTAGCAACAGAACAGAAGAGAGGTTTCACAGGCAACTAAAAACTATAATAAAATGCTACAAAACCGAACTTTGGTACAAAGTACTCCCAGTGGTTCTCTTGGGAATAAGATCTGCACTAAAAAAAAATTTAAAAACTTCTTCAACGGAACTGGTCTACAGTATGCAACTCAAAATTCCAGGTAAATTTTTTAAAACAAAACATCCGTGATGCTTCCTTCACCCAGCGAGTTCATTCACAGACTGTACGCATACATAAGAAAATCACTCCCTACTCCCATTACTAACAATTCTAGTAAAACTATTTTTGTTCACAATGAACTCAAAAATCGTTCACATGTGTTCCTTCACAAAGGTTCTGTGTATAAACCTCTCAAACAACCATATCAAGGTCCATTCAAAATACCGTCAAGAACAGATAAACATTATAAAATTGAACACTGACAATCACAGTGACAACATATCCCTTGACAGGCTAAACCCAGCCTTCTTATTAAATGCATCATTTAATGACAGCTCACAGCAAAAACTCCATCTATTATGCAACAAAAATCATAAACTCAATATAGGTGCAAAGTATTTTCTTTTGCCCAATAACTGAACATTTTATTTATTAGGTTGTCTCCTGTCACGATGTTACATTATCTTGTCTTCCAGGCTGGGGAGAGGTTTGTGCAGTAGCCTTCCTAACATTGGCAATACAATGCTGAAATACATTATGATGCTGTGCAAAAAAGGAGATTAGCATAGTACAATAGCACATCAAGCAACATCATGGATGGTCAATCAGAGGTGCCCATGTCGATGCAACAAGTGCAATATACGATCATCTTAGCCAGCATACTTTCTATTCTTCAGATACTCATTATCTAAGCTGCATCAGTATACTCAAAGTTCATGTTAAATGTCTTAAGAACACTAGTTATGCTCATCGCAAGTAAACATTTAATGATTTAATAATTTCACTGAATAATTTTTATAGTTCCAACATTTAATTTAGTGATTAGTATAGCTACACAAGAAACCGATAATAACTACTATCATCGCTAAAGACTCATCATACAAGAATACAAACTACTCTTTATTCCCTGAAATTTCATCTGGTACCCAATGGCGAGGCATGCGGTCATCTACAAATTTGGTGATAATCATGGAAAAATTAAAGAAAAAGAGAACCTGTGTGCAGCATATTTTGTAATTATTTTTATATTTTTAATTGATAAAATAAACTTACCAATCTGGGGTTGTTGTTTTTTTGTTTTACGATTGACAGATTAAAAACTTCCTAAATAAGTTTATATTCAATAACTGAAAAAGGCATTATATATATAATATAATGATATAATCATATGCTGCCGTCAACCGGACTGTAAAATGAAATGACAGGAGGATTCACCTCTATTGAACGAATTTATTTCGGCCTGCGTGCACACATCCCCACCGCCATCAGACAATCAAATTACGCAAATATTTTTCAAAAATACATGGGCTTTTCATCTGCAAATTTATCGAATCTTTCTTCAAGCTTTTTTTCTATTTGCAAATCTGGCATACTTTTGGTTGTGTTACAGGTATCTATACAGTATTTAATGATTAAATTCGAAAGTATAGAATATTAGGATGCGGATTATCCAATTTTAAACAAAAAAAAAAAAAGTAAATACATTTATTTTAATTGAACTTCATCCATTTTAATCCAAATACCATTTTAAGTTTCAAAAATACGCTACTTGATTGCTGAAAACTGCTACTAAATCGCCAGAAAATGTTATTGAACTGAAAAAACATTAATTACATTTTTTTAATAAAACTATTTTAAATCAATTAAAAATATAAAACTCTACTTTGAACTTTGGATAGGATAAACCAACAATATCCTAGGGACAAACAGACTTATTATTATATCGATTGAATGTGGATGGACACAGCCAAGGGGCCTGGCCACCCAAATAAAACCATGTCCCCTTTTGGGATGAATAGCTCTGAGAATAGCCTTTCACTGTTATCAATTGAAGGAGAAATGTTGGAATTTCTAAGATTAAAAGGAGATTTTTACAGTATAGTCACAGAAAAATTTTCCGCAAGAATGCAAAGACTTGTTTACTCTTACAAGTAAAGAGTGAGGCTGCTGAATACTGACAGTTCTATTTGTAAACTTTAACACATACAGTTAATGTTAGCTTTAAAAAAATATTGAATGTATGTTTTGTAATTAATAACGCAGAACACAGTTCTATCGTTAAAGGATAAGATGTAATTTAATTTTGGTGGTAATGGGAAGCTATATATTCTTGGCTTTATATTCCTAAAATTTATATTCCATAAGCTATATATTCCTGGAACTAGCGACGACTACTCCAAAAAGTCATGCCTCGCCACTGCTGGCACCCTCTGGGACTATGGACATCCCAGGTTGGGAACACCTGCTTTAAGTACTAAAAACTAATTCTGAGGGAGATAGTTTTTTCAACTTTCTATAGCCATATTCAGGATTTATTACTGTATTTGCAATTTCTTAAAACATATCTCAAGTATAGCAGAATGAAGGAGTTAGGTAGCTTGATATTAGATTTGGTTGGTTGGTTATATCTTTACGGCACAAGGAGATTGAATTTGTTGAGAATTATTTACATGAATTATAACTGTACAAACATCCAAATTTCACTACATATTCAATCAGTTAAGTATTAATAACATTGTAGGATGCAGTTTTTGATGTCATGTTTCATACAGATATTGCTGTCCTTTGTCAGGAATAAACTGGAGTAAACTTTCAATGAACACAAAGTATTGCCATTTCATGCTACTATTGGTTATCTGGCTGCAATGTCACTAACAGAACATATTTGGAAATGGAAAGAAAAAAATTAAAAGCGAGAAAAAGGGGATAATTTGTGAGGAGAGAATAATATGACCTTTCACACACCACACTGAAACTGGGATTTATAATCACTAACACGGTTGATTGACTGTTCATATATGTGGAAAATTTCTGCGAAGTTCAACTCCAAAGGCAATCTTGATTGACCAATAATAAAAAATTCTACACACATAGAAGTATAATTACTCTCCCAGCAATCCACAGTGATGGAAGATTTTTCACATTCTGCTTTTTGACATTTTTTGTGCTTGTTTATAGCTAGAATTTAAGGGAACATTTAGTCTGCCCAATTTTTATATGATTACATTTACAATTTTTTTTTTAAGAAATTGAGAAAATAATGAGATATTTTTAATTTCAAGGGAACGAAACATCTTCCTTTTGATGTATCGATAAAAAAATTTGGCAATACTTTTATCACTTGCACAGTTTTGATTCTCCCACATACTAAAATATGCCACCCCTAAAAGCAAAAAATGCTCCTCCCTTATTTTATGTTTATCAAGCTTTACATAGTTTGTTACCCTCAGAACCTTCACCTAAGTTTAATTACCGTTCTAAAACCCATCACAATGAATAAAGGTTTTGTTTGTTTTATAATGCAAGATCAGCAAAGAGATCTGTGCTAGGACCCACAATTTTCTGAGGAATCCAAACCTTTTAAGGCCTAGGGAATCAACCCCTGGACTACAGTGAGCAATTTGTTGGTAAGTATTCTACCTTGGCACCATTGGAGTCAAACCCAGATTAACAGCATGCTAGGCGAAGATATTACCACTGCACCACCACATAAAGGTTTTGATCATATGGTTATCAATCACTCATTAAATTTTTCAAAAATTAAAAGTTTTTAAAAGTTAAAAAAAAAACAACACTCTTTCAGGTTACTTCCTTTCCTTGTAATAAAATTCATTCTTCAAAGTTTAAAGACAATACCCTTATTTTTCAATGTTGGGGATACACGGATTTTTTACAAATGTAATCATTTATATATCAACTAGATTAAACGTGTTCCCTAAAATCACAGCCAAATGGGTACAAAAAATATTAACTGAAATTAAAGAATCTTCAGTTGTTTGCTGCTAGCAGAATAATGCCCTCTGAAAATAGTGAGATCACAGGGCATGATAATTGCCTTTTATGAATTTTTGCTTCTTAAAGGATCATGTATACCCCCATTAAAGAATATAGCAACCATACAATCAGGTTTCAGAGTTTGATGAACGAAGAATTGTGGAAATATGGAAAGGCGGAATATCTTTGGGATACTGATGTTTATGTTGTATAGAATGCAACCACAGTGATACGAATGTGGTGTCACTAAATATAGGATGAATGAATGAAGCAATGTAGCATCATGGATTGCAATGGCTCTGTCACATAAATGGATCAGAGAACAAATATCTTACACATATGGCTTTGAATGATCATGCAGACCCACAAAACACCATAGCTTAACATTTAGTGCATATGCATATCAACGAGCATCTGTATGTATGGTTTGATGTTATCTGTAGTATTCGGCATAACAAAACAATAGTTTCACCAGGAGATTTCATAACAGTTATTTAGACACTAGCATACCTTCATTTAACAAAGGGAGCCTTATGTCAGTGTCTAAATAACTGTTTATTACAGTATTCGGCATCTTTGTAAAGTGGCCACTGCTTCAGAAAACCATTGACTCTACAATGCAAGGTCAATATAGGTCTGGTACAGTGTTATGGTATGATGTGCCACTGGACTTAACTCCAACTCTTACCTAATAGGTATTATCAATACCTTGAACAGCCAGTAGTAGATCACTGAGGTATTAGAACCTGTGAACCTAACCAATTTTAGCTTACCATCAGAACCTCTCCTGTACCATTTACCAATAGGACAATAATGACTACAGATGGGTGTCTATATGGGAAGCTTGAGATCCCCAACCGTTCAAAAATTTTATTTACCCGAACCTGCTATGCATTTACTTTCAGAAGTTTTACAGTCACATTTTAAAATAAGGTACTTTTTAGCTCATTACTAATTGTCAAGCAGTATCAATTATTTTTGTAGCATTTTAGTATCTTGTACATTCACTAAAATTCTTGACAGCCTTGAGAAGGATGTAATATTTCTCAGCCCCCTCCCCATCATGGAGTACTTATGTGAGCGCCCATGCAACTATAGGTAACATGGAACATCCAGGAATTCCTGGCTAGCCACCATGTTTCACTACTTCCTTGGCCTACATGTTCACCGAATTTAGCTCCCATTGAACACATCTGGTTCATGATTTCATGGCAACTAGCACACTAAAAACCACTAACTGCTACAGCAAATTAATTTCCGTGATGTACCGAAATTGTATGAAAGGACATTCCCGAAACACACATCCAATGTCTTATCCTCTCAATGCCGAATCAAACAAGAAGACTTATTGATGTCAATGATAGTTACATAAGATCATAGGCATATGCAGAAAATTCATAAGGGGACTTAACAGGTAATAATGGGGGATTCAAGGATATAAATCCATATATTTATATTTGTGTGTGTGTATATATATATATATATACACAGTGGACACAAATTAGTTGGGCAAAAAGAATGGTTTATTATGAGTAGAGATACAACCAAACATGAGAGTATGAATGATTATACGATAGTGAAACAAACAAAGTTTGCCCTTTTCACAAATGTTCAATGTGGCTGCCCTTTGTTACGTTGCAAATGTCCCATAGGTAAATAAGTTCTTACCATATGTCTGCTGTGAGCATGTTCACATTGATCATGGCAACCATGATTACCAGACTTTTCACCCATCGATTTTAATGTATTGGGTTTTATTAAAGATCAAGTTTACAGTCTACTGCTTATGATATCCATTGCTGAACTGAAATCACAAATCAGTACTGCATTTAATTTGACTGACGTGAACATGCTTATAAATATACTGCACGAACTGATTTACCGATGGGATATTTGTAGAGTAATGAAGGGCAGCCACATCGAACATTTGTGAAAAAGGTAAGCTTTGTGTGTTTTACTCTCATGCTTAGTTACATAACTACACATAATAAAATATTTGTTTCGCACAACTAATTTGTGCCCGCTCTGTATATATAATTGCATCACAACAGGGAGGTTATGATCCTCATCCACCCCGTCCCCTGCATACACTAGAACCTAAGATATTAATTTATATTTCATGAATCTTTGTGTCTTGGTGTTGTACTTTTAATGGCCAACAGTATACTAACCTACATCACTTTTGAAGTTAAATATGGGAAACTTCCAGAAAATCTAAGAATAGTTAAACAACCTTGTATGATGATCATGACTTTATTTCCAGTTTCAGTATTACACAGAAGGCCATAGTAAACTCCATTCACTAATTAATTATACTCTTTTCAATTTTTTTTTCTTTCTTTCTCTGTTTCAAAATATTTTTTATCAGTAAGTGGCACTGTCACCAGACAACCAACAGTAGAATGAAATGGCAATGTCCTGATGAAGATTAATGATTTATGTCTGTCTGAAATGTGTCTATAAACCCTACTCAACATAAAAAACAATGTTATTAATATTTAATGTATTTTACATGGTGTATTTTACATCAAAAACAATGTTATTAATATTTAATGTATAATACATGGTACTACATTAATTTTACACTATGTTCAACCGGACTAACAAGGAAAGTACCTGATAACAATCATCCTGATTTGATTAAAATTTACAAAACAGGTTCAGAGAAATGTATAAAGCAGTAGTTCCTAACCTGGGGAGTGAAAAGATTCGAGAATTTAATATCAATAACTCTTTTATTTTTCGATTTTTAAAGTGTATTTGAAACAAAATTAAGTAATTATAGAAAATAATGACTTAACTTAAGAATAAAATTCAGTTACATTTGAATTCTTTAGATGACAAATTCAATTATCAATTCCCTGATATTTCATCTGATGACTGGTTTAGGATATTAACTAGAAATCCTTTCCTTGATGATATTGATGTACTGCCACAACATTTTCAAGAAGAAGCTATAGAACCGAAATGTGATTGAAAGGCGAAAGATGATTTTAAAGCAATGGGACTGGATGGATTTTGGATACATTACCTTACATTGTATCCTAACATCTCTAATGTTGCCTTAAGCATCACTGTACCATTTTCATCAATATATATATCTGCGAGTCTCGATTTTCAACATTAACTGCCATAGAAAGAAAACAGTGTTGCCATCTAGAGGTGGAAAGTGATCTCCGTTGTGCATTATCCAACATCAAACCAAACACCAAATATATGTGACATAATCAAGGCAAAACAGTATCAATCTTCACACTGACATTTAGTGACTTGATTGTTGATCGGCTGTTGTTTTTTCTGTTTTTTTCACCGATTGCTTTATTTGAAATTTGTCTTTTTTGTGGAACGTGTGGACTTTAATTTTTTGTGGAATATCATATACTAGTATAAAAGCAATGTTCATTAAAAATAAGAAATTATAGTTATTATATAGGCTTATGGTAAGGGGGTCTTACCATATCTCAAAAGCGGGCATCGAGTGGGAACTAGTGGTCTAAAGCATAACACTGCCAGCTTTTCTTTCACAAATTAGCTGCCGGCGCAGCATGACCACTGTAGTCTTTGAGCCGTAAAACCACAAAACAAACAAACAAATTAGCTGATGAGAAGTTATTAATATTTTAAGTTATGGTGAAACTATTATTCTATTGTTAATAGTTAAAAAAATGTTAGCACTGGTAACTGTGCATGCATGTCTTTGACTATGAAATCTGCTAGGTGCTTCTTTAACTATTAATAAAAAATAGCAATTTCTCAGTAATATATTAATAACTTCAAATCAGCGAATGTGCGTTTAGATTTAAAAAATTATTAGTAAAATTAATTTAGTAATTAATTACTAGCAAATTAATATATTAATAACTTCACATCAGTGAATTTGTGTCAGACATTGGTTTAAATCTATTCTGTAAATATCAAGCATATGGGTGGGATAACTATCAAAGGGGTACTTTCCTTGTAAGTATTGCATTAATAATGAAGGAATTTTGTTTTCATATATATAAATCAATTCTATAAATCATATCCTACAAAAACTAACAGCTAACTTACTTGTCACAATAAAGTAAATAAAGTATAAACATAACAAAAAATACAGGGTGTCCGGGCTAAAGGCATCCAAAAGTAATGGCTTATACTGAGAGAAACACACATGACTAGTTATGGAAGTGTTGCCAATGATAGGGGATTGCTCCAATTTTTTTATCCAAGTTTGCTATTACGGTCGCGCATGCGCATTGTTGACAGTTGCGTTGAGCTGCTTTCCACAGCAGTCGTATGCTGACTTGTGATTAGGAATATTTAGAAATGGAATCATCGGCACATTTTGTTTCGCAGAACCGATAGTGGCAGGACGCAGTAACATTGTGGGAACTTCTTGTTGGAAAACTTTGCTGTTCCACATACTCGACCAAATTTCATATTTCAGCAAAACAGTGCTCCACCAAACTTTCATGGAGATGTTACCAAGTTTTTGAATACGATCTTTCCTGGATGCTGGATCGGAAGAGAAGGTCCTACTGCTTGGCCTCAGTGATCTTTGGAGATAAGGCCATTGGACTTTTTTACTTGGGGCTTCAATAAAATGATTGGTACCAGCAAAAAGTTCGTAAGTTGGATGTTTTCAAAACAGAGTATCTATGCAGGAGTATTGATTTAGTAACACCTCAGATGTAACTAAATACCTGGCAAGAGATCGAATAATATTTGGACATCTGCAGAGCCACTAATGGTGATCACATTAAATTTCATTAACCTGATTCTTCATTAACCATTCTTTAATGCAACTGAAATTTATAACTAACCCTGTGTCATTCTCCCAGTATAAGTCATTACTTTTCTATACCTTTAGCCCAGACATCCTGTATTATTGAATTAAAAATAATTAAAAAAGGGTATCAGTTTCATAATTTACTTATTACTTTCTATTTTAAATTTAAAAGGAAGATATTAACATAGTCATAAAGCAACTTTGTGGAAAAATTGCACAATGTGAATTTTTAATTGGTAAAATCATTAAATCTTCATTGCCTGTAATATATAGTCTACTTTTCAGGAACAAGTAGATATTCAGCAATTGAATATTTAATCTCAAAACAGTGATAAATACAGGGTGGTCATAAAGTAACTTCCCTATGTAAGAGACCATAGGGACCAGAATTTTGAAGGTATTGAAATAAAACTTGAAATGCAGAAATTTCAAAGTATGCACTCTCGAGAATTACATAGATAAAAGAATTAAGCTACCATGGTTAGTTACAAAATTTCAGACAGTTTAAATAGCAACATCCTTTTTTTATTATCGCAATACATTCAGCACTGGGAAAAAACTACAAATGTTGTTGAAAATTTTTCTGTAATTGTAAAAATGGCTATGCAAGAGCAGTATCAAAGAAGTAGTATGAATAATAGAATATGAAAGACAACAAGAAACCATGTATTTGACATTTATTAAGAAGTGCTCAATGTGGCCACTTTTACAGGCAATGTAACAATGCATGTTTTGCAAATTTTACAAAATTGAAAATTTTGCTGTTCACATTTATCTTATTTGATACTGCTCTTGCACAGCCATTTTTACAGTTAACGGAAAACTTTCAATGGAATTTGGGGTTTTTCATAGGGCTGATTGTACTGTGGTAATAAAAAAAAAAGTGCTGCCATTCAAAATTCGGTAACTGTAACCATTACAGAAATTTTTTTTTATGTATGTAACTCTTAAGCACATACTTCGAAATATCCTCATCTCAAGTGTCCTCCCGATACCTTGAAAATTCATGTTTTTATGGTCCCTTACATAGGGGGAAGTTACTTTATGACTACCCTGTATGTGAAGTTTGAAGCATAAAGTTCTGTTACATCTGCATATAACATACTATTTAGAAGTCTAATATGATATCAATACATTGTTAAACTTACACGTTTTTCAATATCACCATGCTGTAGCTGCACAAATCGTGCACTAATGGCTGCTATATAGCTTTGTTGATTTGAAAAAGCCACACGGCCGGCTCCTTTTGGATACTTCAGCTCAGGATCAGTATCAATTCCAGCATAACAGACACCACCATACAGACGATCCATGATCATTGCAAGTTCCACTATACATAAAACATTCAATGAACTTATATATATACATCAGTGGCAGTATGGTAGACTTCAAGTATAGGTGTGCTGAACAGAATAAAAAAGTAATATGCAGAAACTCAGTAAGAGTAGTGATAACCCTTTTTTTTTTAAATTTTACTTCTACAAATACACCGGCATAATAAAAATGCACATCCAAAATGTTTAATTTTTAAAAAATGGATACAAAAATCCACCAAACACAATCATCATAATAAGCATTCCAAAAGGTCTGATTAACAAATCATTAACACTATGCACCATAATAAAACAAATATGATAAAAATATTTTAAAATATTTCCATGCTACATTAAATTACCTTTAAAATAAAATGAACATACGGATGAAAAAAAAGTTATAAATTCATATAGCACCATGAAAAAAAATCACAAGGTCAGAGAAAATTAGCCACAACAATAATGCTTAATCTGTGCTTTTGTTTTATAGCACTACAAAAAAGCTATACCAAGACATAAGGAAGCACAGTTCTTCCGTACGTGTATGTCTATGAATAACATAGTGTGGGAGAGTGAATGATGATATGAGCGTTTGACAAATAGCTCAACCTTTGTGGTTACTGTATTTAAGAAAGCCCAACATTTTGACACTGTTTTCACACTTTAGCAGAAGAATTAAGCACATTCACTTTTTTTATTATAATGAAAAATGTATTTCATTGAAATTCAGAAAATTATGAAACTTTTAGTTAAAAAAATTATATACACTCTATAACAAAAAAAAATCGACGCACCAAGAAGTTGTCCGATTGCGATAAAAATTGGTGGATGTGAAGAACATACATAGAAAAAGAAATCATTAAAATTTCAGAACAATTGAATGATTTATTGCAGAGTTTGACCGTTACAAAGGGAGGAAGTCAATAAGGCGTTGGTCCACCTCTGGCCTGGATGCAAGCTGTCACCCGGCGTGGCATAGACTGATAAAGATCCCGGATGGTGTCCTGCGGAATTTCTTGCCAAATTGTCTCCAACTGTCGGGCTAAATCGTCAACATTCCGGGATGGTTGCAATCGCCTTCCCATAGCGTCCCAAATGTGCTCTATGGGAGAGAGATCAGGAGATCTAGCTTGCCAAGGAAGTGTTGGGCAAGCTTGAAGACAATTCATAGCAACACGTGCCGTGTGCGGCCGGGCATTGTCTTGTTGAAACGTAAGTCCAGGGTGTCGCAAAAGGAACGGTAACACAACCGGTCGTAGAATGTCGTCTACGTACCGCTGTGCTGTAAGTGTGCCAGAAATGACCACCAAAGGGGTCCGGCTATCAAAGGAGATGGCACCCCAGACCATAACGCCCTGTTGTGGGCATGTATGGCGTGCGGTAGTAAGGGAAGGATCCCCACGCTGCCCTGGACGTCTCCAGACACGTCTGCAGTTATCGTCAGGACACAATTGGAAACAGGACTCATCACTAAAGACTATACGTCCCCAGTCAGTGCAGTTCCAAGTTGATCGAGCCCGGCACCATTGTAATCGGACTTGAAGGCGTAAAGGCGTGAGAAGTAAGTGGCGTAACGGTGGGCGCGAGCGTAAATTCCGCTCTCTCAGTCGTTTGCAGAGGGTCATGTTGGACACATGTGTGCGGACCACACGTTGGAGATTTGATAATGATTCCAGTGCTGTGACAGCTGCTCTAACAATCACTCTGTCTTCCCATTCTGTTATGGCTCTAGGTCGACCGCTGCAGTCCCGATGTCTGCCGTTGTTGACCCACTCTTGCCAGCACCGTCCAATCGCTGCATCGCTTCGACTCACATGTCCAACGATTCTTCGATTCGTCCAACCAGCCTCTTTCAATCCGATAGCACGACCTCTTTCCAACTCTGACATATTGTTAAAATTTCTGTCCGCCTCACTGTAAAGGGAGGTGGCTTAACTTACTTAGTTTTACAGTAGCATTTGGGGAGTTGGCTTGTTAAGCCTAGATATAATGGTTAGCTTATTGTTTTTTTAGTATATAACATGAGAAGTATCGTAAGAATGATTGCCTTGTGAGAAAGAAAAAATAAATCTAAGTATTTCTTTTTTCTTGAGAAAACAGGGGAAATGTTATGATATGGAGGTTAATTATAAGCTTAATTAATCCTTTCTTGTCTATCTTCATCGATGTTGTTTACAATCATGAGGCAAAGATGAAGAAACGAGATGTGATCCACTGTACTAAAGGTTAGATACTTCTCAGCGGCGAGATGATGTGTTCGTGTGTGTTGATCCCCGCCTTTGAAAGGTGTCAATAAAATTATCTGCTTCCAAAGGACATCTCTTTCATAATAACTTTGGTTCTATGACATATCCGTCATGAGAACCATCCTGCATCTGCCAAAAGACCATGTGTGTAAAGTTCATTAAGTTGGAGACGAGTCCCACAAGCAGACGTTTGATTTTTCATGTGGCCAGCTTCCCCCCGAGTAGCAGGGATGTTGGGAAAAAGATGACAGCATGTTCTCTTGAAAAGTAAACACTGGAGTGAACAGACGTGCAGATTGGGTTGTCCTTGAAAAGGCAATGTGTGCTTAATACACGCAGTGGAGACGTGACAGTGACCCGAAAGAAATGAACTATCGAGGGATGCCAACCTGATCGGCGAAAGCGATGCAATTATAACAAGTATCCTATTTGTATTCAACTTCCATTACCTGGAATCTACATGTTACAGACAGCGAGGCTAGAACTAATTTACTCATACAATCAAAATCACATTCCATCTGGAGTAGCGCCCAGATGTTTCAACCTTCTGGGATGTAAAATAGCCCTAAGCATGATTCTTTTTATGGGACGTCCCTTATTGTATTTATTTAACAGGTGCACCAAAAACCTAATGTAAATTCAACTCTACTTAAGAGACCCTTTTTCTAGCCACTCCCTGAGTAAATTTGGTGGATCCCAATGTCTAAATGTTTATACCATTGATGCTATATCTAATGATAATAAAATAATGATCAGGAAACTTGATAATTACTTGTTGAGTTATGTTACATGTTGGACTCAATTGCGTCAGTTCTGAGAATGGTAAAAATGGCCGGGCATTAAATTGTATTTAGAACCTGGGTAAGTAGGAAACAATATGGTCCCTAGAAAGGACTATCAAGGTAATAAGGTGCATTAAGTAACCTTTTTAGAGTTACTATCTAAAAGATACATGGTGGCAATGGCCATTAAACAAGCCACCTCGTAACAATAGCATGTATAGATACAATCACAGCATGCAAGGCCGTAGCCAAGTCCCATTAAAAATTTATTTTGGGGTGGGGACTGGTCCCTAAGATCCCCCCCCCCTCTGGATACGGACATGGATCTAGGACATAATTAAGCATGTATGTTCACAAATTCCATTGCCTTTCTGTTTAGACAAGGAGTAAGAGGAAAGTTTAGCTTTAGCGTTGTCAGGACATTTTTCCGATATAGGAGTAATAAAATGTTTAAAATTACTAAAGCCCTTAAAACATGCATTTACTCTGGAAATTCGCTGTTTTAATGCATTTATATGCACAAATGCTAAAAAGGGCTAAAATATGCAACTGCATATAATCCGGGTTCTGCTGATTACAAATATGTAAAGATTGTGAAAGTGTGAAGTCAGAAGGTGACTTATTTGTCCTATCATTTGAAGTCTCCAAACATGTTTTCTATAGTTTGAAGTACCAAAAAAAAGTAACTTTGCGACTTCCCATCTTTAACGTCTTTAGATATTCGTAATCAGTATTAAAAATTCTCTTAAACAGTGTTAATTTTCAAACATACTCAGTTGGATTTCTATTTAAGATGTGATTACCTTTCTTCCCATGAGAGTCTATAGTAAAAACGTGTTTTCTAAGATTTCTGCAAAGACCACACAAGGTGATCTCATTTCCATGTTTGGACAAGAAACTAGAAGTTATGATGCGTCTAATGTACCTGAATTAATGATCAGGAAGTATCAGGAGCTTACTTAAATTCGGCTTAAAAAAAATGTTTTAGCTTTTTTCTTTATGTTAAAGTTGATCCTGCTGGTACTTCCCAAACATTAGTATATGTTACATGTTTCTTGATTTTTAATCAAGAAAGTTGCCGAACTACAATAAATAAGAATCACGTCAATTTAAACTATCGTTGTTTTTTAAACTTTTTAAATTTTGAGTGATAACTATAATATTCTCTATATACCCTGCATATTTTAACATTTCATGCATCATCATCTCAACCATCATTAGAAGACAAATAAAAAAAAAGAAGCCGTCTTATCTTACAAAAGTCATAAAATACTGCTGTAATTAGTTGAGTAAGGATAAATTAATAATAAGATACAGTGTGTGATCAAATTCAATTTCAAACTTGACTGACCGTTAGAGACAAAATCTTAATAAATTCCCAGTCACTAAATTTAGTGAACAACACATTACAATGCATTAAAATTTGCATAATTGAAAAAGTCTCAAAACCGTAAAATTCACTAACACAAATCCCAAAGCCATTTATAAATTAATTACAGTTAATTTTCAAATAGAAAATTTTATTTAAAAAATGGATTTCCATACACAAAAAAGTTACATTAATTAAATACAGTGAAAATCAGTTATAACGACCTCCAAGGGACCGTGCAAATTCGGTCGTTATAACCGATAGTCGTTATAAACGACTTTTTTTAAAATCATAGTACAGTAATACACTTCAGAGTTTTATAGATCATTTTGATAGGGAAAGTATACAAATTTGTTGGTTTAAAAATAAAATAAAACTATACTTAATTATAATGAATTTAATTACTGTATATGTTAAAATATATTGATAGCCACACTAAATATATAATGAATTTTTTTAAACGAAAAAATTGCAGCAAATACTATAGTATATATTATACTAACACACGACCAATAAAAACTTACGTAAAATTCTTTTCATTCAGACGAATAAATATATTTATTACGCTAATGATTCCCAAAAAAATTGGTAATTTTTGTTTGCTTTTTGGCGTATCTTTTGAAGAATCGGGTTTCTAAATTGTTTTCAATAAAATTTATAGAAAACTCAACTTCTGTTGGCATTTCATCGTGCAAATAGAATGAGCGAACGATTGTCATTGCCGACAACGCTTCCGAAATTGTTGGCTGCGGGAAGGTAATATCGTGATTTTCATTTTCCAGTTCCTTCTCATCCTCGTCTGCTTCGAACTCGAATAGTAGTGAAACGATGTCTGTATCTGACAGATCAGGCGTAGTTTCAACTTCGTCATCAACGGTAGCGTAGTCGTGGAAATTATTCATTTTTAAACATTCTGGTATGTTTAACTCTCCTTCCCAAATATTTAAGTCATCACCATCGTTAGCATTATCAGTGGTAGTACAACTGGTCATGCTGGGAAAAAATTCACCCTGTTTAAAGCAGTTGGCTATCTTTTGATGGCTGACTCGATCCCACGCTTTAGAAATCATATTCACCGCATCTAGAATATTTATTGTAAAATCAACCCTAGCCTCAATATTTTGGTTCATCTTTAGGATAAACAACTTTCTAAAATTAACTTTTAGTGAGTTTATTACACCTTGGTCCATCGGTTGTAAAACGCTGGTTGTGTTCGCTGGTAAAAATACAAGTTTTATGTGCTGAAGAGATTTCACTGCAGGGTGAGAAGGGCAGTTATCCAGTAAGGGAAGAATTTTCTTTTCTTTGGCACGCAATTCTGCGTCCCATGCATGTGTTATTTTCTTAAAAATCTCGGATGTTATCCAAGCTTTTTTGTTGTTTTCGTATATCACAGGAAGCGTCTTCAGATTTTTAAAGCACCTGGGTGTTTTTGATTTTCCAATTACAACAAGTTTTTTTTTTTATACTGCCGGTCATATTTGCAGCAACTAACAGTTATTCGATCTTTAGAAAACTTTCCGCCAGAACATTTTTCTCCTTTAAACCAAAGCGTATGACTAGGGGCAAGCTTGAAAAAAAGTCCGATTTCATCAGCGTTAAATATCTCGTCATCCCTGCATCATTCATGAACTTTTGGCCAAACAGTGCTAAGCCAATTATCGCTGATACCAGAAGGTACTTCTGCTGACTCTCCACTGATTTTCCCGAAGACGATATCGCGTCTCCTACGGAAACGCTGAATCCAGGACATCAATGGTGCGGCATTTTTTCTGAAGAGTTCAGCAAATTGCTTGGCCTTTTCTTGTAGCAGCGGGCCGTTAATGGGAACATTAAATCTCCGTTGTGTTTTGAAACATTTCACAAGAGCTTAATGGATGCCCGTGTGTTTGGGCTTCCGAAGTTTTTTGCAACGAAACAAATCATTTTCGAAATGCTCCAGAATTTTCATCCGATTTTTCAAAATTGTTGAATGGGATAACGAAAGTTACGTACCTATTACTTTATTACTCTCACCAGCATCCAATTGGAACATTGTTAGCTTTTTCCTCCGTGGTTAGAACTTTTCGTTTTGCTATATCGTAATGAAATTTTGCCGTAAGATTTGAGATGTTTCTCAGCTATAAGTTAACGTCTTAATAGTGGTTAGTTCTAAGTGATGCGAATATGTACAAAGAGCCTCTCCACTCGTCGGGTGTGGCTCGTTGCCGTTTCCTCGCCGCCCCCTTTTCTTTTCCGAAACGCCAATATAGTCCTGGGAAACCAATCTCCCAACATTCGCCGCTTTAGTATGTGTAGATAGTTTTGCTTTATGAGTTTATTAACGGTCGCAAGAGGGACAATCTGGCGCGACAACTTCATATCGTTTTGATTGCTACGCGAAAGGAAAAGAATGTGTTGTAATTGATAATTCGTGGAAGCAAGAGTTCTCACGTTTGCAAAGGATATGCAGGAATGCACACACATACCGACACACTCCTGGCCATATACCTTTAGTGTTAGCGTTTTGAAGAAAAAATTGAGGTCAACTTGGATGGAACAAAACATTGACTTCTCCTTTCGTTTGAACGAAACAGTGTGATCCCAACATTGTTTCGAACTCATGTTGTTCAGATGGATGATTGTCAAGCCACGTCATTATATCATCATATATTATAAAAAAAAAGTATTATATTTTTTTCATGTTTTATTTATATATTACATACATACGAAGAGTCTCCCATCAGATATGTATATATGTGGATTGTGATACCCATCCCTTTAAACACGGGACACCATGAGTGTGTGAATGGTGGCGCTGGAGCATGCATAAAAACAGGGAGCACACAGGAGAGGTGAAGCAACCAAGGTGGAGTGTGGACACATGGAAGCAATGCTTATGACAACTTTCTGCGGCAGCTGCAGAAATTAGTCATTAAAGGACATATTATTTATCCACAGAGTGCTTCATTCAAACACTTAAGTCTCATATATATATATCATCATCATATTCAACCATTATCTATCCACTGCTGGATGAAGGTCTCTCCAAATGCTTTCCACACAAGTCTATCCTGAGCAATTCGCTTCCACGTCACCCCAACCTGTTTTCTTATTTCATCCACCCATCTAGTTTGAGGACGTTTTCTAGGTCTTCGGTGGTCTCTTGGAATCCAGTTCAGAATTTCTGTTGTCCATCGTTGATCAGTTCTTCTTGCAATATGCCCAGCCCATCGCCATTTCAGCCCTTTTACTTTAACAATGATGTCCTCTACTCTAGTTTGCTCTCTCACCCAAGTGTTTCTTTTTCGATCTCTCCTAGTTATTCCAAGCATGCACCTCTCCATGCTCCTTTGCGTTGTCTGTAACTTTCGTATTGCTCCAACTGTTAGACTCCATGTCTCTGATCCATAAGAGAGGACTGGCAATACACACTGGTTGAAGACCTTTCTTTTTAGACACAAAGGCAATTTCCCCTTCAGGATAAAACTGTTTCTTCCAAATGCACTCCAGCCAAGTTTAATACGTCTGTTGAGTTCTTTCATAATGTTGCCATCCATTGAAATCAGCTGGCCAAGGTAAATATATGAATCAGCAATTTCTAGCTCAATGTTGTCAACTTGTATTTTTGTTTCCTCTACGAAATTATTGAACATGATCTTAGTTTTTTGTAGGTTCATCTTGAGTCCAACTTCTTTACTTCTAGTTGAGAGCTCCTGTACCATGTCTTGGAGTTCTAATGGGTTCGTTGAAAAAATAACAATGTCATCAGCAAACCGCAAATGATTTAAATATTCACCATTTATTTTTATTCCCTTGTTATTCCAATTTATCTGCTGAAAAATCATCTGTAAAGCTGAAGTAAAAAGTTTTGGAGAAATGGTATCTCCCTGCCTCACACCTTTACCAATTTTGATAGTTTTGGTATCTTTATGTAACCGAAATTTTGCACTTGCATTTTTATACACACGTTTCACCATGTCAATGTACACATCCTCAATGTCTGTTGATCTTAAAGAGTTGATGACTGCTGATGTTTTAATAGAGTCAAAGGCCTTCTCATAGTCAATAAATGCCACACACAATGGAAGTTCATATTCATGTGTTCTTTCAATTAATTCTCTTAATACTTGAATATGGTCCACTGTACTGAATCCACTTCGAAATCCAGCTTGTTCTCTTGGTTGAGCTGCATCTAATTTTTTCTGCAGGCGATGTGTTAGCACTTTTGTGAAGATTTTATAAATAGCAGGTAACAAGCTAATTGGTCGGTAATTTTTCAAATCCTCTTTATCACCTTTTTTATGCAAAAGAATTACTGTTGCAGAATCCCATTGGTTTGGTATGTTACCGCTGTTAAGACATTTGGTAAAGAATTTTGCAAGTATGTCTTCTACATGTTCTCCAGCTTCTTTTAAGATATCTAATGTAATGCCATCATCGCCAGGGGATCTTCCTTTCTTCATACTTTTTATTGCAAATGCTACTTCTTCTTTTAAGATTTTAGGAGCTGTTCCTTCGACTATCTCAGAGTCTTCGTTTAATCCACTGTTTCCCTCATACAGCTTTCTGTAGAATTCTTCAACTCTTCTAAGTATTTCTTCCCTATTTCTTGTTACGGTGCCATCCTCTCCTTTTAATGCAATGATGTGTTTCTTCCCAATAGACAAACTCCCTTTAACAACCCTAAGGCTCTTGTTGCTTTCAATGGCCTTCCTTACTAACTCACAATTGAATTTTCTTATATCTTCTTTCATGTTTTTGCGCAAAGTTTTGCAAAGTTCTACATACTCGATCTTGCAACTGGTATTTTGATTGTCCACCTTCATAAGTCTTCGCCTTTTCATGAGTTGTTTCGTCTTCTCAGATAATTTGCTATTCTGCTTTTTACATATTACACCACCAATTTCCCCAGCAGTTTCAATTATTGTCTTAACAATGTTTTCATTTGCTTCTGAGATGTCAACTTCTTCAATAAGTCCTTCCAGTGCAGAAAAGCGATTTTTTAATTCCAACTTGAATGCCTCAGTATTTTCTTTTAATTTCTTTAAATCCACCCTCTTACATACTTGTTTCCTAATGAGCTTCTGCCTTTCTAACGCAGTATTTAAGCACACTTTACATCTCACCATTCGATGATCACTTCCAGTATTAAATCTGTTCAGTACACTGCAATCTTCAATAATTGATTTCTTGTTTGCCAGGATATAGTCAATTTCACTAGTTCCCCCATTTGGGTGTTTCCATGTCCATTTTCTTTGCGGTTTCTTCTTAAAAAATGAATTCATGATGCTAAGGTTTTCAGCTTCTGCAAATTCGATGAGTTGATCGCCACGTTCATTCCTTTCCCCATATCCGTATTTACCAACCGATGTCTCTCCTTGTTCCTGTTGTCCAATTCTTGCATTGAAATCCCCCATGATGAGCTTGATATGTTGTTTCCCTTTGGTGTGTAACTCTTTGATTTCTTCATAAAATTCTTCAACCTCTTCGTCGGTATGGCTTGATGTTGGTGCATATACCTGTACTATCTGAAGTTGGTATCGCTGGGTTAGTTGAACAACGAGCCTCGCTGCTCGATCTGACGTGCTTTCGACTTCAAGAAGGTAGTCTTTAATTCTTTTGTTGATTAAGAAGCCAACACCACTTGTTCTTCCAGTTTCCGTTCCTCTATAATAAAACAAATGTCCACTTTTAAGTTCCACCAACTCTTCACCTTTTCTTCTAACTTCACTGAGTCCTACAATGTCCCATTTGATCTTGTCTAGTTCCTCTTCCAATTCCTGAAGTTTTGCTTCAGAAGCAAGGGATCGTCCATTATACGTTGCCAAGGTCAATAACAAACGGCAGCCTGGGCCATTCCAGTGATTCTTAGCACCCCCTGCTTTCATGCCACACTGACCGCTGCCTTGATCAGGAGCACTCCAGCACCTGGAGACTAGGGGCCATGGTTTCTGGTGTGTCAACATAATGGAGGAATTAGCCATAATTTCATATATATATATATATATACATACACAATTATTTTATGTAAATTATAAGTTTTTGTACAAAAGGTAATTTTTGGAGGAAATTTAGTCAAAATAAGTTTTCAAAATTTTCAGTATCAATGCAGTATGAAAAATACAGTTCAGGAAAATTATTTTAATAAACTATTTATTATAACAATGAATTTCAAAATTCCCCGACTTGGGCCTTTGTACTTCAAATTTCCTCAACTTTTCCAAGTTTTTCAGAACAGTAGGCATACACCCTGTGATAATGACTTTCAAATTACTCCAGGCAGTGATTTCTATAAAAAGTGGAAATCGCTCTTTACATATTGAAAGGTTGTTGCAACTGTCCAATGACTGCAGATTGGTATTTTAAAAGTTCGAAAGTGTTGGTTTTGATCAAAATTAGTTGCTAAAAATTTTGAATATTTTGAATAGCTTAATTAGAAAGAGCAATGCTCAGAAGTATGTACATAAGAGGCTTCTACTGCAACAATTACATTCTTGATGACAGTTACTTTATCAACATTGTGCATCTGTACATAAAAGGAAGAGGATAAGCAATTACATACCCTCACACATCAATTGTAATGAACACTTTAAACCGATGAGATCAACATTTAAAATTTTCCTATATTATAATAGGACAATTTTAGCTATAAAAGATTTTTCTTCATATTCTGGCAGGAAGGAAAGATCCCAAGAATGATTTTTTTGTTTGTGGGAATTTTACAGTGCAAGGACAGGGTCATGCTGTGCTGATACCTCTACTGTTCCGAGGTATCCAAACCTCTTAAGCCCTAGGAAACTAACCCCCGTACTACGGTAAGTAGTTAGTTGGACAGGGCTAATGTTTTTTTGCATAGTTAAGAATCAAACCAGGGGTCGAAATTAACTTTTAAATCAGGTGCACAAGTGCACCCAAGTCTTGTAACTTAGGTGCACTAAATACTAGTTAGGTGTACAAGTAACTAACAGAATAGAAAGTAAACCTTAACATTAAAATCGGATAAAATGTAAGTGTAACACTAACTACTATATTTAAGCATGTAAACTACAACAAAATGCAACTTTTCAAAATAATTTAACATTCGTATGTAATAAAAAAATTCGAAGCGCATGCAGATACATTGAGAAAATTATATAAAATTATTCCATAGGCCATGGTTCTTGGGGAAAACGCATGTAGTCATCATTTTGAATAGTTAGGTGCACCCAAGTTAAAAATTTACGTGCACGGATAAAATTTCATGTGCACAATGCACCCACTAATTTCGAACCCTGTGATAAACACACTTAGGCGAACAGGTTACCACTGCACCACCACAGGGGCAATGTATTTTTTTTAAATCACAAGTTAACATTCAAACACTTAGAACATAAGAAGCACATACAAATTCATGTTTAAGCTCTTGCAATTATAAGCATATAACATGCATATATAAATATATATATACCAGCTTTAAGAGGGCGAGGAACACCCCCAACAAAAACAGTCTTTCTTGGATCAAGAGGCATTGATGCATCCAAGACAAAATCTGCATCACTTAAACGCCAAGGACGAATTTGGACCTAAAATTATTATCTCTATAAATGCCTATAATCAGTTTCAGAAATGAATAAAATGAATTAGGATTGTAAAGATGCTACAAGTATCCCCACAAATAAAATATCTATAAATCACAAAATAGTTTTTGCCGTAAAGGCCCTGGTTGGTTGTATTTTATGGCACAAGGATAGCGAGGGACATTCTGCGCCAAACAAGGTGGGACTGCACAGTTGCTTTTACAATGAGAATAAATTAAAACTAAAATGGTAAAAATGTATTGAAAGCAATGTATCAAATGTCACAAATGAAATGATATAATAAACTCAGATGAGATGGGAGAAGCCAATATTAAATAAAAAATTAAAAACGATTTCATAATCAAAAGAGTCACATAAAATGTCATGAAGGGTAAAATTATTTTGGTTAAAAGTTAGTAAATGGTGCTAGTTAAAATTGGGACAAATGCATAAAACATGTAAAACATTTAATGATTCGCCAAATGTGGAACACATCAGGGCATCTTTTACCTTTAAAAGATGGTGATGGGAGAAGCGTGTATGCCCGATGCTGAGTCTAGCCAGAGTGACCTCTTTACAATAGTCACTCCTATAACTAGACTGCCATGCTTCAATACCAGGTTTAATGTGGTAAAGCTTATTAAAAACTTGCTCGTTCTATTCCAACTGCCATTTTTTGTATAGATGGGATGAGACATGAGTGTTAAAATCTTGAAATGGAATGGCCATACACTCAGGTTCTGCAGTTGCTATTTTTGCAGCAACGTCACCCAATTCATTGCTGGTGATACCAAGCCTGGAACTCAGCAGAATTTCGCAATATACTGTGCGTTTTTTATATCCACGAGATGTTTGTAAACTCTGTGGATTCCAGTGTGATGCGAGACGTTGAATGAAGTCAGGCTTTGCAGAACACTGAGTGAATCTGTACAGATGACAGTTGGAGATACGGCATTATTCAAGATGTATTGTAAAGCTAACACAGTAGCATGAATTTTTGCTTTGAAAACTGAGCAGAATATCGGCAGTTGTTGACTCTGTATGGCACTTCCACTGACAAATGTCACACTGATATATTCATCTGCTTTTGATCCATCTGTGAAAATGAAGGAGTAGCCTTTAGAAATACTAGACAGATCAGCGAATGCCTGCCGATAGGCAATGTCTGGGGTATTGTCTTTTGGATAGATTCAAACAGATGTCTGTGCCAATATCAAACCATGGAGGAATGATGTTTGGCATAGATTCCGCAATCATGGTTTTTGAAATGTCCAATTCACTAGCAGCACTTTCCATTCTCATGCCAAAGGTTGGAGTACATGAGGGACAAGCATTAAAAAATGATATGAAATGAGATTAATGAAGTGATGGCGATGAAGGATGGTCTTTTAGCAATAGAATTTTAAAGTAATAGTTGAGAGACAAACGTTAGCAACGTAAAATTAATGGAGGTTCTACAGCTTCAGAATATAAACCAGTGACTGTGGAAGTCCAAAAGAAGAAGTCCCTAGTGCACAGTCATAGACCCTCATGGTGCATAGGGTCAAGTTGTTTAAATAGTGACTGGTATTCTGAGTCATAAATTGGACAGCCATAATCTAGTTTAGAATGTATTAATGCCTTTTAGAGTCTCAGCAATGAGCATCAGTCAGCACCCCCAGGATGTGTGAGACAAAACCTTGATGTTAAGGGCTATAAAACATGTGTCCCGTGGATATATGATGTGGGACCGAAACGTTAGAGAGCGGTCGAAAATAACCTCAAGGAATTTTGTCTCATGAACCACTCTGATAACCTCATTTCTCATTTGGAACTTCGGGTCTAAATCGGGTCTTCGGGTCCATGTTTGTGACAAAAATGTACACAAACTTTTTTGCAGTGAGAAATTAAACCCGTTATTAGCTATCCATTCCATTATTTTGTTTTGAGCTAACATGTCTCTCAACAAGGTTCATATTGCCTGCTCTACAAGAAATGTGTAGGTCGTAAATGTATAATGAAGCTTTTACAGTAGTGAGGGAAGGTCTTTAACTGCAGCACTGAGTCCCAGGATGAAAAATATAGTACTTACAATGCAGTCCTGGGGAACACCTTGTTCTTGCGGGACAGTATGAGAAAGTGCAGATCTGATGCATATTTGGAAGGTTCTGTTATCTAGAAAAAATTTTATGAAGTTTGGCAAATTGCCCCTAAGGCCATATTGATGGAGGTCTCTGAAGATGCCATATTTCCAAGTCCGATCGTATGCCTTTTCTATGTCAAAAAAGATAGAAACAAGGTGGTCCCTTTTAACAAAAGCCTCTTTTATAGAGGTTTCTAGGCTTAAAAGATTATATGTTGTTGATCTCATCTGACGGAAACCATTTTGGCATGGTGGTAAATGGTTTCTGTTTTCTAGATAATACATCAACCTATTGCAGACCATCCTTTCCATTAGTTTACAAAAGCAACTAGTTAAAGCAATAAGTCGATCACTTGAAGGATTCTTTGCATCTTTGCATAGTTTAGGAAAAGATATAATAATGGCTTCGCTTCATGCCACTGGGAAAACTGTTGTCCAAATCCTATTGAATAGAATCAGAATATTTTCGAGGAATTTGCAGACAGGTTCTTGATCATTGCATAATGTATTTGATTAGGTCCAGGGGCAATATTTTTGGATTGATGTAATGCAGATTTTAATTCAAAGAATGTAAAAGGGATATTATAAGGAGATGTTGTATTTTCACGGAAATTGAGAATTTGTTTTTCTTGATGTCATTTTATGGATTGGAATGAGGGGAATCTAGTTGGCACTGCTTGAGACATTAGAAAATGCAATGGCCAATGTATTGGCTACTCCCTGGACATCCCTAATTTTTATCCCATTACTCTCTACAAGAGTGCATGTCAGGTGTAATTTCTACTTATTTTTTTTAATTTTATCCTAAATTACCTTCGAATTTATGGCAGCTGTTATGCTAGAAATATACCTTTTCCACGAACCCTTCTTTAATTTCTGTCAGATGGATCTCTCCTTGGCTCTACCTCTTTTGAATGTAATTAGATTTGTTTGTGTAGGGTATAGGCGAAATATACCCAACACCTTTTTTTGTTCTTCATATGTAATTTTGGAGTAGTGGTTCCACCAGGGTTTTGGTATTTTTGGAAAATGTGTCAAAGTTTTTGGAATTGAATATTTTACTGTCTGCAGAATGTGATCGGTGACCATTTTAACTGTTTCGTTAATATTAGGGGTGTTTACCACAGTACTATTGATATTTGTTATACTGCAAAAAAGTTCATAGCTAGCCTTTTCAATTATCAATCTTGGGTCCTGTGATGGCATACGGGAACCCCGCCCAGTATATTTCAGGACAATGGGGAAATGATCACTGCCAAGCTGATCTTGCTTGGCTTCACATGTCCATACCAGGAAAAGAGGTGAACAAACTGAAAGGTCTATTACTGAGGAACTTCGGTTTTCAGAGTGTATGTGTGTGGGTGTTCCGGCATTATTTATCATAAGTCATTGGTTGTAAATGAAGGATTCTATTGTACAACCTCTTTGAGCCATGACGGCCCTCTTCAAGCATTTCAGTCATATGCAATAATTTATATAAGAAAAAGTTTAAATTAACATGTAAACTGTAAATGTTAGGAAAAAGCGTAAATAAAACACAAAAGTGCATCATACTGGAAGTATCTGCTTGTTACTTTTATATGAGAAGCTTAAATTGCAATTATTTATACTTGTATCAAAGTAAATAATTTTACTTGCTTAGTTTCTAAAGAAATAAAGTAAAAAAATTAACATTTTACCTTTCGCATATAGTAAAGTCAGTTAAACCAGGGTAAAGTTAAACTGCAACTTTAATAAAATATTTTACGCATAAAAGCACCTAAATGCTTACTACACGTATACAATGTGTTAAATAATGAGATTTCCAATGGGAATGAAAATAAATGAGTAAAACGGCATATATTTATAACTCTGAGGGAATACACTTTTTCAATAAACATATCGAAGGTGTTATGTTCCAGAAGGGCATATCAACCTAATATTTCTGTGGTGCATAGGTCCTTTTCCCACTTAAACTTCTGATATGATAGTCACTTTATCATCAACGGTTATCATTTCGATGCCACTGAAGTGTCTATTTATATTATCTGCCAAACTTTTTTGACATAAATAAGGTAGTGGCAATCAAATAATAATGTCTTTTTTTTTTTACTTCCATGAAAATAAATGCAGTATACCTACCGGTTTATCTTTGATTGTGGGGCTGGATACACACAAATACAATTTTTCATCTTCTTGGATGCAAGCATCTATCAGAGCTTGAACAGATGATTCATCTTGAAACAAGAGAAACGCATAACCTAGAAAATATGTGAGTTTTGAATCATTAATTCAGTATCATTGATATTGTAGCACGAAAATAGCGTTTTTAGTTCTTATTTAGACTCTTAATACAAATTTGTTAGGAATGAAATAAGAAAAGTATCTGAATTACAGTGGAATCCTTTTTCTTTCAGCCTTGCTTTTTTTTTTTTTTTTAAATCTGATTGAACTTTCTAGTATCAATATAATATTTATAAAAAATGTGCTTGTTATTGCTTCTGAAAATGAAATGTGTAAAGAGGACTAATTTACGTATTTGAAATTACATTAATCTTCATATATTACGTTGAACATTTTTGTGATATTAGATTTCAAAATACATTAAATTTATTCACTTTTACTATAAACATGTAACTGAATCTCCAAATTTCATTATGATCCTTAAATTTTGAATAACAGTACTAGGTGTACATACATATATATATATACAGGGCGGTCATAATTAAAGTCTCCCTATATCTCGAACTAACAAGAGGAATGATACCAAATTTTGTAAATGTTCTATCCCACGGATGATGGAAAAGGATTCCACAAAAAAAAAAATTAGTTCCCAAATTTGCCGATAGGGGAAAATGTCACTCTCCAAAATAGGAAAAACGTGAAAAAATATAAAAAAACAATAAGACAAATCTAAAATGAAGTTTTCATTCTTTTAGTTGACTCGTTGCAAAAACTAAAACTTAAAAGTTGTCACGGGGAAATGGTTTCATAACTCATTCACTATTCATTTATGCTGTCACAAATATTGCTGATTTTGAAGTTGAGCTTCAACATGATGGTGGTTGTTTTGGACCAGAAATTGAATTTGATACACAGCATGCTCAACCGCAGAAAGCAACATCTTTGGAGGAATATTCCACACACGCTACATTATGTTGTCCTTTAAAACAGTCAGGTTAGGGACGCTTTTTCAATAAATGCTGACTTTGAGGTGACCTTAAAGTCAAAAATCTCATAGTGTAAAATCAGGAGACCATGATGGCCATGCCATATGTTAACAGGGGGCCAATCACTCTTTCTTCAGAGAGATGTGGGCATAATAGCTTCTGTACTGGTTATGCAATATGAAAAACCCCATCTTATATGAGAACTATCGGATAAAAGTCTCTTTCCTGCAATTGGGGAATTACGAAGCTACATAATCTGTGAAAATATTGTGCTGTAACAGAACAGGTCATTGTACCTTCTGGTTGTGATTCCTCAAAAAAGTATGGTCCAAGAATGAACATTAATGTGAAACCACACCAGATAGTAATTTTTGGCAAATGTAGGCGAATTTGCTGAATTATGTTCAGAGCTCCTAAGGCCTATACTCAACGGTTTTGGGTATTTGCTGCTTCATTGAGATGAAAATGGGTTTCATCTCCCACAAAAAATGGAAAGGCAGCATCTACTACGTTCTAGCCAAAAATATTACACCTAATGTTTTTCTTTGTTCGGGATCATATCTTAGCAGCTATTGGTGGATGATTTTATAAGGATAAAAGTAATTTAAAAAAAAAAAAAAAAATTCTCTGAAGTCGAATATGGGATATCCAGCTGTCTTGCTACACTCTGTGCACTGTGTGTTCCTGCTGCTTGATTTGCAGATGAATCCCCAATAGCGGTAGCTTCTTTATTTGAGATGGAACAGGCATTCTTCCCCCTTCCAGTCCAAACAAAGCTGGGCAAAATACTTAGAAATATGTATTTCTGATACAAAATATTTGAAAATTTGTATTTTCGATACAAAATGCAAAATGTATTTTAAAATACTTTTCGAAAATACAAATCATGTTTGCCGAGGTTTTTTTGTTTTTTTAAGGCTGTCCTTAACGTACTTGGGCAGCCGAAGTCAGACTAAATTTCATTATCTTAATCATATTATTATAATTTCATAGTAACATGTAACCACATAATTCTGTAATATGTAACCACATAATTCCATAATATGTCACCATCATTTCACATTGTTTATGAATTGAAAAAATATTTGATAAGAAATTAAATAGCTGTTTTAGTTCTTGCCACCATGAGACTAACTATATGCGCTATATAGCATATGATTAGTTTTATTACCAAAAATATATCTGGTGTTGAATCTAATGTTATGAGCACTCTGAGAAGAGAGACACCAACAGGAGGGTGACTTGAGTTTGAAGGAGGGAGGGCAGATAGCCCTTGATCTAATAAGGACTTAAAAGCAAAAAGCTTAAGTTTTTGTCCCTGGTCATAACAGTAAAAAATTAGTTAATTAGAAAAAATAATCACTTAAAAATAAATTGAAAAAGCCCAGAAAAATATCGAACAAAGTGTAACAATAGTTGTCAGTGACATTCATGTCAAAGTTAGCACTGTAGTAGCTCAGAAAAACACTGCATTATAGATATATTTAAAACAAGCGCACAAGGCAATGAGGAAGTCAACATTTTATCAGGGTTCCCACTCATATTGGAGAAAAAAATTCCCTGACTTTTCAAGCAAAATTTTCAACTAAATTTCAGTTACAGGGAAAATGGCTTCATATCCATGGGAGATTTGACTATTCAAAATCAAAGTTAAAAGTTTTTCCTGACTTTTCCAGGTTTTGATCAAAAAAAATTTTCCCTGACCGTTAGGGACAATTTCAAATTCCGTGACAATTCCCGGTTTTCCAGGTTGCGTGGGAACCCTTTTTATGGGAAATGTGTATAATATTTCACAAAACATAGTATAAAAATATAAAATTTAAATTTTCAACGTTCCACTCCATTTTAATCTTGGGTTATATTTTACAAATACATATTAAATCTGAAGACAACAATAAGAGGAAAATTATCCCTATGATGCACACATGAAAATCCAATAAGATCAACTGAAGTAGAGATCTTCAACTCACGGCCCACTGACATGTTTTATATAGCCCGCTGGCTCATGAAAAAATACAATTGTTTCACACAAAAATAACGCCATTGCTCCCTTTAAGTCTTAAATCTATGCGTTTCACTCTGCTTACATTTTCACATTTCATAATAAATATTTTAAAACACTAGAGAACTGAAGTAATATGCCGTCCTCTCCCAACTGTGTATTACCAGCAACGTAACGTGGGTTGCAAGTGCCAAGGCAAGTATTGCATCCACTAAACCACGTTAACAACACTCTTCCATCAGTCCAATATTGAACCCCCTCCCCCACAAGCATGTATATTTTATTTTAAGAAAATACTGATATACTTAAAAAAATTAAATGTTAAATGGTTTTGAAGTAAGATGCATTTAAGGTCAGTATATTCAAATGTATTTAAAATCGCCTTGTTTTAATTTGTGCAAATTTTTCAATGACAATATCGAAATCTACACTGACATCTCTCCTAATCAGTGATGTAGCAATTCAAAACTCATGGGGGATGCAACTGGCTTTAACGAAGATTATGTGATACGGTCTTAGAAGAAATAATGTGTTTTTATATCCAATAAAAGGACTTGAGCCCCTAAGACCCTTACTTTCCTATGCTACTGTCCTCAATTAATAATATTGCCAGGTTAATTAATTTTTCATGGCTAATAGATCTTCGATAGGTTTTAATTAATTTCAGTTTTGTTTGTTTGTGGTTTTACGGCTCAAAGACTACAGTGGTCATGCTGCGCCGGGACCTACTGTTTTCCGAGGAATCCGAACCTCTTAAGGCCTAGGGAACCAAACCCCGGACTACAGTGAGCAGTGCGATCTTTATGAGATCTCTGAGTAAGCGTTCTTTGCACTGCTGGGAGTCGAACCCGGATTAACGGTGTAATGAATTTCAGTTTTGAAAAACGAATTATCGAATATGGGAATTTTATCAATTGAAAGAACTATCTGTAATAATCAAAATGCCAATATATTTATTAATTTTTTATAACTACTATAGGCAATTGGTAATCGATTAAAATGCACTAAATAAGCAAATAAATAGATTATATTCACTACGTTTATTTTAATAAGGATATGCTATAAATATGGCTACCAATTTGACATACATGTACATTATAATTATCCAATGTTAGGTATTGGCACATACACGATATTCTTAATTCTGCACATTAATTTAAATAAAGCAATTATATAATAAAAATAATATGACTGACAATTAGTTGTGCATAAGCAGGAAACTATTGAAATCAATCACATCAGGGCACCAAATGCAAACCCAAGAATAATATTATTATCCTTAGTCACCAAAACCTGTCGGCTAGAGCGTCTATTTTACAATGATTTTTTAAAAAATAGATTTCAAAAAGACATTTTCAGAGTGTATGAGAACTTTCAAATTTTAATTTCTAAAACTTGAAATAAACACCACCTTAGTGACATCATATACGAATTGCTATTTGCATTTTCTCATTGGTCACTTTCAACTCTTCCTTTTCACAATTGTTCAGTTATGCTCTATAAAAACACCCTGATCAATCTGTCAAACAAATACTTAATGATAAATATACAAATTGGGGCAGTCGGGTTCACTTCTGTGAGAAATCAATATCTTAATCTTTAGCAGGTAAGTGGTTACATTCGCCTAGGACAGAGTTCCACTTCCCGTGAACAAAACACTGCCGACGGCAGCCACCCTTCTCAAGAACTTACCTGCAAAACTTATTACTACAGAGTTTCACTTAATTGCATTTTCCAGACAAACCGAAATTTACACAAGTATCTGACTTTTTGTCCGAACAGCCCCTGGGCACCTCACTGAATAATTTTCAATCATTTAAAGATGTTGCTAATCCAGACAAATATCTAAACAGAATGAGGGGGGATTTGACTACTGACTAAAGTGGTCGGTAAGGTAAGCATGATGTTCTTTATCTTCTGAATATAGGTGAGAATTTGTTTGTCTGTGGTTTTACGGCTCAAGGACTACAATGGTCATGCTGCATCGGGACCTATTGTTTTTCGAAGAATCCGAACCTCTGGACCTACAATTTTCTGAGGAATCCAAACCTCTTAAGGCCTAGGGAACCAAACCCCAGACTACAGTGAGCAGTGCAATTTTTATGAGATCTCTGAGTAAGCGTTCTTTGCACCATTGGGAGTCAAACTCAAGTTAACTGTGCACTAGGAGACCGTGTTACCACAATGTGTCACCGCTGGGCATATGGGTGAGAAAGTGTCTATCTTCATCCCTCATCACTATCTGCCTGCTACAAATCTTTTATTGATACTTTTTTTTTCTTTCAAAATTATGCGCCAGGGGCTTTTGTCCAAGTGCTCCCGAATGCTATACTATTTACTTAATGGTACTATTTACTTCAGCAGGCTACTTAAACTAGTCATAAAAACAATCTGAGCATCATCTATTTAGCCAAATGGCTATAATTGGAAGTCAAAAATTACAAACTAAATGTATTTTCAAACTTAAACGTATTTTGAAAACACAAAATATGATGAAATCTGTATTTTCGATAAAAAATACTTAGAAATCTGCATTTTCGATACAGAATATAGTCGAAACCGCATATATGTGAAAACGGCATATATGCAAAAAATATCAAGCCTAAAATTTTCTCCTATCTTTTTAATGTTGTCTAAACCCACTTAATTGCAATTTTATATATGCAAGTATTGTTGAAGCCAATAAAATGTTTTATTATAGAATTTAAACCGGATATATGTAGACAAACTTTATGAACAAGTTTTCATCCACAGTACATGTATAGTTGGCAACCCTATTTTTTAGGATTGGCTTTTCCCATCCGAAATAGCTGTCAACTCTTGCCAAAGTGTCACTTAGCTTATTTATGGCTTTGTTTATATCTTTAATGTTTCAATTTCTAATAATAATAATAATAAATAGATTTTATCACAGGAGGCATACAATGCACACAATCCGTAAAGACATATTTATGCATTACATTAGACAAGTTCCATGTACAATAAATCGCACATACCGACGTACATAATATGCCTGTGTTCAGAATCATTATCAAATTTTGTATTTGTAACTGATGTAGTGAATTATGCGCCTCATGTTTTATTGGTCTACAAAATACTTAGTCTATTTGCAAGTTTTTTGCTTTCTTCTTTTGCACTTTTCAGTTTATATTCATTGTGAACATGGCAGATGAAAAGAAACCGACATATCTGCTTAAATATTGATCAAAAGTTGGCGATTTTAAATTTTTTGACATCAAACAATAAGACAAAGATATAAATAACAAAAGAGTATGGTTATCATTTGTCCACTATTTTCCACAAATACGGTACATGCGTTTATGTAAGTAGCACATTATTTCTTGTTACTCTTATTAATGAAATAGTACTGTACATTATAAATATTGAAATAAATAATGTGTATGATTTATAAAATTAGAAATAAGAATATCTAATTTAATAATAAAATTTAATAAAAATTTAATGAGCAAATTATTTGCACGCTATAGTTCAGAGAATACGGCTTTTATGTAAAACCTGCTTATATATAAATGACTTCGTTGATGCATCCATTTGCATATATGCGGTTTCGACTATAGTTAGAAATTGGTATTTTTAATACAAAATACCTAGAAATTTGTATTTTCGATACAAAATACAAATGTATCGAAAATACGTATTTCAAATACATGT
>QLNU02015360.1:157166288-157186197 GCA_006491805.2 Dysdera silvatica | reverse complement strand
AAATTCAATTTTATTGAAATAAATTTTAATTTTAGCAAAAAATAAAAGCCTATTGAACACTGGTATTTAAATGGAAAGCATGACGTCTGGCTTTCTTCTTTTCAAAATAGTACTTCCCGTTTTTAGTTCTTGCTCGGCATCAGTAAATATCAAAAACCGACCAACGAAACTGTTATAATTCAAAATAGTACATCACGCAAACCTTGAACGAATCTCATAAACCGTTATAACTCAAAAAGTTATGATAAGGGTTTTGGTCTAATAAATGAAGCAAATTTTGCCTCATCTGATGTTTCCAGAAACTGATCTTAGGATTGAAGTTATTAGATGATTTAAAAATCCCTCAATTCAGCCAGAAACGGTTTTTGCGTTTCCTGAAAATTGGGATTTTTTTAGTTGTAACACTTTCGTCGCAAGGGTGCGATATATGTGTGTGTGTGCATATAAAGTATTTTTTAAGTATTGATTATCTTGTGGATGGCAAATGAACCATGGAATCATACGAAGGGTAATATGACCATGTTGCTTTCAGTTCAATAACGGATCTGGCACTTGAACCTATTATATTCCACAACTTCATCACTAGAAATAACAAAACTAACACATCTGAAAATGAAAGCATAAAGTAAAACAAACACTTATTATTCAGCTGAATATTTTGAAACCTAAATTGTTAGAATCCATTTGAACTACCAATTTTAGTTGTAGAGAAATGGTCTTATTTATTAGCCCTTTGAGTGCCTAGAATTTTTTATTAAGTGATTAGTAACTACACTGGCACCGTAACAAGGTCAGTGGCACACAAAACGGTTAAAATGTGTATAAATGGAATGGAATATATTAATGCAAATGTAATATTGCAAACAAAACAGGTTTTTAATACAAAAGATTTGCAAAAACATAATGCAAAATTTCCACATTGCTCATATTTAGAGCCCACATTATATGCAAGTGCATATTTCCCCACAATTGCATATTTTAGCCCTTTTTAGTATTAATATATATAAATTCATAAAAATGGTGTATTTTTAGAATAAATGCATATTTTAAGGGTTTTAGTAATTTTAAGAATTTTATTATTCCTTTATTGGAAAAGTTTCTACACAAAAAACAAACTTTTTTTTTTTTTACTCTTAATATGAGCAGGAAGTCAAAGGAATTTATAAACAAAAATGTTTAAATTATGACCTATGGTGCCATATATGCACCTTATAGTTTAGTTATACCTACTATCCCTATTAAAGAAACTGACGATTTGGTTGTATTCCACTTGACTGACAGTTGTTTGAAGTTCAGATTAAATCAAACACTTATATACGGTAAAATTCCACATCATTATCTATCAACAATAGGCATGGCTGGCATTTTGTAAATATTGTCCAATAACTTCTATAACTCAGAAAAGGACATTTTGGCCATAAAAGTGCTACTGAATGATAGAACTGTTCAGAATATTGAGAGACGTAGTTGGTTGGCTGTATTTTTATGACGTAAGGACAACAATAGTCATTCTGTGCCAAGCAAGGTTCGAGAGATGTAATTTGCCAAATAGTACTTTATTTGTTCTACAGAAATACAATGGTAACAAGTCTACCCTTCAAACTATAGCCAAAATGTAATTATAGTACGCTGCATACTAACTTAACAGGGAAACACCCATTTTAATAGTGAAGCCCCTTGCTACTCAGACAAGTTCAGTTTTCCACTAAGTGACTAATCTGCTTCAGTTACTAGCAGACTATGCAACGGCCATCAGAGAAGATGTTACATAACCCCATGATTAAAGGTTAACCCATATTCTGGCAGGGTCAATCCAATTACCACTTAACAAATCTATGTTACATCTTATGCATGACTTGGCAGCTTGAAAATAAAAATATAAAGAACATAAAATTTAGTTCAAAGGAGCAGTTCTTTGTCCTTTTTTTTCCCCTAGGGCAATAGCCCGTTGCCTTGAGGTAATCAATTTTTTGTAACCCCTTGGGAATGCTCTTTTGCTCAACAGTTTTGGAGCTCAATTGAGAGTTCTTTGATACTTACCTTCGATTCTCTTCTGACATAGGGTTTTTCATGGGAGTTAATATGAAAATGTTGTTACAAATTTTTATGGTTATTATAGTGTAGCACACATGACATTTGAAGGATTTCTTCCCAAAGTGTACTCTAGGATGCTTCCACAAAGTCTATTTTCGTAGATAGCCTTATGGCACACTATACATTCAAATGGTTTTTATCCTGTGTATATTTCCAAGTGTTGCACCAAACTTAAATTCTGGTTGAAAGGTTTTGTGACTAAAGATCGATGATTTGCAAGGTATAGTTCTCCATGGAGCCACTTTCGAATTTTCTCGAAAAGAGTTGAGCAGCAATAGAGACTGCTTCTATAACTGGGATGATTCTCTGGAAGCAGGTTTCGATAATTAGTCCAAGGTTGGAGGGAATAACAGCCATTGCTGTTCTGTTCTTTTCTGAAATTTTGTATAATTGAAATCTTTTTTCACAGTCATCCAGGAATTCTTCAACTTCACCTTGCCCATCAAAATAGATATACAGCACAGGGCAGTTGAAAGGCAAGTGGACTATGTTCGACTGGATGGTTTCTTCTGGAGAAGTCCATATACATTGCTCACCCAAATCCAGGTTAATCAAAGTTTGGATGCAGAGTCCTAGTCGTCCTAGGTTCCGCAGGTATTTCAAAGCGAACATTTGGTCGTTAGGTGTTCTAAGTCATGGCAATCTTATATTAATAGCAATTTAAATATCTAAGACTTCAACAATTTCTTTCGAGTCTCCATTTAGGCACCAATGTAATGTAATTTGCCAAATAGTGCTTTATTTGTTCTACAAAAACACAAAACTAACAACAAGTTCACCCTTTGAACTATAGCCAAAATGCAATTACAGTATGCTACACACTAAATAAGGAAACTCCCATTTTAATTGTAAAGTTCCCTGCTACTCTGACACACATGACTTGTTTTTCACTAAATGGCTAATTGGCTTTGGTTACTGACGGACTACGTAATAGCCGTCGGAGACTATGCCGTTACAACATTGTAATATGGCATAATATAAACTGCTCTATAAAGCATATTATTTTGCATATATCAAATATTTCTACTCAGCAGTTAATAATAAACATATTTGTTTAAAACGCAGGATATATACTTTTAAAATAAGTTAAAAACATTTAGATGTATAAGTAATTTTTGATGATTGTTTGTTCATTTTAAGTGCATATACAGGGCCTTTCAAGTTAAATGCTCCCTGTTTAAAGGGACAAAATAATGGATGGATTTATACAAAATTTAGCACATACAGATGATTCTTGATATGCACTTGCTTGTGAGTTATGACAAAAAAGTAACGTACATCTCATGGTTACGGTTATAGTTATTGAATTTCCAAATTTTCAAATGGCAACACCCCAATTTTTCAACGGCATAATGACAGGCACCATCAGAAACCGTAAATACCGTTGGAATTTTATTTTTAGACCTAAAACTGACAAAGTTATGTAACGTTATTTCAAAGATAAATTGCGAGAAAGCAAAAGTACCATTAACCAGAAACGTCTTTCAAAAGCTTCGAGAACACGCTGTAACTGAGTAAACCTTTCGCAATTAGCGACGTCGATGTTTGTTAGTATGTAATACAGATGTACGAAACCAAAATTATCAGAGGTATCACAGTTCGGAAGGCAGAGAATTGTCGACAAAAGTAGAGTATATGCATTAATTCTGTACATAAAATGCTCATGGCAGTATTTGTCATCAGGTGGCCATGCAGCAATAATAGGTTTGTGATTTGCATAATGGTTACTATTGTAACTCTATTACAATAGATACTATAAAAGCATAGCAGTCATTATAAAAGCATAAACATTTGTGTAACGGTAGCTATGTCAACAACGTTACAGGAAAAAATGCAATTAGTGAAGCTATATTACCAGAACAGAAATAATGCAGCTGCGACAATCAAGGAATTCCAGTGTCAGAAACGCCAAAGGCATGGACCTATTGCTGTTCCTTTTCTATGCAGAATGATGGCAAAATTTGAAACAACAGGGAATCTTGGTGTTCAACCTGGCCGTGGTGGAAAAAGGGTGGACTCCGCTCATCTTGAAAAGGTGGCTACTGAACTTGTGGATTTATCAAGCCAAGATGCATGTGGTAACACCAGTGTGCCAATAATTGTTCGTGAAGTGGACATGTTGGCTACAACCGCATGTAGAGTGCTGCATAAAGTGTTACGATACTATCGTTACAAGATTCACATGCTACAACAGCTAAGGCCTGATGATGCAGATATGCGTGTCAGTTTCATACGTCAATTCATGGACCAAATGCAAGTAGAGATAATGTGGCCACCAAGGATAATTCTTTGGAGTAACAATGTGCAATTCTCTTTAAATGGACAAGTTAATATGCACAACTGCCACATTTGATCTGAAATAAATACTCCTGTTATTCAACAAGTCCCTTTTTCTTTGTTTGGTTTTGGGTTTTACGGCTCAAAGACTACAGTGGTCATGCTGCGCCGGGACCTACAGTTTTCCGAGGAATCCGAACCTCTTAAGGCCTAGGGAACCAAACCCCGGACTACAGTGAGCAGTGCGATCTTTATGAGATCTCTGAGTAAGCGTTCTTTTTGCACTGCTGGGAGTCGAACCCGGATTAACGGCGCACTAGGCGAACGCGTTACCACACTGCGCCACCGCAGGGCCAACGAGTCTCATTGCATTCTGCGAAAGTGACAATATGATGTGCATTTATGGTCATTGGTCCATATTTCTTTAGACAGGAAATTCAGACACAGATCCACACCCATTCAGTTAGTGGACAGAGGTATCATAGCACGTTGGAACATTTCGTCATACCGTAGTTATAACAATGAGAGTGCCTCCACAAAACCATGCGAGATGGTATGCCACCCCACATTGCTCGTCCTGTCCAAAGATTGCTTAACATCACTTTACTAACAAACAAGTGATCGGACACTGTTTTCAGCCATCATGGCTAACTCAATCAATGGACCTCACCCACTATGACTTCTAGTTGTGGTGTTATTTGAAAGACGTATGAATTACATGAACCATGACTACCTCTGAACCATCTAAAAGACAACATTCGACATGTGCTAGGCATTCCAGTTGAAATGTTACATTCGGGTGAAAAAGACATTGTTCATTGAATTGAAACTATTACAGTAGTCTCTCCATATAATGAACTTTGATTTGACAAAGTTTTCTATTTAATGAAATTTTCGGCGGAACCTTGACTTTGAATGGCATTAACATGTAAATTTGTCTCCATATTACGAAAAACAATTTCTATATAACGAAGTTCTTTTTATAAAGAATTTGATTTTTTTTTTAATTTACCTTTTACAATTTTTCAGCGGGCCTGTTAGATAGAAGGGATAGTTGAGCATTTTAAGCAAGAAGGACAGAGGTGAGACAGCCTTCTATATTATGGACATACGCAATTCTAAACTGGAAATTTGGAAGCAACAGGGGTGTAGTAAAAAGTGTTATCACTGCGTGCAGGTGTGGCTAAGCCACGAAATTTGCTTCTCGCACATACGTGTTGCATTGTTTGAAAATGGGGTTGAACTCAATGGGAGGGGGGAGGCATGTAAGGGACATTCAGAATAAGTTGAAAATTGTGGTTTTGTTCCTATGTTACCAATGCAAAATTTCAAGGGAGTTTGTTTTTGAAAGTAAAGCAAACTGAAAATTCTGTAAAAGACCATTTCTATTCAGTCAATACATAACGTATGTCACACACAACTTGCTTGAAATATCGAAAAGAAAATACTCAAGTCTTTTTCAGGTGAAGTGGAACTTATAAATGATGTTGAGCAAGGAATGAAAAAGGTGTGGCCATAAAGTATAGTCACAAGCAGTGTGTCAACTTTAAAAAATCGTTCTGTAATTACCATTCAACAGTAAAATGGTGTAAATGTGAACAGAAAAAGATTTAAACCATGTTTGTATACAGACATTGATGTCGCTGTTTTCAAATGGATAATAATAATTCGGGATAAAAATCTGCCACTCTCCGGTCCTGTGATCCAACAAAAAGCCCTGCATTTTGCTAAAGATTTGGGGCACTCGAAAACTTCGAGCAAGCATTGGGTGGCTAGATAAATCTAAAAAGAAACATGGAATCTCGTATAAAATCCTATCAGGAGAAAGCGAAGATGAATCAGAAGACATATGTGAAAATTGGAAAAAAGATGGTGTAAAACTTTGGAAAGATTATCAGGCAAAGGACATCTTTAACGCAGCTGAAACTGTCAAATTTTTTAAGTGTCTGCCGAATAAAACTTTAACATTCAAAGGCAAATGTTTTGAAGGGAAACATAGTAAGCAAAGAATAACTGTGTTGCTCTGTGCGAATATGACTGGTGAAGAAAAAGTAAAATCACTAGTTATTGGGAAAAGTAAAACCCCAAGCTACTTAAAAGGTGCAAAAACTTTAGAGGTGGATTATGAATTCAATAAAAAGTCATGGATAACTTCTGTGATTTTTCAGAAGTGGCTATTAAAGTGAGATAACCAATTGAGAAAACATCATAACATTGTGTTGATTATATACAATTGTCCTGCACATCTCAAGGAATGCGAATTGAAGAATATAAAACTCATTTTTCTTCCTCCCTATAAAACTTCGAAACATCAGCCATTAGACCAAGGCACAACACAGACTCTTAAATTGCGTTATCGAAAACGTATCCTGCAAAAAGTTTTCCTAGACATAGAGAAGAGCCAATGTATAGGACAATCTTATTAATTTGAGAATTTCTATATCGGAGATGATGAAAGCTTGGGAATGTGATGTGATTGCATCGCTATCCACAACTGCTTTGTGAAAGCCAGCTTAAAAGCTGACATCGAAGAAAATGAATCAGAATCTGACATGGGCTTGGAAAATTAGTAAATGAAAAATGGCAAAAGCTGAAAAACAATGGGGGGTGTTGAAGAACATACATATCTCTCTGATTTTTTGAACATTGATTAAGATGTTGTGACCACCAAATTTCCTATGGAGCATGAAATCTTGTAAAGTGTTAAAAAATGTAATGAAGAATTTACAGTAAGAGATGATGAAGATAAAAAGACTATTGAAAAACCTTCACATGGTAAAGTGATTAAAAGCATTCGAAACAATCCGATGGTTTGAAGAAAATGTTACAGATGACGTATTCCGATATGTACAAAAGTGTGAGAATTTCTATGAACAAAACGTTTTTTATAAGAAACTTGTACAAAGCAAAATTAGTGATTATTTCTCTGTTTCAAATATGTTGTATGAGGATCATACATATGAAAGGTAAGCCTCGGTCTTTTCTTTTTGTTATTAATATTTACGTATTTGTATATGAAAAATATTTAAACTTGTTGGAAAAAAAAGTGTCTAATAAAATGAGTTACTGTCTAAATTTAGCTTTTTTCATTTTATCGAAATTAAGTTTTACAATTTATGTTAATTTCTATTTAACGAATTTTCCTTATAACGAAGTTTTTCAGAGGAACGATGGCACTTCGTTAAATAGAAACTCGACTGTATTAGACAGAATAAAGGATGAACAGTTGTAATGCTTTTGAGATTTGTACTAACTAGGGTTGGCAAGTTTCTGCAAAGGTGGTTAAAATCACTGGTTAAAACCGGCATGGCAAAGACTAATTTCTGCCACGAAAGTGGCAATAACCAGCAGAAACCCAGAAAATAATTATTTTGTGCATTAAAAGCATATAAAAATACCCTAAATTACAAAAAAGGGCTGCATTTTAAAATAAAATAGGTGTAGTTACAATGTGTATAGTATTTATTCAAAGGTTACATCATAGCAAATTCACTAGCATTTAAGTTCAGGCTGATCTTTTCGATAAAGCAGTCTATAGCAAAAGATCAGTTTTCCTGCTATTTCCTAATTCAAATAATTTCTTAATTTATTATGAATAGATGAAAAGCTTAACTCCTTCACCCCTGGCATCTTTGTGACAGGACGTCGTTTTTAATTCATTGTAATAAAATATTTTGCTTTTCGTTAGATGAAAACCTGATGTACTTAGCTGAGTACATCTCATACAATAAAATAGTTTTCAGATTTTACACTAAATGTCATTACAGTGTCTATGATGTTAAAAAGGGTGGTTTCAAGTGAGAACGAGAAGCACTTGAGTATTGACTTTTGTTCTGTTTTAAAAAAATAGTTTTTACTATTATTTTTCAAGTGAAATTTTTGTTTTATAAAATACTAAGGGTTAAATATCTGTAATATTTATAATCTATTGATTTGCAATGCATCCGGTTTTTTTTTAAAATTCGCATTTAATTCATGTCCTCTGACAAGAACATCAGGGCTGCGATTGTTCTTTAAGCAGAAATTACTTCTGAATTAAATAGAAGTGAGTTTAGGTTTTATTTGACGAAAATTATTATAATATTTCTTTTGCATTTTCCACTATTATTGTTATTTGAATGTTTACTATTACCACCAGTGACATAGCAATTTAAAAATTATGGAGGGCTCAAGCGTAATTTCATACACAAAACAAAATACTGTAATTGCTAAACTCAACGTAATTTGGTTTCTCATGAAAGCTGATTTAGTACCTGATAATTACAGTACATTATATAAACTGCTTAAGAAACAAATTTTCGTTGCAGGAACTCTAAGGAAAAATCGAATTAAGAAATATCCTTTAATGTCGGATGCAGAACTAAAGAAAATATCAAGAGGATTAACGGATTCCAGAGTTTCCGATGATGGCAAAATGACCATAGTAAAATGGCATGATGATAATACCATTACAATGTCTTCAAATTTCAAGGAGAAAGGACAAAGTTCAGAGATGGAGTAAAAAAGAAAAACATTATGTAGAAGTGGATAGACCCTAGGTTATACATCGATATAACGCAGGCATGGAGGTGTTGACAAATAAGATTTTCTGGCCTCATTATACTGTGTTAGTATAAAATGAAAAAATTGAACACTGAGATCAATATTTCATTAATATGGCAGTTACAAACATTTGGATGAAGTATTGATGCCAAACATTTAGGAGTGGCTCGAAAATAAAAACGGATATATTAGATTTTACTTTGCAAGTTGCCAAATCACTTGTCTTTAAAAATCAGGCCAGCTCATTGAAATAAGGACATCCTTCTTCAAGTCCAGTTGTATCGAAACGACTAAAAGCATCTGTAAGACCATCTCCTAATATCAGGTATGAAGCAGTCAGCCATATGATTGACAGAGCTAATAGGCAACAAAGGTGCAAATTCGAAATTGTAGGGTAAAAACTTTTGCATTCTGTAAAAAATGTAAGGTATTTTTATGTTTTCAATCCAATAGGAACTGCTTTAAAAGTTTTCACGTTAAGTAAAATTTGTTAAAAACAGCATAATTTACTAATGTAAAACCTGCTGTCCTTCCTACAGCACATGTTGTAATTTCAACAATTTTTCAATAAATTTCATAAAATTTAATTTTTAGTATTTTTAGCCATCCAAGTGATAATTACTATCCAAAAAAAGATCTTGACAGATTTTAAAAAAGTCAGGATCGAAGGGGTTAAGAGAAATATTCTTCCAAGCCCATCAGTATTGCAGGCAGCATCATCACAGCACCACAAGAGTTAAAAAATTTTCATTTGTGGTTGTTTCCTTTAAACTAGACCACCATATAGGAACTGGGACATTTTCCAAGATTTTACTATAGTAATATGTTTCAGGAAAAGGAATTGATTTTGCTCAAAAAGCTATAAAGTAAAGCACAAAATTTAGGTTAATGACATTAAGGAATTTCCACTATTTTCATCCTGCTCATGTGACAATTTAGATCACATGTATTTTGGATGAAGCATATAAACTGGCATATGATGTTGAGTTATTGCCTGATTAAGTCTACTTTTTACCCTTTTTTAATTCATTTTTATGAGATTATTATCACCAATTAGGGTCAACCAAACTTCACAAGCATCTGCCATAAACAAGTCATCTTTTCAGTTCTCATATAGGGTGAGAGCAATAAGTTTTAAGAGCTGCAACAAGTCTTTTTACATCTTTATTAATCATCTGATTATTTATGACTTGAACAGCTTCCCTTTTATATATATATATATATACACACACACACATCACCCATATCATTTTCATGATCTGCAAGTAATATGGATGATTCTTTATGAACAATTCCAAGCAATCTACCTAACTTTTCCACCTTATATTGCTGGGTGTTTGTGGCTTTACGGTATATATTATTACTTTAGCCAAGCGCCTTGTCTGTGACGATTTTTGCAATATTTCTCAACCACATCCTTTCCAACAGACTTAAAAACAAAAAGTGTGGTTCATTCACTGTAATACAACTTATTCGATTGGTCATAAACCACTAAGGCTTTTTCTTACCACCAAGCTGTTAATGTTGTTGCTTTTTATTTTATAGCCAAAAGTCTAATGAGGTAGGGAAGATAAATAAGAAATAGGCCCAATAAGATAAATAAAATGAAATAAGCCCAATAATTTAAATAATATGGCCTGCGAAAGATGGTTTTTGTAACAAATCTTTGATGTACTCTAGTATTTTTTAATTATTTTAAAATATTTTAATTATTGAAACAATTACTATAAAGCTTTATAATATATTAAATTATTGTAATAAACATATATATTTGTAATCTTTCATTTACTAAATAATACAACACTGTTTTCAGTACTTTTATTAGTTTCTGCCAGTTTCTCCCACTTTCTGCCGGTTATAACCAGTTTCTGCCACTGGCATGGCAAAAACTAGTTTCTGCCGGCAGAAAGCCAACCCTGGTACTAACGTACTGCCATGATGACAAATGTTGTAAGTAATAAGTGTTTTGTGTACTAAATGTGAATACTCTACCTATCGTCGACAATTCTTTGCCGTACAAACTATGATACCTCTGATAATTTTCGTTTCATACATTTGTATTGCATACTTATAAACATAGACGTTACTAATTCTGAAAGGTTTACTCAGTTACAGTGATTTCTCGAAGCTATTGAAGGACATTTCCGGTTAACAGTACTTTTTCTTTCTCACAATTTATCTTTTACATAATGTTACATAACTTTGTCAGTTTTACTTCTAAAAATAAAATTGCAAAGGTGTTTAAGGTTTTAGATAGTGCCTGTTATATAATACCATTAAAAAATTCGGGTGTTGCCATTTGAAAATTTTGAAATTCAGTAACTATAACCGTAACCGTGAGACGTATATTACTTTTTTTTATATAACTCGCGAGCGCATATCGAGAAACATTTCTGTGTAAAATTTCATATAAATCCGTCCATTATTTCTTCCTATACACCCCTCTAAACAGGGAGCGTTTAATTTGAAAGACCCTATACATGCATATTTGGAGTTTTTACTGCAAATATATGAATATTTTAAGTTTTTTTACTGCATTCTTTCATGCACATTTTGTTAGTTCTTTAGTGCATATAATTTGGGCTCTACTCATAATATTCAAAATGCCTTAGTTGGAAAAATTGTGGCACTAATAGATGAATGATGTTAAAGCTGAAAATTAGTGTCTACAAGTGTAAAATAATAATAATGATTTAGAGGCAATTTATGGTATAAAGTTATTATGCACACATACGATTTTGGTTCAAAGTATTCTCAAACATTATTCAAATAAAAGTGTTCCTTCCCACTCCTCCTCCCCCACCTTAACAGATGCCCTTTAGATAGGGTTACCCTGTTTTTATGGTCAGATAAAACTTCTCCAGCGAAAACTCTCACAATAATATCCCCAGGTCTCTTTTATGGACAAAGTTTTCAGTTTGGTGGATGTCAGCTATAATGAGGGGTTTTATTATATCTTCATTACTCACCTTTCGGGGGGAAATACGATTTGCTTTCAGCTTTGTGAGGCCAATCAACAACAAGTGGTCCAAAACGTCGAAAACTTGCAGTTATTTCCTCTATAAAGTACAAAATTTATACATTAGGTAATTTAAAACGAATGACTTTTACATTATTTAAAAGCAATTTGTCATAAATTTTCACAAGAAAGTTAAAATTCACAAGAAGGGTTAAAGCAATAATGGTGTAAGTTAATATATTGCAGTTTGCAAAAATAATTTTTTTTCAATACATTGTAATCATGCCCATATCCAGAGGTGGGGACCTTAGGGATCAACCCCCACTCTAAAACTAAATTTTTAATGGGACTTGGCTACAGCCTTGCATGCTGTGATTGTATCGATACATGCTGTAAAAATTTTTGACCCCCAAATTAAATCCTAGCTATGGCCTTGATTGTAATAAATAAAAGGAATATCACTCTCAGTTCTTAATAGTCCAACATATTTATTATGTTCAACAAATTGTTCAGAAGTTCCCTCAACTGAAATCGACAAAGCAATTGCAGTTTCCTGGGTCTCACTGGATATTTTCGAAAATTTATACCTTGGTATTCTAGAATTGTGAAACTGTTAAGTGATTTATTTCGAAGTAACACTGAGTTCCAGTTCGGAGTGGAATGGAAGGAGGCGCTCAACAAATTGAAAGACTATTATCATAAGCGCCGGTCCTTCACATCTTTAAGCAGGGAGCAAGATTGGAATTGTACACGGATGCGAGTAGCCATGAATTTGGAGCAGTACTGTTAAAAGAATTTGATGACGGAAGATTCTTCTTCTCTCGTGTCCTAAGTACTTATTAAATATTTTTCCAATATTCGGCAGCATATAAAGCACTGTCATTTACCTTTGCCAGATCTTCCCTCGGTCAAGTTATGGACGTTCTCGGACATCAGTAGTCATGGCGAGGGTCTTCCTTCTGTTTCAAGCGCTCGATTTCAGTTGCAATTCTCCTGCGCACTACAGGTGGTGCTATACCTATTACAGGATATATGCTTGAGATAGGAGTCGGCTTAAGGCATCCTGTAACTATACGGACAGTCTCGTTCACTGCGACATCCACTTGTTTGGAGTGAGCTGAGCACCTCCATACCGGTGCTGCATATTCCGCCGTAGAAATACTTAGTGCCGATCCCGTAGTACGCAGGACGTCTGGTTGTGCTCCCCAGGATGAACCGGTTAGTTTGCGCAGTATGTTATTCCTAGCACAGACTTTTTTCTTGGTGTCATGGCAATGCTGTTTAAAGGTAAGAGTTCTATCAAGCTTAACGCCTAGGTATTTTGGGTTGTTAGAATGTTCTAATCGTTGGCCTTTCCAGTTGACTTCAAGTTTTCGCCTGGCCTGCCTATTTCTCAGGTGGAACGCGCAAACCTGAGATTTGCTTGGATTCGGCCTAAGGGCATTGTCTTCGTAATAGGTTGCGAGTTCTGCCAAAGATGTTAATTTACTTTGCACTGCTTCGAAAGTCTTGCCTTGGGCGGCGACTGCTGTATCGTCGGCATATATACATTTTTTCGTATAAGATTTAATCGGCTGGTCATTGGTGTATATATTAAACAGTATAGGAGCCAGGACACTTCCCTGAGCAAGGCAATTTTTCTGGTTTCTCCATCTACTTTTTTTGGATTGCAAATTAACGAAGAAACATCTGTTTTGGAGCATACATTCAATAAATTTTGAGAATGTGTATTCTTTAGTTAACCGGTACACTTTCTGAGTGAGAAGTTTGTGATTGACGGTATCGTAAGCCGCACTGAGGTCAAGAAAGCCTATTCCGGTAATCTCTCCTCTTTCGAAGCCATCCTCAATGTATTGCGTCAAGTTAAGTGGATTGTACCCCATACACTACATGAGTAAAAAGACAACACCCCAGCAAAAGAAATGTTGCAGTTGTGAACTGGAGGTGCTAGCAATTATTAAAGCCCTGAAAAAGTTTCAAAATTATGTGTCAGGTACGAAATTCAAGATTATTACTGATTGTGCTGCATTCAAAGCAACACTCAACAAAAAGAGCTGGCTCCGAGAATGGCTTGATGGATATTATTGCTTGAGAAATTTTATTACGAAATTGTTTACAGAACAAGCAAGCAGATGAAATATGTGGACGTGTTAAGTTGCCACACCATGTTAGTAGTTATCACTCGCTCAGATGATGCAGTAACCAAGAAGATTGCCACTGTGCAAGAGGAGGATGAAGACATTAAAGCCATAAAAGACTAAGTGGAGAAAGAAGAACGTGATTATTCAGTCAAGAAAGGTGTTTTATACAAATCTGAAAATGGACAGAAACTGCTCGTCATACCTAAAGCAATGCAAACAAAAACCATATGGTGAATTCACAATAAAGGAGGTCATTTTGCTGCGGCCAAGACTCAGGAGGTCTTGAAACAAACTTTCTATGTTCCAAAAGCCAGAAAGCATGTTGAAAGTGTAATAACCAACTGTATAGATTGCATTTTATGTAATAAAAAGCGTGAGAAAGCTGAAGGATTGTTGAATCTAATACCTAAGGAGAGTACTCCTTTGAATATGTACCATATTGATTTCATTGAACCACTGCCATCAACGAATAAAAGGTACCATAAATAATAAAGGAACCCTTTGTCATGGTGGAGATCCCATTCTCTGATCTACCCAAATCTATCAGAGTTAGCGAAAAGGAAATTCAACTTTATGGCAACATGAGTGCCTTGCGAAAGAATTTTCTTAAAGGCTGGTAACATTTTAACCGATGGGAGAAATCGGTTGGAGCCTCTTCACGCCGAAAGATTGTTTCTAAATGCCAATTCATATTTAATGGAATAGATTTTTTATCCATGTATATTAATTAGTACAAGTATTAATATTTTTACATTACTGAGCTTTACACATGAAAAATTCTGAATACATACATGTGTATAACTACATCAGCTGAGAATACACATTTTGTATCATTATCCTATTTAATTAGTTCCACATTGTAACCTTCCAGTATGTTTTACCAATTAATTTACAGCAGTGTCAATATTTTTTGCTGTATTTCATTACTTTGAATTAGTTTTTTAAACTTTCTTTGATTTTTAATATCGTGTAATGTTTCAAATATCTAAAATTCAATATTTTAAAGCCTTACTTTTTCTCATTATTTTTGTACTTCATATGTGTGTATTTTTTTCCAAAGGATTTATTATTTTTATGGAGTTGGCATGACGTACTGTTACGGATTGAACGTTGAAATGTGTTACCATTAAGTTCCTCAATTCCCATAACCTGTGAAGCAACACATACGTTCCAGTCACCGGTGATTGGAATCTTATCCGGTTGGAACAGGTTATTCAAAAATAACAGTTTGGTCCATCACTACTGTCCGACCTCCACTCTGAACCATATTAAGTTATCCACCATCACAAGTGCTGTTCAGAGCATCATCTCTTTTGTTGGTCAGCCAACCTTAGCGATAACTTACTGACAAAAAATACATATACTCATTTTAAAATCATGAAAGTGACTCCTAACTAATTGAAAACTGCTATTACTACGGTCTGGCCTTTATGCTTACAATTTCTGCTCTTTTCATTCACTTCCCTTTCTGTTTTCTATAATGTTTTTAAACACCACCACACAAACTGTAAACTCCCCTCTGGATAAAGTAGCTCCCTTCTTTTTAGTTCGAAGGACAAGGCTAAGTGCTGGCTAGGTTAGTTTGGTCTGTTGCTTGGCTCAATAATAACAGTCAAAGATGGAACACTATTACAAAATATATTGATGATTTACTATGGTAAAATACACACACAGTCGAACCTGAACAAGACCGTATGCTAGGAGGTTTTGGGGGTTGATCTCCCCTTACCCCATAATCAACACAAAATATTCAGAAAATGTTTTATTTTGTATATAAAATTTAAGTACTGAAAATTGCATGTTTAAGTTAATAATATTTAACTAAAAGACATTTTGCTGCTTTAAAAACGATAGAGTAGATATTTATTTGATTTTCTTTTTTAGCAAATTATTGTTATGACTTTCATGTTCTAGGTAAGAACAATTACAACTACTTGCTGGAAAGTTTAAAGAAAATAGGTTTGCACTCTTGAGTGTGAACATTACTGGACTAGGTTTTTTTTTAAACATTTAAATACACTATTGTATTGCCAATTGCAACAAATAAAACAACACGACAATGGTAATAGTTATGCTAATCTGGTTATTTAAGTGGCAACAGTTCATAAAGTTTACAAGGCAAAGACACTACAGTTATAGTAAGATGTTAAAACTGTCTTAATTCTTGAGCTCCATTTCCATTTGCAACAGAAAACCTCATATCCCTTATTAATAAAACTATAGATTCTTGCTTATCTCCCCTGTTTTATCTCCAGCATTGCAAAGGACAGTTGTTAAGCTGGCTCTTTTAAACCTTCCATTAAAAGCTCTTCATTATGATTCTCAAGGAACCCATTTATGTCATCAACTTCTACATCATACAGTCCTTTTTTTTTTATCTCATTCACATTTTTTTATTAATGCAAAAATAGTGATGTGTTCTTGTAAATCAAGAATGCAGTCAAGTCAAAACTTATGCCATCTATGCATGATTTTGATGTAGTTAAATCATTTAGTATAATAGTTTTATAATACAATTATGTTTTATTGTAGTGAACCATCTGGGTCTAGAAAGTCAGGCAAAGTAATGACTCATTACCCCTTCAAATTTAAATGTGCAAGATTCATAAACCAAATCTTACCTATATATGCGAACACATGTGAGATCTTTAGCAAATCTCACATGAATTTAAACTGGTCTATGTTTTTTACATTTCCATAGACATAAAAATTAAAAATATTTTTAAATCTGATAAAAATAATAAAAAATGAAACATGTTGAACAAGTACAAAAATGTTTTCCTTACCTTCATCAATATCAGGTGGTAAGCCACCAACGAATACTTTTCTAGAAAATCTTTCACCATTTTCAGTACCTACAGATGATTTAGGTGTGCAATGTAGAGAACTAAATGATGTGACAATTTGTTCCAACTGCACATCATCAAGCAAATGATTGTCTTCTACTCCAGTAAAAAATGGAGATTTACCTTTAATAAAAACATAAAATGTTAATACTAACTTACATGTAGTTTTTTAAATTAAAATAACCATTAAAAGAATTAAAATCTTGGATCATGCACATACGGTTTATTACAAATTTAACCCTTTGCACTCCAGGCTATTTAGCCAAAGGAATTCAAAGCCATATACTGAATGTCGCTCCAGCGGAGCCAGTGGAGTGCAAAGGTTAAAAAAAATATTGTTCCTATTAAATATATTACATTATTTGTATTCAAAATGCTTATCCAACAAACAATCTCAAATTAAAAAAAAAAATAAACAGTAAAAAGGAGAGGCAAAGAACTCATCCTTTGGGAGGAAAAGAGGTATTGAAGCATTAATATAACCATCATATGAATCTATTGTGTGCAATTAAAATTTAAACTCTCTTATAAAATCACCAATCTTAGCTTTGTAAATGTGTTTATTTAATATAAATTGCTTATTTTTTTGTAGCAGAAAAACTGATGACAAACGATATGTAATATAAATTATTTCTAACGTCAAGAGATTACATGTTTTTATGTATATGGGGTACACACAATATGTAATTAACTATGCATAAAATATGAAATGTGCTTTAAAAATACGAAAGACAAATTAGTTAAATCATTAGTTAAAGCATTGATAACGTAACGTACCTATTCATTCTAAACAAAATTTACTTTCATGACAATACAATATATCATTTTCACAATATGTTCTATATGTTACAGTCTGTAGTGATTGCGAAAATAAATGCCTTGAAGGCAAGAGTTGAATTTGCTTTGGTGTATAATGCTAGTCTTGAGATCTATTAGGTCGGCTATGTGTCAACGAAACGAATTTAAATTTTTATGGAGGTCCTACACCAAAAAATTTCTAAATAGAAAAATATTACTAATTAGTCAAATGATGGAAAAGTCATGTTTCTAAGCATAATACTTGCAGAGTAATAGAAAGTTAAATTTCATCACTTATACTTTTATTGTTGTTTTTACGATCCTTCTTTTAGTGAAATAATTGCTACTTTTGGGAACTATTTCTGAGGAAAAAATACTCAAAAGCCCCATTTTTTACACAAAATAATTTTTTTACACATTAACATAATTACCAAATAAATGCTCAACAATGAAAAGCCTCTGGGCAGTATTTTTAATTTATAGGGTAAATTTGTTTTAGAAAGATGTTCAGAAGCCCACATATGTAGCTCAAGCTACATTTTTTTATAAAACAGAAAGGGAAAAAGCATTGCCCTGAGCCAAAATCAAACTGACAAAAACTCTTTGGACCAGAATGTCATTTGCCAGACCAGAGTGAGGGAAACTGTACCTTTTCTTCGTATACACATTTTTCAAATTAGCATAATTACCAAATAAATGGTCAACACTAAAAAGCCTCTGATGCAGTATTTTCCGAATCTGCTCAGATTATCTCTTGGTTCGAATGTCCAAACATCTTCATAATATAAGATTAAATTTAAACTAGTTTTAAACCATGAAATAAATAGGTCTTCAGAAGTCGTTTTTGTATTTTAACATCTTTTGTGTCAGTTTGGATTGAACATAGATATCTGACATTTCTTAAGCAACTTGTTAAAGTGAGAGCTTGCAAATAAAGTAGCTTACTTAGAGTTGCATTGCAGTCATCTCACTACAGCATCTTGTATAAAACTAATTCTTCCGGTGTAATTTCTTGAATTCGAATTCATATTATAAAATCTATGAATATGTTTTATAGTGAGAATAATGTATATTTTTATAGTGATTATCCCAAAATAAAAAATATGCTTGGAAACATGCTAACTGCATGGTGAAAGAGCATCAGATGCTGTATATAAACAGAGGCATATTCAGAAAGTACATAAGGGGGTTACTAATCTACAACTTCATATCATCATCATATTCAACCATTATCTATCCACTGCTGGATGAAGGTCTCTCCAAATGCTTTCCACACAAGTCTATCCTGAGCAATTCGCTTCCATGTCACCCCAACCTGTTTTCTTATTTCATCCACCCATCTAGTTTGAGGACGTTTTCTAGGTCTTGCTGGTCTCTGGAATACAGTTGAGAATTTCAGTTCCCCATCGTTGATCAGTACTTTTTGTGATATACCTAGCCCATCGCCATTTCAGCCTTTTTACTTTAACAATGATGTCCTCTACTCTAGTTTGCTCTCTTACCCAAGTGTTTTTGTTTTTTTTTCAATCTCTCCTAATTATTCACGCATGCACCTCTCCATACTCCTATGTATGTCTGTAACTTCCGTATTGCTGCAATTGTTAGACTCCATGTCTCTGAGCTGTAAGAGAGGACTGGCAATACACACTGGTTGAAGACTTTTCTTTTTAGACACAATGGCAATTTTCTGTTCAGGATAAAACTGTTTCTTCCGAATACACTCCAGCCAAGTATAATACATCTGTTGAGTTCTTTGTGTTGTTGCCTTCAATTGAAATCATCTGGCCAAAGTAAATAAATGAATCAGCAATTTCTAGATTAATGTTGTCCACCTGCATTTTTGTTTTCTCTACGAAATTATTGAACATGATTTTAGTTTTTTGTAGGTTCATCTTGAGTCCAACTTCTCTACTTCTAGTTGAGAGCTTCTGTACCATGTCTTGGAGTTCTGATGGGTTAGTTGAAAAAATGACAATGTCATCAACAAACCGCTGGTGATTTAAATACTCACCATTTATTTTTATTCCCTTGTTATTTCGATCTATCAACTGAAAAATAATCTGTAAAGCCGAAGTAAAAAGTTTTGAGGAAATGGTATCTCCCTGTCTCACACCTTTACCAATTTTTATAGATTTGGTGTCTTCACGTAACCGAAATTTAGCACTTGCATTTTTATACACACATTTCACCATGTCAATACACACATCCTCGACATCTCTTGATCTTAAAGAGTTGATGATTGCTGATGTTTT
>QLNU02015360.1:157138236-157154037 GCA_006491805.2 Dysdera silvatica | reverse complement strand
TCAGAACTTGTGTTGATAAAATACCATCCATTAACATCACATCATGCCACCGTAAGCGAGTTTAAATGAAAGAATAAAACAATTCTCCCAAGATGGGATGAAGAAGTCGGGGGAATTTGATACTGTGCAGTTTCTGCAATAAACGAATTGGATGGGAAACCGCCCATGGTGTAAAAAAAACACATTGCAAGCAGAGTTGTTACTCCTCCTTTCTGACTATGTTGTCCACATTCAGTACTGGGAACAAAAGTTAATCTTGTTGGCGTGGTGCTGAAGAATGGTTTGTCTAAACTAAACCAACTTGTGATTTCTGTGAAGCAGACTTTTCTACATGCTAGAAAGAAACGATATGCCTTCCAACTTTTCCTACAAGAGAAAAAGTCCAAGGCTTGGTTGTTCCCCATTCCTGTTCATACACAGTAGAATTCATGGTTGGAAACAGTTGAGTAGCTGGAAGACAACTGAGACATACTTTTTGTGTTTCTTGATTCCAATGTTGGTAAGGAGTCCTTCAGCAGTGCATCTTTGCACATCTATAATTTTGGAGTTTATGAGATGCAGATGATGCACGTTCAGTCTCTCTTCGTGAAGTCAATAGCACCACCACTAAAGCCAATGTTAGAGAGGTCGGAAACTAATTCCAAATCAATTGCCGCAGAGGTTTAGCTAAAGCTGGGTAATTTGAAGAAGCATCTACAAATGCTTGTGAGCGGATCTTTCAACAACAGAGTGGATGAGAAGTTGAATATCCTGGAAGGCAATCTAAGGGGAATGGCAAAGGAGGAAATAAAGAACATAGCGAGTCACGTGCATACGAAACTAGAGTCATCTATGAAGGGGGGATCTAGTTCACAAGTTTCTGGAGCCTGTGGCTGATCTTTTTATAGACAGAATGTGATCTCACAGGCAGAAACAGGGGAAAAACTAAAGACTCTATTCGCCAAAATACTAACATTGAAGGACATTTCTGGTGACAAAGGGGAACATGGCTACAGGGAAGTGAAAAAAACTTTGAAGAACAATCCAGATATCTTGGTGGAAGACGCTCTTAAGGCAACGCGTGAGGACAATCAATGTTTCGTTGATAGTGCACTAAGAACACTATGGGTTCCAGTTTTAAATGTAAAAACTGTGAAAGGTTCTTCTCCAATTTTCCTGTGTTTTAACCAGCATTTTTTATAAGCAGTATCGCATCGCAATTTGCAATGCAAAACGCGAAAAATCCGACAAAGTCAAGATTTTGCATAGCAAATTGCGATGCGGAATGGTTACGGCAGGAAATTTTTTTTCAGAAAATAAGAATTGAATCGAAAAAAATTATGAATAAAAAGTCAGAAGGCGAAAAGATCAAAAGTCGAAAAGACCCGAGATAAGTCTGTGATAAATAAGTGGCACCCTCTATGGCTCCCAAGCAAGAACGCTATCCACTCGATGCGATCCACTAGAAGAATTACAGTATTTATGTTTATGAAAACATTACAAAAATTTATTGGATCAGCACAGCATTAAAGAATATGTCTTGGCAGACTGTTTAGATTTGAAAACCTTTTGGCTTTCAAACTTAGTTCATTTGAGTGCAAGTGCAATGTTTTTCTAAAAATTATGGTAATGTATATCCAAATCTTCAGCATATCATAAACATTTTCAGGTTATTTCCTGTTTCCAATGCGAAGGTGGAAAGAGCAGTTTCTACAATGAAAAGGGTTAAATCTGATTTCAGAAACAGACTGAAGACTAGTCAGTCAGCTTAACAATTTGCTTCGAATGTCGTTACAAGGGAACTCTTTAAGCGAGTTCAACCCATAAAGTGCAACGGTTACTGTTCTAAAAAAAAAATCGCCATCCTGAAATCAAACCATTTGACTATCAGCCATACAAAAAGCTAAAAGTTTCAAATTCCTCAAAAACTCAGTTTACTAATCCATTATCTTCTGATTCAGATTAAGAGACAATTTCTTACTTGTTTAATTTCATTCCATATTTTATATATACAGCTACAGGTATGCTGCAGTTGTTTTTTTTTGTTTGTTTTGTTGTTGTTCACTGGTAAACATGTCTTTGTTCGCAAGTACAACATTGAACTGTGTAACTGTATAAAAAATAAAATTGCTATACATTTATACAGAATTGCTACACAAATAATAATTTGTGGAGTAGTTGGCTATACAAATGAATAAAAGTAGGAAAAGATTGAGTTTTATTTAACTGACCGCAGAACAAATCTCAGCTTCACAAATTTGGAACTGCTGACAGCATATAATTATGGAAGTCAAAAGTGAAATTTTTAACTAATAAATTTAATTTACACTTGGCTATTAATTATAATTAACAAATCAGTAGTATTGTAGCTATATAAGTTACATATGCTTTTCTTGTGCATTGTTTTGCCTTTGAAGTGTCGATATGTGAAAATGCCTGAGATTTTAAATCGGACGGTCTTCAGAACCCAAGAATATTTCCTTTCACTCAAGAATTTTTACCTTTGTTACCCATTAAGGGTATTTTATTCACGAATTTTGAGGGTCTCTAATCATTGTGTAGGTACAAATTACCAGTTATTCTTGTATAGTCACTAATTATGTTTTTTAATCCCATCATTTTCATTGCATTTATCAAATAATTTTTATTACTAGATTCTTTACTTATATTAATATTTAGGTCACCTATAATAATTATTGTTTTACTTTGTACTACAATTTTTAAATATAGTCAATCTAATAGTTTGTGAATGTTTCCTCTTGGATTTCTATATATGATTCCTGTCCTAATTTATGCCAATTATTTCCCAATCTTCACATATATGTCATAATTCAGTCCATTTTTCAAAACCCTCGTGGATACCCCTTCTCCTCTTCGTTTTTTTTTCTCCATCAGATGATAACCATACCATCCATAGATTTCCATGTAATCATTTCGTTTAGACTGGTGTTAACCACCGAGCTGTGGCCCGGTACTGGGCCCTGTCATCAATTATACTGGGCCGCAAGGGATTATCCTAGAATTTGTCATCTTAGTTTCCTAAGCATATTTCATGAATAAACATTTTATCGTATAAATATTATGAGAAGAATAATAGTCACTAATGCGCTGGAAAGCTCAGATCCAGAATGTCTAAATAACATCTGTTCAGCGACTACCAGTGACCAAGCCGTGTATTTTTAAATATGTAAGTATTCATGAATGATTGAGAATTTTCGGCAATTTTTTGATTGTCGAAGATTTTGATTGAAATCTTTTAGCATTCAAGAAAGAGTATGCCACTCATTGTGACCGGTCATAAAAAGTGACTGCGAGCCGATTACAATCGTATATGGTGCATCCCCTGGTCCTAAAACTGAACGAAATAACACCTGTGTTACAAATGCCAGTGACCAATCGGCAAAGAAGTATATTAATGAAGTTCATATTAATAGGAGGAATGCAATAATATTCTTTATGATTATGTCATAATTGTCCACACTTATGAGAGTATATTGTAGAAATTTTAAAAAGATCGAAAAGTATTTATGAGTAAATTTATTGAAACCGGGCCAGGTCTGTAGCTAAATGCTTGTTATGGGGAGGGGGTTTTGAAAGTTACAGAGGGCTTAAAATTTCTTAGTCTTCTGATATATTTTATTAATATATTTAATACTACTGAATGTCTAAGTAGACTAATATATACGAGGGCGAATCAGAAAGTCTTTGCCCCTATTTTTTATTAGCCAAATTACGGCTGTAAATGCGAAGTCAACATATCCATTCCCAGCGGTGGATCTTTCTAGGACCGGTCCGGCCTTATCTGCCAGTGGCTCTGCGGCACGGCACTGCTGTCAGTTGTTGAAGATGGCGGTTGTGCTTCACACGTCCACGGTGTACGAGCAACGAAGCGTGATTCGTTTTCTATGGAGCAAGGAACGAACGCCCATCGAAATCCACAGGGAAATGCAGCCCACGTATGGTGAAAAGTGTCTCGCTTTGAGAAGTGTGAGATGGTGGTGGTGTGAGTTCGCAAAAGGCCGTGAAGACTTGCATGACAATGAGCGTTCGGAGAGGCCGCGTTCATCGATGACTGACGACAACATTTGCGGCGTGGATGCAATGGTGAAAGCAGATTGGCGTGTTCTTTAAGATAAAACCAAAGGGCCCATAGTGTTTGACCAATATAAACACGACTACACTGGCATGGGATGGAGTAAATTCCAAAATAATTGCAATCAGGAATAATATCCTTGAGTTTGGAATAACCGAGTTTATTGATTGGAGTAAAAGTGACCTTGAAATTAAATTTACGGAGGATGGAAGCAATTTTTGAAGAAATTCGTGGAACGAAAGGAATGCTGATAAAATTACAAGGAGAGGAATCAATCAAGAGTGTACTGCACAGCTTAGGTCTAGTGAGTTTCTTCAAAGCGTCATCAATAATGGTAGGATTGTAACCACGATCTCGAGCGATGTCACGAATATGCTTAAGTTTGATCTTGAATAATTCTTCAGATGATGAGAACTTTAGAGCATGTGAAACTAACGGGTTCCAAACCAGCGTATATCGGAAACATTTTGCTGTTAGCCTCCCGCCGCATGCTGCTTCCGCCCATCCACAAAGCCAGAAGATAAGCACGTTCTACTGGTTGGTTTCACATGCTCTAAAATCCAGTGTAATCGTGTTTATATTGGTCAAACACGTCGGGCCCTTCGATTTCGGCTTAAAGAGCATGAAGCCTACGTGCGTAAACAACAACTGGAAAAATCTGCTTTGGCCAAACACGCCTGGGAAGCTGGCCACAAATTTTCTTTCGACAAGGCCCATCTAATAGAGAAAGTTTCTTCACCAGCCGACCTCAATTTCTTTGAAGCCTTCCATATTCTTTCGCATTCCTCTTCTACTGTTAACGATCAGCTTCCGTTCAATTCCATGTCCTCTATTTGGAGAAACTTCATTCGTCCCATAGCAAAAGACGCGGCTACGGACCCACAACTGGTTTACCCGAACTAATTTTGTACTAACAATTTGGCATCGATAGTTTTTCTAGCACGTGTGTCACATTAGTGTAACTAGGGTTCTGAAGAAGGAAGCCTAAACGCGCTTCCGAAATAGCTATAAACCATTATTTATTTAAAACCGCGTTAATATGTTTTGTTTTATATTTTCGCACAGTGTGTCATATGTATTTATCTTTTATCTATATTACCAACCTTAATACTTTCAATTCTGATTTGTGTGTTACAACCCTTAATATCAGTATTTACGTTTGCATTCACACAATGACAAAATGTTCTATCACTCAGTCCATCTTTCTTGTCCATCCTTTTATTAAAATTATATCTAATGCTGTGGCATCTTTTAATTAGTTCATTATGTATCCATGTAACAGTCCTTGTTTAACCTCTGTATTGTTCAAAACATTGTATTTCACATTTTTGACTCTGGTCAATTTATGGGTTATTTGAGACTAGACCAATGACTATGGATTATCTGAGACTAGACCAATGACTATGGATTATCTGAGACTAGACCGATGATTATGGATTATCTGGGATGAAACCAGTGACTTAACATGACTTCCAAACCATGATACATTTCCACACAGTGAAGCTTATTGGAACTGAACTGAGTCCTATGGAGGTGGACAAAACCACTGAGATGCTAACTAATGGAATAATTTTATTAGACATGTTATTCCTACCCTTCAGTATTAAATTTCTTTTGAAAATCTGAATTCCACGTCCAATAGAAAACTCCCAACTTCTCGGAATGGCCATACTAACAAGGGAACCTTTTAACATGTTGGTTGCATCCAAAACCGAGGCATAGTATATTTAGTAGTCCCCTAGACCCTAATTAATAGTATGTAATCAAACTCCTGTAAAACTCATTGATTTTTAATTGAATTTTCAAAATTAGCTTGGCAAAGCGTTTGGCGATGGACTGGCAGCTTTTTGCTTGCAATAAAAGGAAGACAAACTTTACTGATCCCAGTATATATAGTGACCATTCCGAAAATTGTTCCAAATTGAAAATTCCACTGAAAACCACAGCACTAATTTAACCAGTCAATGTCCATTTTTTTTCGTCAAACAACAAAATTCATAAAGAGAATTATAAACATAATAGGTAGAGAAGAATTGCCAATTGATATCCAAAACAGAAACATAATTATTACAATGCAGCCCGGTGTACAATCAATAGCAGTTCCAGAAATATAAATCCATTTTTCAATATGCCTAGTATAAATGCAACTACACTATTTTTAACACTTAAAACTTTAAAAATGTTGAAGTTTCCTTCAAAATAGAACATGAAATGTGTGAAACCGAAAATTGCCAGGAATATTCCTTTTTCTTTTGCACTCACGGCAATGGAACTTTGTATTTTAATCATTTCTATATCTACTATCACTTTCATGAAACGTCAGATTCATAGTTTAATAACCACCTTTTATTTTTTATACTTTCGTTTATTATTTGTGGAGAGACTGGTTTAGCGAACAGTAGGAATTTACTCGATTAGGCTTATTGATGATTTAGCGACTTCACTATGTTGGTGTGTCCTAAAACACCACAGAACTCAACATGTAAGAGCAACCACATTTGGTGAAGAGCCAATTTTGAAAATTCAATTAATGAGATTTACAGAAATTTGATTACGCACTATTAATTAGGGTCTGAGGGACTATTGAATGTACTATGTCTCGATTTTGGATGCGACCAACATGTAAAAAGGTTCATTTGTAAGACAATGAAAATTACTAAGATTTACTCATTAAAACTATTCAAATTTAAAAATGACTCAGAATGTAAATTAAGAGAACTAGTCACAGGGCCATTTAATTATTTTATTTAGAAAACCTTTTGCAGTTCCAAGAAATATAAAAATTTAACGTATTTATAAAACAGTATAATGAGTGACATTCATACTGTATTGAGTCACAAAATTTAAATAAAATGAAGTTTAATCAACAATTTTACGAATACACAATTTATTGGTCAAATATTAGTCTATATATTAAAATCATAAACTTAAGGTAAAAAAAGTTGCCAGAATCATTTAATAAATAAATAAATTTAAAAAAGAAAATGAATTGCTCATAGTAAGGTTACCACTCATTAATTTGTGAATGCCTATAACATTCCATGGAAAGTAATTCTTTCTATAAAAAAAAATAACTGTTTTGCACGATAGAATTCAAAGAATTAGGTTTACATCTCATACCATAAATGGAATAGTGCAATATCTAGATAATAAATTGTTTTGTTATAAATAAAATATTATTACCCTTCACAGGGTTAGAACAATTATCAAATGATTGGCACACAGAGCCACCAGGGCGTATTTCTGTAAACTGCTTGCAAAGAAAAGGATTTCATGGTGCATGGTGGGAAACCAAACACATGATCTCTTGGTATCTGGCCAGGGGCTGTTCCAACATCTCATATATAGAAAACAATTTATCATCTAATATTACCACATCATCAGATATGATGAGAAAAATTTCAAGTCTTTATAATATTTAGATTTAAGAAATATTCTACATTTATGCAATTTATTCCCAGTGTACTTTGGAAATTGCAATAAGCAAATTTAGTGCCGAAGCTCAGTGGTGAGTGCTGATGGAGTTACAATATAGATAATGTGTAGATGTGTGTGGTACAAATATCATTCCTAAACAAACATGTAGTTATATTCATCATAACTGTTTACGCAGCCACACAAAGGGACCATAGTCTTCGATGTTGGGTAGATCATTTATACATTAACATGTACACGGACAGCAAAAGTCATGTGTCACGAGATTTACAGTTTTCCAGGCCAGAAATCAACACAATTTTCTACAGTTTTCTAATGGGCTTAAAAAAAACAAAACATGTTTTACAGCCTACATCACAATTTGAGTTCTTTGAAAGTCACCAACACATGTTTATTTTATTAGCCTTCATGGGGAAAACTACAAAATCTTAGTACATGTACTCACAGTGAATCTCTGTGAAGAAAGGTCTGTCAGACACGTTTTTGCTTATTTGTATGTGTCCCAGCACAAAGACAGCAATGGTCATGTGCTGGGACTTGCAACTTTTTTAGGAATCCAAACCTCTTAAGGCCTAGAGAACCACACCATGGACCACAGTGACCAGTTAGTCAGTAAGCATTCTTTTTTGGCACCATTGGGAGTCAAACCCAGGTTAATGGCAAGTTGGGCGAACGAGTTACTACTGCCCAGTCAGCCATCGTGTGCAGGAATGCTTTCAAAGAAATAAAACTGGCGATATTGTTAGGTTCAGGAAGATTAAGAAGAAAGATTATTATTATAGTATTCTACAGTGCAATGTCACAATCAAAGGGGTCGTATTTAAAAAGGGAAAAAAATGCAATGTGTAACAAGGCAGAAATTCTAAACACTTATCTAAGTCATTGGAAAAGAAATGGTAATGAAGAATATGGTATACCTTATCTTCCTTTGACATTAATCTAACTTATTTTGAGGCACTATGAAATAATCAAGAGTCTAAATAGCAATTGTAAATTGTATTGAAAACTACATACTGAATAAATGATCAATCCTTGAAAACTATCCAGGAATACATAAGAATACCAGTATAAGAACAGAATAAAAGTATCAGGTAATAAAAGCTTGTGCAACTGCTTTGAAGAGAGCAAAATTTATAAAATCTCAGCATCTTTTCATCATTAAAAAAAGTGTTTCAATTTTTGTAGACTATTCATTCATTTTCTAATTTTAGTCTGAAAGCAAATCATATCCAATTGAAATCCTCACTTTCACTGAAATGTTACTATTTGAAGGAAACTATTCATAAATTAATGAGTAGTATGGTTATTATATATATAGTCACAACACATAATTAAATACATAAGTAAAAAAAAAAAATACCATAAAAGTTATTGTGTTTATACAACCCAACATCAATACACATAACATATCAATTCATATAAATTATTTACAACAATGAACACTGAAATTGTATTTCTTAAGCCAAGTTCACACTTGATGAACAAGTAAAAAACAAACCGAACGTACACACTTGAATAACTGCTTTTTCTCTACAGTACCAACAAGTCACAGGTCACATTCACTGATGTCCACTTTTGCTAGTTTATATTTGTTCATTAAGTATGGACCCACTCAAGAATACCAGTTATAATCTTTATTAAAAAAAAAAGTTTTCACAAGGCAGTATTATATGAAAAATACTCTTTCAATGTATGTCACATTAAGTTAAATAACTGAAAATACATAATGGATATATCATAAACTAGTAATATTTCAATTTATGCACAGTTTGGTAAAGAAGTTGTATGGAAAAAAATGTATGAAATAATCATAAAATTAACAGTTCTCTACTACAGCTTCATATACAACAGATCTGAAAAACAATATATTTTAAAATAATGTGCAATTAGTCATACATACTGAAATCCTTATGCAACTAAAAACTTTAAAAATTATGAAAAAAAATCCAATATTTCCTTTGTTTTTTAAATGGTGATAATGTCATTGGTGCAATTGCATTTATGGTTACAGATAGTACATAAAGCTTGTAGTTACTAAAAATGAAAATATAATTTTGTAATATGTACAACAGAGAATTTTGAGTACTATATATCACCAGAATAAGGAAATATGAAAGAAAGAGGGAGAAAACACATATAAAAAAAATAATAACAGATCAACTTAGTTTTTAAGCTGGGGTACCATAGCTTGCCTGTTATTGAAAAACAAATGCACCATTTCTTATTTAAAAAATACTATACATACTCACATTTTTGTTAAGCCAGTTTTATATATTGGATTCACATGTAGATTCATTTCCACGAAAAGTGTTTTTTAAACTAATGTCCTAAAAGCAAAATGGTTGTCAATGAGAGGGAGCACATTGTGTGTATAAGCATGGATCAGATGGAAAATCACATGAAAACAGATTCTACATAGAAGCAAATATTTTAAATCAATCTAGTTTGAATATAAAATATAAATGATTATTTTTACCATTTCGTGTGGGAGTCAAAGCTGGATGAAAGAATTTAAAAGTATATAAAAAAAAGAATATGTGTGTAAGTAGATAAAACTAATGGTGAGCTGCAAAAATTTTAATAACCCTTTGAGATGCCAAAAGTTTATTAACCAATTTTCTGAGATGCAAAATTCATTTCTGCATCTAGCAAAAGGGTTCAATTATTGTCATTTTCAAAAACATTTTAACTATCAGGTTCAGCTAACCATTAGATATAAGCATGTTAGACTATTAAGGAAAGGATGAAGATGAAAAACTAAAACATTTTGCAAAAGTTGGAAATTGACCATTACTTTGTTAAGCACAGTGTACTGTTAATTAATATGTCTCTTTTATATTTTAATACAATACAGTTAAAGTAATTTTTCAAATTGCCCAATGCTTTTTAAAAATTTTCAGGATAGGAAGTCCTGTAGTAGTGAACTTTTGTATTCCATTACACTCTGCCTTTTTCTTTTTTACATCTATGGAAGGTTCTCTAATTTAAAATTTTAGGTGGAAACTTTTGCAACAAATTTCACCTAACAGACGGTTGTTCTACATAAGAGAACAACTTTTTATGTTATTACATCATTATACATAGCAACCCCAAGTGAACAGTTCAATAAGTTAATACATATTTCAAAGATTTTACATTCACGCCTCAACACTACTTTGCCATCCACAATCACTAATATTTTTCATAAGGTTTAGAGGAAAGAAATTCATTAAAATAAATGCTGAGCAATATTTATTTTGTTCCCCAAAACTGTTCAATGAGTGATCTGAGATAGAATCAGGAACATTTCTTAATACTCTAATAAACTTTCTTAGACTGCAGACTTCCTTCAGAGATCACTCACCCTCGCAGACCCCCAAGAATTAACTCAAAGTTTAAAGCCCGGAATTTGCATCATACATATTTATTTCTAGTGTTTCATCACTAATTTTCACCATTTAAGGAAGGAATTTTTCGTCCCCTCATAATTTATTCTTAGCATTAAAGAGTAATTGCTCTTTTCTTAGTGTTTTTTCGAATCTTTGTGGAACACTGGGAGGATCTTGCAGACCTCCAGGGGTCCGTGGATGACAGTTTAAGAACTGCTGCTCTAAACCATAATTACTAAAGTTTCTTTACATACTTTACAAGACATACCTGTGAGCCTACAAAAAACCTAAAAGCAGTAAAATGACCATGTAAAATTAATACAAAAGCACATATTAGTATAGTTTTGTTCACAAATTTATGGTAAAGGACAAATGGGATCATACTGCATCAGGACCTACAATTTTCTGAAGGATTTAAACATATCAGCTATGGCATCAAATCCAAAAATACAGAGTGAAAGAAAAAAATGTTGAGCATCAATCCCAGTGGGATCAAACCCAGATTTTCCACATAGCTGGTAATTACGTTACCTTTATAATGTTGTATGACATTTTGTTCATTCCTTCTTTGTAGTGAAAGAATTTAGCATTTTTGTCAGACAGGGATGGGTGAACAGAATGCAAGACATGGTCAGGATAACTGCAAATGTGCCAGACCCCCCACCATAAGTACAATTTTGGAAAATAAACAGTTCAGTTAAAATATATATTTGCACTATTTCACAGTGGAAACATTCAAATTTTCATGTTCAGCTTTCACAAACAATTATTTTTTTCTTATTAAAGGAGTTAATTGGCAAATTAAACAGCCACACCCATTGGTTGACAATTTGACTATGTAAACTTCTAGGAAAATTATTAGATGAGACAAGCTTGACTATTCAAAGCAAGTTTCATTAAATGTATCATTTTTATTCTTGTATTCTTCAGTTTCTATATCATGGTATGCGTGTGCATTTTTCACAATTAATAAATTCCTAAAACCAAGGATTGATGCACACACACACACTTTTATATATCATTTATTCCTTAATAACAAATATTCAAATCATAACTGCATGCTGCATAAAATGTGAAATTAACACATCTGCAAAACTTTCTAACATATGAAAATTCTTTACATTTTATGAGTATTTTAAATATTGCTTTGTTTTTGCCCAATGCCAAGTATTTTGTACAATAACCAAGGAAAATAAAACAGACTAAAATGAACATGTACATGAAAATGAATATATAGTAAAACCTTAATTAATCAAAATGGCCTGCAACATTTATTTTTTTTCTCTCCTTTTTAGTATGCACTCTTCCAATGTTTTCGGTGAAAACATTCACGCATGCTTTCTAGTGTATTCTAACTTAAAAAAAAAAAGGACCAATACAAATTCTACTATAACCATGTATCCCTTTTTGCTGGCTGTAATTAATTACTAATTACCCTTGGGATCTTTAGAGAAGGTTGATGCAGCTGTGAATTTTAAGTCTTATATGAAAGTAAAATGACTCACTGTGCTGAATATATCACAAATCTTGGTAAAATAACACAATGGGCACAGTTTTTAGAAGCATGTGATTTAATATAGCTTTGAAACATTTTTTCAAAATCTTTTAGCCCTTTTTGAAGCTTACATATTACTGGAAATATTGAGTTTAGAATAATAATAAACTGAATTTTCAAATCCTGTCATGTTATCCAAAGTCATATAAAATTTATTAAAACCAAATGTGTTTATTGAAATTATTAAAAAAAAAAAAAAAGAGCACAAAAGGTAAGAAAACAAAACACTTAAAGAAAAAGCAAACAACCACGCACAAACAGTAACCCAAAACTGAGAAAATCAGTGCAACTGAATATTGAAGAATCTTATCCACGACGGATGCAAGTTGTTGGTAATAGCCATGTCATTGACCAAATTATTATTGTTTTGGTGAATAATAAAAGTTTTGAAAAAATTTAAACCTTCCAGAGAAGGGGTATTGTAATACTGTGTTATTTATCAAGATTTGTGATCCAAGTCTTATTTCAAACCGTGATATGACCACCCCCTATTTTCTAAAACATCAGCTCTATGCCATTTTGTTCATCCAAAATCGGGTCTGCCCCCTTTATATTGGGTAATAGGGGTTCTACTGCAGTATATAAAAAATATATTAGATGTGGAGAAAAAGTTCAGCATTTCCATTTTTGTATGGAATTTGTCAGAAATAAAGTTTTGTATGTGTATTAAATAATTAAAAATTGGTATAATTTCTGAGTTTTTAAATATCAATTACAAATTGAAATGATTTTTTTTAAATTCATGTAACTTACAAGTCATCCAATAATGTCCAAATTGATACAATTTACAAAATTTTTGCAAGAGTTGGCAAATACAACACAATCCTAGCCACATGAAAAATACCATGATCTCAAAGCAGCAGTTCATCCACATAACCCTTTGTAGTTAAGTATTTTACATAAACTAATTATATCAACAACTAAGGGCTTCCATTGTCTTTTCTTCCCAGAAAGTGCATTCACATTACAACTAATTCAATAATGTAAAATCAAATTCTTTCAAGTAAGTATATTATGTAACTCAAGGATCCAATCCCAGACATTGCTAACTGCCGTGTTTATAATGTTCAATGCTAATGCGGAATGCACCATATCCTTCAAATTTCTGCCTTATCATGTCAAACACTTTATCAATTTTTATGTAGATTGGAAGAGGTTACTAATTTTTTTGAAATGTGTTGATGGTCGAAAATTAAATGCTATTTATTAAGAACTATTATTGTCGCATTTTAATATTCAGCACTGAATACATGCACAAATACAAATTGACATATTCAGATTTGAATATGAAGGATAATAATTTCTAAACATATAAATGGATTTGTTTATTTGCAGTTTTTTAAGGCAGAAGGTTGACAAAGATCATGCTGCACCAGGACACACAATTTTCCTGAGGAATCTAAACCTCTGCTGCCAAGGGAAACAAACACTGGACTACAGCGGGCAGAAAAATAGCAGGCATTCTATGATACCATTGGGAGTCAACATATAAATGAAAGGCACTCTGATACCATGAGCCAGAATGTTCTTCACAGTCACATGTAGCAAACTGAGGCAATTATTATCATGAATCTTTTCCTTCAATTACTAAGTTTTAATCGATCTAAATGTATCTTGTACCATTTTCAAGCAGTATAATATTTGAGTTAAATTAATATTTATATTTTACATTTGTGAGTTTTATTTCAGAATAACACAACATTATGCTAATATGATACAGTATATATATCATAGGATTTGCAGGGTTAACACAGTTGCCAAATTGATCAATACAGAAAGCCACAAAAGGGGGGGGGGATTTTTTCATGGGGAAATAAATACGAATAATCACTTCTGACACCTACATTATAAGCTCGAACTAGAATTTTTTTTAAGTAAAAGAAAAAGAGCTATCGCTCGGACCCAGAGTCACACTGGGGACCCTCTACTAGATCTGAAGTGCCAAGCGGTTAAGGTACTCCAGATCTAACGGAGGGTCCCCAGTTTGACTGTAGGTGAGGGGATTGCTCTTTTTCTTCTACATAAAGAAAAAAGCTCTAGTTAGATCTCATAATGTGGGTGTCATAAGTGATTATTCATATGATACAATATGTTAATAATATAACATTTAACCCATTAACGCTTTCAATGTTTTACAGAATTTAGATATTTACTTGTTCAAATTAGTCGTAAAAAAAAAAAGTCAAAACATAAACAGATGGATAAAAATGCAGTTGAAATGAACTAGCCGAAGTTTGAACACTTACTGAAATGTACATTATAAGGAGAAAACCAACTACAATGCTCTCTGGTCTTCCCTCACCTGAACTAGTAACTCAATGATAGAGTATCAAAATTGTAATAAAAATTGAAATAAAAAATTGTCAGTTTTTAAATTCATATTATGATTTTTTTTCATGGTTTAATGTAAACTTACGGAATCAAAATTTATCAAGTTGCTGTATTACATATATTGTAATGTATAAATGAATATAACATGTGCTTGCAACCCCCACCTCCATAATTTTGAAAATTTTACGTTGCTGGTGAGAGAGTTACAACAATTAAAAGAAATTATATTTGCTTCTTAATGTTCGCTTCAGAAAAATAAATATCACATTCTGACACAGGTGGAAGAAACAAAGAACTGGTTGATTATCACTAACATACGCAATCCCATTTGAATTGCTACTTTCTTCAGACCATATAGTAAATAAAGTTGTTTAAAAAAAAACATACATAAAAATATTGAAGTGGAAATACACAACACAAATAACCCACAGTTTTTCCCTTCAAATGCTGTTTTACACACAACAAATGTAGCAGGAAGTGGGCTAGTAGCGCCATCTAATGTTTAAATAGGAAATAAAGTCAAAATTCAAGAAATTGATAAAAAATATTGTGCCGGAGCTAGGCTTGAGAATGGCATTAACCAGTTTATCAGTATTTCTTGAAGCTAGCTCAGGATAATCAGTTAAAAAGTTAAAGCTTTGATTTTGATGTATTAGTTGGTGGTGGTATATTTATCCAAGGCTTCGCCAGAGGATATAGTCCTAAGCCACTTTTAAACTCGGTAACATTTTCCACTTTGATTGGTGGCTACAAAAGAGAAAAAAAATGTAGTTTTATTCAATAAGCAATAAAAAATTTACACATGTTCATTTGAAAAATTAGTTCCTCTCATTTAAAACATAAAAGACAAATAGTGATTTTCAAAACGTATATGCATATTCATCGACGTATTTTCAAAGATATAAAGGGATGCCATAGTGTCATACTTAAATTGAAAAAAAATGCCTAGAGTAATTTCAGGAGCATATAAAAACTGTAGTTGACATAATGTGAGGTGGAAGACAAATCTAAGCCAAATCCATATTTATTGAAATGTCAAA
>QLNU02015360.1:157117055-157135845 GCA_006491805.2 Dysdera silvatica | reverse complement strand
CCGAACGTGAAAATATTTTTCTTTCGAACATTTCACCATCTAATCATGCCATAACATCGGTGCTGGTATCACTACACCAATAAACGTTGATTAATATTGTTGTTTAATTTAATCTGCGTAGTGTTCGATTTATATAAATACATATTAGTAGAGTATTGCAATGTGTGTAGCCATGTTGAAATATAAAAGCATTGGAAACATTTGGTATGAAATTCTTTATAAAAATAATTGCAACTAAAAATAGTTGCAGCGACCCCCCCACCCAGAAACCTGTTTGCGACCCCCAAGTTGGCAACCACTGACATATACCTTGAAGAGAACAATTGAATAATCCAATTAGAGTCAAGAAATCTATTAACGTGACCTTTCAATGATCTTGAATAATGAATGTGAAAATGTATCTATGCTACACTCTAAATTGCAGAAAAACTGAAAAAATTTCCCTTTCTATTACCTCTGGAAGTGTATTTTTAATTTAAAAAAAACCATCAAAATCAATGTCTGCTATTCAGAGCTAAAAATACATAGTAATGCATGAGTGTTGAGACTGGAAATTATAAAAATGTCTGTTAAATAGAGGTACTCACTATTCAGGACTATCTTTTAAATGTTTTGTACTATACTTTAATTATGCAAAAAGAAAGCATTAATTATGTTTTGCCTCTCTAGAACAGTAATATTAGAAGTGGTTGGTGTAAGTCAGTTAGTACCTTTGTATACATGAACGCTGTATGACATATTTTGATATAACGATACCAAGTGAAGTACTTGATAGGAAAATCTTAGATATAATATTGACTGTGCATAAAGATTTATTTTATAAATTTTTAATTTACTTATTTAGGAAATCTTATTTTATAACAATATTTATACACCTAAGTATATTAAAAAAATTAATTTTTTAATCTGGAGAACTTACCCTAAATGCAGGGGGTGGTGGAATAAGTCCATCTATCTCCTTTGGCAAGGCATCATTAGCAGTACAAGCAAAGATATCTTCTGAAGATTCTTCACTTTCTTCCAAGACAGAAGATATAACATGAACTGACATTTTTTTCCTTTTAGGAGCATCAAATGAAATCTGTTCCTACAAAATACAGTTAAATGATAAATTATTTTCTCCATAAATTAGTTAATTTATAGTTTTATATCCTATAATGATGAATGTATTCTGTCAAAACTGCGCAAAGTTAAATAATAAAACCTTTTAAATAACGTTATATTTGCATATAAAACTATACACAAATATAATGTTGTTTAAAAAATGTTATTATCCTATAATGGCTTAGGCCAGTGTTTCTCAAACTGTGGTCCTTGGCAGCATTTTGAGTGGTCAGTAGGGTATTCAGGATAATTAAGAAGAAAAAAAAAAGAATGACATAATATATTTAGCATTAATACTTGAAAAAGTGTGTCTGCAAAGAATAAAAATTCAATGCAAGCAACGAACTTTCTAAAAGTGACAACATCGCTGATGTCTAAGCTATTTAAGAAATTTACACTGAGATGTTGAAACCTGATACCAGACATTTTTGATTCTTTATTAATGACATACAGAACACAAATTATTTAGTTTGCAACTGAAAGTAATCAGTAGAGCCTAATATTTTTATCCAGAATTATCAATCTTAGTTTCAAACAACATATTTTTCTCCAAGGGCAAGTTCTCAGAAATCTGCGATAAGTAAAGAAATACATGGAATGGTATATGAGATGTTGACTAACTACTCACCCCTAGACTAGGGTGAGCAGTTAGTTGACAAGCATTATTTCTGGTGTAGTTAGGAGTCAAACCCGGGATAACTGTACGATAGATAAACATGTTACCACTGCACCATCGCAAGGCCGATTAAAGTTTCAGAACCACTGATATGCTTATGTCATCTGAGGCAAAATTAATGACTCAGCATGACTTGTAGTTTCTTCCTTTCAATTCAAAATGATCAGGTCAGAGGTTGTACTTCTTTTGCTGACTTAAAAAATGCCATACAAAAAGTACTCTTAACACAGTCAATTTAAGCATCCTCATCCCAGCATAGAGCTCTTCTGTATAGCATTAATTCATTATAAAGTTGTTTCGAATTGTATTTAAATTTTAATTAAAATAAAAATATTACAAACATAGGGTGTCTACTCAAATTCTGTTTCAAACTTCCCTGACTTTTCCAGGTTTCCAGACCAAATCTTAATCGATTTCCAGTTGCTAATTACAGTAAACAACACACAATGCATTAAAATTTGTGTAATCAAAACAAGTTTAAAGACGTTAAAATACACTAACATAAACCCATAACTCAATTACAGTGAATTTACAAATACAAAAACTGTATTAAAAATGTATTTCTTTACACTAAAAACTTGCATTAATTAAATATTTACAACACTTTCATTTGGTTGGTTTTTTTTTTGAGTTCATCATAAAAGAGTTTAACTATATAATTCCAAAGCTTCTATCCAATTTAAAATGTGTATAACTATATATAAGAGAAAGGAGATTGGTATGATCAAAATCCCTTACAGATTGGATAATTTAGCTAAAAACTTTTTTTTTCCAAGTTTTAGTTATATATTTGGCAAACATTTTCTCCTGAAAAATATATGGGCTTAATAATTTTATATAAATTATATTAGTTTTGGTGCAAAATGGTAACTTTTGGAAGAAGTTTAGTCAAATGTACAAGTTTTTCAAAATTTTCAGTATGCAATGTGGTATGAAAAGCACAGTTCAGGAAAATTATTTTAATAAGTTATTTATTATAACAATGAATTTCAAATTTCCCTGACTCAGGCCTTTGTATTTCAAATTTCCCTGATTTTTCCAGTTAGAAAAAACCCCCGACTTTTCAGATGCGTAAACACCCTGTAAACAACACTTAAGATTTCTCCAAAGCAGCGATTACAGTAAATACTACTTTATAGTGTAAATGCTATATAAATTACCACTATGCAGTCACCAAGGTGCATGCATATATAGTATCCACTCCATACTCATGCTACATAAATTCCATTTTTAAAGTTTTCTTTTTAATATAATAGTCCAGCAATGAAAGATTTAATAATCAAACATGTAACATTAATTAGAAAAACAACATGCACTGGCTTCCAAAAGTTAAGCATGCAATGCAAATTTTCAATTTTCGAAAGCATATTGAAATTTGAGCGGCTGAAAATTGCTGTGGATGTAGATGGCAGTATGCAAACCGTGTGTTACAGCCGATCGCAATTGACTGACCAATACAACTGACCTGATATATGCTAATTAGGCAGTCCTTAAAGATGCCAGAATTCTGAAGGATTTGAAGAAGTATTTAAATGCTAATACGAAGTGTTTATAACTTTTGTACGATTATTTTTGATGATATTCATGCTTCTATGGCCGAAAGAAGACGAATGCCAGATAGTCAATGCTGGTGTGCTGTCAGGCACATTGAAGCAGGTCAGTCAATAAACGGTGTCACCATTTTCTTTGGGGTTGATCATTCGGTAATTTCTCAATTACGTAAACAATTCTAAACAAGTCAAACAGTTGTCCGGAGACCTGTACCGGGTTGTCCAAATATTACTACCCCTCTGATGAATGGTATATTGCTATAGTAGCCAAGCGGAATAGATGAGTCACCTCTACAACTGTTACATCCATGCTTGCAGTGACACTTGATAAGACAATATCTCTCAGCACTATGTGCCGAAGGCTCCATATGAAGGGACTTTACACCCGAGTACCACGTATTTACATTCCACTAACCGTTCAAGCCAGAGGGGAAGGATTAAAGAGGTGTTGTCAAGGTGTCAGTTGGATTGTTTCAGAGTAGAGCAATACCCTGTTCATGGACAAGTCCAAATTTGTCCTGGAATTAGATGATAAGCGTGTAAGGATGTGGAGAAACCAAGGCACACGAAATCATATCAGGCCAAGAACATTATCGAACATCATGCATTCAGAAGTAGCAATGTCATGGTGTGGGCTGGAATTTCAATGGGATAGCACACCAAGCTGCGTATCTTTAAAGGTAGTTCTATAACGGCTGTGTGGTACAAGGATGAAATCCTAGACCACATTCTCTAAGACTCTACGCTGCAGCAGTTGGTCTTGATTTCCTCCTTATGGATGACAATGCCCGTCCCCATCGAGTTAACATCGTTGAAGAGTACTCGAAACAGGAAGGCATTTCTCGAATAGAGTGGTCGTTATATTCCCCCAACCTTAATCCCATTGAAAACCTTGAAATGCCCTCGAGTGTGCTTTCTCTGCACGTTTAAATCCTCCAGCCAGTCTCAGAGAGTTGGAAAATGCTCTAATAGAGGAATGACTTTTGCTCACATCTGCAATGATTAATCACTTCATTGAAAGCATGGAAAATCGTTGTAAAGTTTGTATGAAGTCCCGGGATGGTTACACACCACACCATATTGATGTAAGTTTTATTTGCTTTAAACATCATTTATTTTATTAATGATCCAATTATGACATCATATAACTTACAAAAAGAAAATATATCTTCATCTTTGTACATAAACCTCTTTTTTTTTAAATGTATAAACATATTTGCTACTTTCATGTGCAATTTGGTGTTAGTCAAAGCTTTGCTTTTCCATTCTTGTTGATTTTACCATCACATGCTCAACTTTTGGAAGCCAGTGTCTTCTTTCGCTTTGCCATTTCCCATGTTATATGGGGTCGGCGTTATGGTCCTTTAATCTTCTCTTCCACAATCTTCTATCCAATGCCTCTTCTCTACTCCATCCATACTCTTCCAGATCTTCCGTCACTTTATCCTTCCATCTCAGCCGTGGTCTTCCCCTCTTCCTCTTACCCATTACCACCAGCTTATCCAATACCTTTCCCACATATTCCTCATTTCTCCGCTCCATATGCCCAAGCCATCTTAACCTATGTTCTTGTATTTTTCTTCCTATGGGTCCAACCTTGACCGTACCTCTAATTAGGTTATTCCTTATTTTATCCCTCCTTGTAACACCATTCATCCACCTCAACATTCTCATCTCAGCCACTTCCATCTTCCTTTCATGCGCTCTTGTAATTGGCCAAGTCTCCGCCCCGTATAACATTGCAGGTCTGACCACAGTTTTGTACAATTTTCCTTTCATCCTTCCGCTTACTTTCCTATCACAGAGCACTCCACTCATCTTTCTCCAATTTAACCACCCACATTGGATTCTGTGTTGTATCTCTGTGGTCATAACTCCATCTCAGCCTACAAATGATCCAAGATACTTAAATTTTTGGGCTGATAGTAATATTTCATCTTGTAGACCTATGCTACTTACGCTTTCTCCATTTAGTGCCACATATTCTGTCTTTGTTCTGCTTATCCTCAAACCTCTAACACTTTCCCCCATTCCTCGGTTTTCCTTTCTACTTTTTCACAGGATGTTTCGCATAGTACAATGTCATCTGCAAACAGCATACTCCATGGTGCATTACAGTTTACGTCTTTCACTAAAACATCCATTATCAGATCAAATAAGTAAGGACTGAGAGCTGAACCCTGGTGCAGTCCAACCTTTACCGGGAACCCTTCTGTCAAACCTACACTACTCCTAACCTGCATCTCCACTCCTTCGTACATTTCCTTTACAAGTCTTACATACTTCTCCAATACTCTCTTTTTTCTCATACACCTCCATATCTCTTGTCTAGGTACTCTATCATATGCCTCCTCCAAATCTATGAACATCATATGTAACTCTGCTCGCATCTCTCTACATCGTTCCATGAGCTGCCTCAGTACAAATATAGCGTCCGTTGTTCCTCTACCTGGCATAAAACCAAACTGTTCAGTGCCTATATCTGTCTCCTTTCTAATCCTCGTTTTCACAATTCTTTCCCATATCTTCAGTGAGTGGGCCATCAGCTTTATTCCTCTGTAGTTACCACATTCTTGCACATCACCTTTACCTTTATATATTGGTACAACAATACTCTTTCTCCACTCATACGGTATCTTCTCCTGTTGCCACAATTTTTTCGTAAGGTCTCACAGGATATCTATTCCTTCACCTGCCAAGCTCTTCCATACCTCTACCGGGATCTGTTCCATACCTGTTGCTTTCCCGTTTTTCATTTTCCTAAGCACCGTTTCCACTTCATTTCTGCCTATCTCCCCCCACCTCTTTTTCAATCGCTCTTCCATCATCAAATAACACACTTGAGTTTTCTTCGTTAAGTACTTACTAAAATATTGTCTCCATCTTTCTCTAATCCATGATTGTTCCCGTATTATCATTCTTCTATCATCTTTTATCTGCCTAATCATTGTATCCATTCTTCATATTTCCATTTGGTTTTGGCATAACATTTTTATGACTGGATGCCCTTCCTGATGTCAACCCTACTCATTTATCCGGGCTTGGGACCGGCACCTATTGACGCTGGCTTACCCCTTCGGTGGCTGAGTTTTTTAGAAGCCAGTGTAAGAATTGAAATTTATAAAGTTATAGTAGGTAAATAGAATAAGACCCATATATAACTAAAAGCTTGGGACTAAGAAAAATACTCGCTACATCTGGTTACTTGCTGAATCCATTTTGGAATCTAAACTCCCAAATTTTGAAAATAAGGTCCATATAGGTAACATACACACAATACTTAGCTTTAAATTTGCAAAAAAAAATTAATGGACATATTATCACTTGAATTTCAGTAAAACACTCCAAAAAACGTGATATAAAGAAATTAGTAATAATTATAAATACCAAAATAAGCCTTATTTGGAGATGGTCAAGAAATAGTCTTTGGTTTGCTTTATTTTGCAATTATCTATGTTCATTAAGTTTTCATCATAAAATGTTTAGTGAATTAAATACATAGTCATCAGTGTAATCCATTGGCACAAACAAGCGTTTATTGTGAACTCCTTACTATGTACTCTTAAAGGAATAAGATTTTTGATAAATTCTCTGGTTTCAATAGCTAGAAACTTGGTTTCAAAATACTCGCCTCAATCATCGATTTTTTTTTTTTAATTTTCAATTTTTTACGTTTAAAAAATCATGTCATTCTTTACTCATTAAATCTATGGTCTGCAAAAGTTTTGTTCACTACAACAGGTCAAACTTAACAGTCTTTCTAAGCCATATTGTAACATTTTGAGCATTATTCTGAATAATACAAGCTTATTCTTATACTAATCTTCGTTTGTATGTTTTTTAGTATACAGGAGGTAGAATTTAAATCTACTATTTTTTTTAAGTACTTCTGGTTGTCAAAACACCCAGTATAATACTCCAATACCAAAAACATTTGTGTAAGTAGCCTTGAGGTCTTGAGGAGGAAGTGCTAAATTTGTTCTAGGGAAGATTAAGCCACCTACATCAATGCTTCACACATAGCATTTCGTTTGTAATTCTTGCTTTTCTAGGGAAGGGACAAGTTTCTACTAGGGAGGGCTAAGCCACCTCTACGAAGAAATGAAGATCGTTCAAGATCACCCATACAAGAAACATACCAGATCGCTTTTTTCCGCAGTTTTTCACAAGGAATTGTCCAACATATTTATTGTACTAGTGGTATTGAACACAAATGAGTATTATGATATGTTTGTTTGTGAGTTTTATGGTGCAAGGATAGCAAGAGATGTTGTGCAACGATCTACAGTTTTCCAAGGAATCCAGACCTCTTACCACTCAGGGAAACAATCCTCAAATTATAGTAAGTAGTTAGTGAGTAAGCATGCTTTTTTTTCCCCTCAGCAATAGGTGTGGGGTAAAAAATGAGATAACAGCCTGCTAAGTGAATGTATAATCACTGCAAGGCCTATTATGATATGTACTTGATTTTTGGGGAACGCTGTGCTGATGGTTGGTTGTATTTTTATAGAAAAAGGACAGCAAGGGTCATTCTGTGCCAAACGAGGTCAGACAGTACTTGCGGATTTAAAATGAGAATAGATTAACACTAAAATGGCAAAAATGCATTGAAAGTAATGTATTAAATGTAACAAATAAAACAATATAATAAAATCAGATGAGACGAAAAAAGCCAATATTAAATAAAAAATTAAAAACGATTTCATAATCAAAAGAGTCACATAAAATGTCACGAAGGGTAAAAATGTTTTGGTTAAAAGTTAATGTACATTGCTGGTTAAAACTGGGGCAAATAGATAAAACATGTAAAACATTTCATAGTTTGTTGCATGTAACACACATCAGAACATCTCCCTTTAAAAGATGTTGACAGGAGAAGCATGTGTGACAGATGCAAAGTCTAGCGAGAGTGACCTCTTTGCAACTGTCACTCATAATGGCTATACTGCCACATTTGAATTCATGGTTTTACATGGTGAAGCTTATTAAAAACTTGCTTGTCCCATTCCAACTGCCATTTTTTGTACAGATGGGATGAGACATGAGTGTTAAAATCTTGGAATAGAAAGGATGGACCATCAGGTTCTGCAATTACTGTTTTCGCAGTGCCAGCCTGTTTATTGCTGGAGATTCTGATATGACCTGGAACCCAACAGAATTTCACAACATACTGTGTGTTGTTTATATCCGCTAGTTGTTTTTGAATTCTATGGATTCCAGAGCAGTGCGAAATTTTAAATGAAGCCAGGCTCTGAAGGACACAGAGTGAATCTGCACAGATGACAAAAAGAACACATTGTTGTGCTGATACAGAAAAACATTACATTGTGATCAGTAGCTTCTTAATGAGTGGGCTAATGGGGTCCAACCCAAATAAGGACCCCAAATTAGCAAAATTCGTTTATTTTTAAAGAATTGTTTTCGAAATAATGAGCTGTTCTGACCTATTTAATCACCCATCATTTCAGTCCTAAAACCGAATTTTTCTCCGGCGGTGCACAGCAAAGGAGAAAACAATTAAGATGGTAAGAAAGCATACTCTATATGTTGGTAGTGGTGTTTATTTCTATCTGAGGAAAGACAGGGTGGGCTTTGAACAAAAACAGATGTTTTTCTTCTAACTTTAAGTCACACACTTGTTAACAGTAACAGACTTGGAAACTCAGAGGTTAAAAAGAAGCTATTCATATGTATGACATTTAAAGACAATGTTGTGTCTTATCTGTCAAAGCAATTTGTAGAAGAGCATCACTATTGTAAAAAAGTGTTGAAAAGAAAATAGTGTCTGCAATAAAATTTCTAAAACCAAATGTTAGGGTCTCATCACAATGGTGCTTATTTTGGAATTTTAGAACTGTTAAGTGAATTTTATCCCTTCCTGAAAGAACATATTTTTAAAAAAGGAAACAAGGGTAAAAGAGTCCCTTCATATTTGTCAGAAAACACCTGCAAAGAATTCGTTGCAATTATGGGAAAGAAAGTGCTTGCCAGAACTGTAGAAGAAGTGAAGCAATCACAGTATTATTCCCCAAGTATAGATTCAGTGCCTGACACTTTTCATGTTGACCGGCTAACAATTACAGTTCATTATATAAAACAAAATGCCCCGGTAGAAAGATTTTTGGAATGTATTCCAATTTTCAGCTATAAATCTCAATATTTGGTGGAAGAAGTCCTAAAATTTTTGGAAGAAAAAAATATTTCTATAAAGGATTGCAGAGGGCAGTCGTATCACAATGCGTCAAATATGGCTGCAAAGTATGCAGGTGTACAAGCCAAATTACTTAAACTAAATAAAAATCTCATTTTCGTTCCTTATACAGGAGATTCCCTTAACTTAATTTTAGTTTACGGTGTTTCTTATTGTCCTGAGGTTGTTCGTTTTTTTTGGTCCATTCAACATACTGTGGGTAGATATAATATTTATTATATTGTAATCAAAGGCATAACTTGGGGGGGCTTTTGCCACTCAAGAATTTTATGGACTGTTTTAAAAACTTTTCTATGTAATGAACATTTACCTTATCTTTTACTCATAGCCCCCTAGTTGTTCTTAGGTCCCTCTATCAGAGACCCCTGGCTATGCCCCTAATTACAATAGATTTTCCTTTGTTAAGGTAACATATTTATCTTATTCCACAAAGTTCAAAATTTAAAAAGGGCCCCAAAAATGACCAGGCCCCCTGAATGCATTAAGATGTCCCTGATTGTGATTTAGTAGCAATATGTAACTGTGTTTTTCGTTATTTTGAATAACATGTTAGGCCAACTGGGCCATGTGGATTATTTTTTCATTTCCTGTTGGGGTGGTTCCTGTAAGGTCAAAGATACAAGATGTCAAGTTTGTAAATACGTTGTGTGTATCGAGAAAGAATTTAAAAAGATGTTAGCCAATGGCGGAAAGGTGCGGTTTTTCCTTAATGGTTTCTGTAGCTCATATTTCTTGACAGCAGAACAGTTGGTTTTGAGTAAACGTTAGAATAACACGCATGCCGTTTGTTTTCAGACCTGTTGAGGAGCTGTAGATTCAGATCAATAAAGAAAGGTTGGTTGGTTGCATTTTTATGGCACAAGGACAGCAAAGGTCATTCTGTGCCAAACAAGGTGAGAATATGCACACAGGTTTAACATAAAATAAATTAAAGTTAAAAAGGTAAAAACACGTTAAAAACAACTTAACAAAGGTACCAAACAAAACAATGTAAAAAATCATATGAGATGGGAATAGTGAATATTAGATAAAAAGTTAAAAATTATTTCATGGTTAAAAGAGTCACATAAAATGTTGCAAAGACTAAAATTATTTCAATTAAAAGTTAATGATTGATGCTGGTTAAAATTTGGAGTAACACGTAAAACATTTAATGCTTCAAAACATGTGGCACACATTGGGGCATCTTTTCCCTTTAAAAGATGGTGATGGGAGAAGCGTGTATGCCCGATGCAAATCACTCCTACAGCTAGACTGCCATACCTCAATATGAGGTTTAATGAAGTGAAGCTTATTAAAAACTTGGTTGTCCCAATCCAACTGCCATTTTCTGTACAGATGGGGTGAGACATGTGTTAGGATCTAGAAATGGAATGGTCATACACTCAGGTTCTGAAGTTGCTGTCTTTGCAGCAATGTCAGCCTGTTCACTGCCAGCGATATGAATGTGGTTTGGAACTCAATAGAATTTCGCAATATACTGTGCGTTTTTTATATCCACGAGATGTTTGTAAACTCTGTGGATTCCAGTGTGATGCGAGACGTTGAATGAAGTCAGGCTTTGCAGAACGCTGAGTGAATCTGTACAGATGACAGTTGGAGATACGGAATTATTCAAGATGTATTGTAAAGCTAAACTAATGGCATAGATTTCCGCACTGAAAATTGAGCAGAATTTTGGCAGTTGTTAACTCTGTGTGACATTTCTACAGACAAATGCCGCACCAACATATTCAACTACTTTCGATCCATCTGTGAAAATGGAGGAGTAGCCTTTACACATACGAGAATGCCTGCCGATAGGCAATGTCTGGGGTATTGTCTTTTGGATAGATTCAAACAGATGTCTGTGCCAATATCAAACCATGGAGGAATGATGTTTGGCATAGATTCCGTTACCATGGCTTTTATAATGCTCAATTAGTTTGCAGCATTTTCCATCCTCATGCCATAGGTTGGGATACTTGAAGGACAAGCATTAAAAGGTGAAATGAAACAAGGTTGATGAAGTAATGACGATGCAAGATGGTCTTTCAGCGATAGAATTTTAAGGCAATAGTTGAGAGACAAACGTTGGTGACGTAAATTTAATGGAGATTCTATGGCATCAGCATATAAACTAATGACTGGGGAAGTCCGAAAGGACCCAGTGCACAGTCGTAGATCCTAACGATGTATGGGGTCAAGTTGTTTGAATAATGATTGGCATGCTGTGCCGTAAATCGGACAGCCTAATTTAGAAAGGATTAATGACTTATGGAGTCTCAGCAATGAACATCGGTCTTCCCCCAGGATGTGTGAGACAAAACCTTGATGATATTCAGGGCTTTAAAACATTTGTCTTGCAGATATCTGATGTGAAAATGAAATGTTAGCGAGCGGTCGAAAATAACCCTAAGGAATTTTGTCTCATGGACCACTCTGGTAACATCGTTTCCCATTTGGAGCTCCAGATCTAAATGTAACCCACGTTTGTAACAAAAATGTACGCAAATGGTTTTTTGCACTGAGAAATTAAATCCGTTATTAGCTGTCCCTTCCATTATTTTGTTTAGAGCCAACTGAAGTTGTCTCTCAACCAGGTGGATGTTGCCTGCTCTGCAAGAAATTTGCAGGTCATCAACATATTATGAAGACTTTCCAGTGGGGGTGGGTGGGTCTTTAACCACACCACTGAGCCTCAATATAAAGAGAACAGGACTTAAAACATAGCCCTGTGGAACACCTTGTTCTTGCGGGACAGTATGAGAAAGAGAGGCTCTGATACTTGGAAAGTTCTGTTGTCTAGAAAATTTTGTATGAAGTTTGGCATATCGCCCTCGATAAAGAAAATTATGGACTTGTTCATGTGTAAACACAGATGCTCGTTTGGTAATAATTAACTGTTCCACCTTCATGCTTGTTCAGATAACCTATCGTTGTGGAAAGCATCTTATTTATTGAATGGACTTGTTTGCTACTGAGAAAACTCTGGCGAATTAGCTTAATTGGATGGTGTACCAGTTAATGTAGCAAGCCAGGCCTGGGGTAATGGAGGGCATTCAACAGGGTAATGTGTTCTTGTTGTTTTACTATTTATTTTAATTGTTTCTAAAGTAACATCAGTTATATGTATTTGCAATAGTTAAAGTATTATATTATACAGCATATTAACACGTTACTGTGAATATTGTATTTTATACATACTAACAAGACAGAGATCGTTTGAGAATGGATGCTCATTTTATGTGCAATATAGAAGGTTATGTCAACCCTGCGACGGAAATATGAGTTAATTTTAGCTGAAATCTTTCATATTATTATTGTAAGGTTGAATGGACTATAAGGAGGACATATTGACCTTTGGTAGACTACATTTTGAGGAACTGAATCTAACCTGTTGTAACCTTATAGTATCGATGTCTGATCTGGATTGGAGCAATCCAGGTTAATGCTTTGTGTTAACTGTTTACATGGGAAAAGTTATTGTGCAGATATTTACCTTTATGTGAATAATTGTAGTGCTATTCAATTGTTTCAGCACCTGAGCAGTTTGTCAATGTACGCTGGAAAGGAGTGTATTGGAGGGGACTAGAACTGGCACATGGGTGTGACTTCGTTGTTACAATTTCACAGCTTCTGACAAAGTATTGTACTTGATACACTGAGTGATTGCTATATTTGTTTCGTATATTCCTTCTTTGAATGAACGTTGACACTAAGAATTGTCTCTACAGCTTAGGACCAACAAAACTAATTTCAACTTTAATGTGAAATATTGATATCATGTTAATGCTATGCAAAAAAAACAAAAAATTCTGCTGAGTGTTTTGCGTATCCACCCTTTGGCATGACCTACTCATATTGGCTTTCTTCATGGGTTACAAAATTTAAAGCATTGGAAATGACATAGTCAACATTTGGATTGGCTGAGGGAAAAATTTACACACACGTTTGCTTTCAAAGTTAAATTATCAAATGAACTGGCTAAATCATTATACAATTCCTTTTCAGGTGCAAGTATTTTATAACTGGTTTAAAATGACTCAAAAAAGACATTTATAAACGCAAACTGGCTCGTAATTAGCAATACTATATTGCAATTAGTACAGAAAGTATTCATTTCTTAGTATTTTTACATTAATACTTTTTGCTTAAAGTTCCTAACGGAATTTAGTTATGTGGTTCTTGCAGGGTTCCTACTCACACTGGAGAAAAAATTCCCTGACCAATCACAAGTAATTTTAAACTAAACTTCATTCGTGGGGAGAAATGACATTCATGGAAGATTTAGCTATTTAAAACGGAAGTTAAGGTGGTTTTCATGGACTTTTACAAGTCTGACCAAAAAATCTCGTTTTTCCTTGACCTTTAGGGATGATTTCAAATGCCTTAACAATTCTAAATTTCCCAGGTTTTCCAGATTGTGTGGGAATCCTATTATTGTATGGTGTTGATCTTGAACCTCCTGTATGTACAGGGTGTCCTTGATCAAATGAATAGTGTAGAAACTATAGATCATTTTATCGAAGAAAATAACCCCATATGTAGTCAGTGCCGGAAATGCTTAGTTTCCAAATGGGGAAATTTTTAATCTGTCACCTTTTTAATGGTACACTGTGAAAGTTAATTGCATTTATCTCAAAAACTATTGTGGATGTACTACAATTATTTTTTCTTGTGAAGAACCGATAATGGCTCCATTTTTTTATCTTAAAAAAAAAGGGACAATTTAAAAATGGAAATGTAATAAATAAATTCAAATTTTGAAAAAAAAAAGACTTGAACGTTTAGGCTCAATTCACAAAGTCGCCCTATTAAGATGCGTTGTTTTTGGTTATTTGAAAACTACTTACACTGCTTTACAAACTCATAGAAGTTTTACATCTCCTTTAGTTTTATTAACTCAGATGACATTTGTAGGGCCCATTATGCTTCAAAGCACAAGAAAAGAAATGAAAGAAAAAAGAAACATAGCTAGAAACCAGCATTTTGGCATAGGATGGCATGAGTGGAAAGATAGGAGAGTAATCATCATCTTTGGAGAGAATAATTTGAAGTAACTCAATCAATCAATATGCCATTTTGCCATTACAATGAGACAATTTTGCAACTAAAACTATCTGCGATGTATTTAACCTGGGTGACTATGGGGGTCCTATTGCTTGGGTACCAAGATCCTACAACCTCATGTTGGTAGCTTTTTTAAAAGGGGTAACCATAGAGCAAATGGACTATACAAAGAAAGAAGAATTATGGAAGTATAGGCAGTAGTTTCCAAGATCAACTGTTACAGTATGACACTGAAGAAGTAACAAATGAAAAGTGTCATTGTTTGGAAGCTAAGCATTTCCAACCTTGACAATAGGTTTTTTCCTTCAATAAAATGAGCCTTAGTTTCTACCCTATTTGTTTGATTAATATGTTCAAGGATACCCTGTGTGTGTGTGTGTGTATGTGTAGATACATAGAGGCAGTAAGAGAGAGAGAGAGTAGATGATGGAACTTAATACATAAATAAGTGAATACTTAGAAATGATATTCAAGGGAAATGCGTATACAGTAAATAGCATGAAGCAATCTGTTATACTGAATTGTACATACATATAATTACTTAAAAACTTACCTTAAAGAATGAATAAAGCTCATCTTTAGTAATTGTGCGCAAACAGATAACTTCAATATTATCTATAAAAAAAACACATTATTTAGAAAGATAAAAATGTTTTTTTATTTCTATTACTTTTGAGCAACTAATATCAACTATTAATCATAATTGTTTTATAAATCATCTGGTTATTAATGTTACATAGTTCTGTGCCATATTACTAGTTATTATTTTGGCAATCCAAATAAAAGGTTATTGAAAATTATGAACAACAAACACATGAGACCACGACATTCACATAAGATCTTGTTGACAAAGAAAGGAAGGAGACATATTTTTTAATCAGTCATGGAACATCAAGCAAAAGAAGAATATATGCCGGAGAACGTAGAATAGAAGACCATTTTTGAAGTGAAAATATCAGGGTGCATTCATAAGACTCAGGTCATCATCATGGAACTCAAACTATCATTGAGAATATCGTATGTAAACAATCGACAAGAACAACAATGGAGGTAGGTAGACAAAGTGAAAACTGTGTTGCAAGAATATGTTGAATCATCAGAAAACTGTATTTAATGAAACTGAGAGATTTATGATTAAGTTACCAACAGAATGCCTTAAATCTGAAGGGTTGCCAAGAAAAATGAGTTTGGCGACCAGAGTTACAATTTTAATACCAAAGAAGGATTGATGTCAAATTTTAAAATGCAAAAATGTGGTTTATGGTGATATTGTTTATTTTTTGTTTTAAAAGGAGCCCAGCGTGTAAATGTATTTTCTTGAAGTATCAGTGTCATTATTTAACGTTTTTTATTCATTCAACACACTTGCATCCTTTTGTGTGATAGATTCTATCACACTGGCAAGACAATTCATACAGTTATGAATACATAGAATGTTGTAACATAAAGCAGCACGATTAAAATAACTGAACAGTTTAACCATGCAATAAGAAAATTTAATAGCATATAATACAAAGACATAGCCTTTAAAATATTTGTATTATTCAATTGCAAGAACTGGAAATAAATTTTAAGAATGTAAGGTACATGTTCTTAGCAACTTTAAAGATAGCAGATCCCTCTTCAATAACCACGTTAAATAACAAGGTCAACCAATCACTGTAAAAAATTTTCCTATATTTTCTAATACTACAACATATGCATATAAAGTGCATTTCACATTTTTTTGGACCCTTGAAAATTTGCCGAAAACCCCAAATAACTTTTACATTTATGCAAATAAACCAAAGAACGGATATTTTAAGAAAATTAAAAACATCCACAACATGCAATAAGGTTTTAAAAATATTCTTTTTTTTAAGCAGAGACGCAGAAAAAGGCTGTTTCATATTTATTCAGTGTTTCTTCTGTCAAAAAATATGCAAATTCACAATCTAAACAGAACTGCACGCTTAATTTTAAAATATATGCTTTGGATTTCCAAGTGCAGTGTTTTTGTTGCAGCCAGTTTCATTAAATCACAATGGCTTGTGGAAAATTTTATGTATATGCAAAAAAGGTCATACTGCAAGTTTGGGATTTTCTGGAAAATGAATTAGACAAATTTTTAAGCCAGAAGTTCCCAATCTATTATTGCCACAACCCTGAATAGCAATTTATATGTAACCTGCGATACTGCTTTAGAGTTGGAACATAGATGTTTTTAGAATACGGATGCTCCAACAATTTAATCGATATTTCGATTGAATTTGTAACTGTTTTATATTGATGGTCGTTTACTACTTACGTGACACTGCTGCTTTGATGTAACATTTCAATTTAATAAAATTTTTCACACAAAACCTACTATTAAATGAAAATATTATGAAAAATTAAATGGGAACCTTAAGTGAAACATTTCTAAAACACTGCTTTACAATTACATTAAAAGAAATATACACTACATTACTAATATTGAATACAATAATAAAAATCGCAAAAAAAAATTTTTTAAAAATAATTATCAGCAATAAAAAAATATCATTTATAATCCCCACACGACCCTGCATTAACCCTCCGTACCATGATTCGGGTTGGGAACCCCTGTTCTAAGCTAATCGGAAGGCTAAAGTCTGTAATTTACTCACATATACATATTAACCTTTAGCTTATGGGGCTAGAAAACAGAAATTTGTTGTTCCGTACTGAGAAATATCGCTTCTCCCCCCACATACAAATCAATCTAAATGACAACTGAAAACGTTGCTATGTGGGGTCAAGAGGGAAGTAGCTGTGCTTAAGTACAAATAAACAAAGATAAATAACTATAGTAGGCATGTATTGTACATTAGTGAAAGATAAGAAACATACTAATAATCTAATGGCAGGTTGTTTACTTTCATACAAAACAGTGAAGAAGGGGAAGGGAGGGAAAAGATCGTATTTGTACAACATTTCATAACCTGTTTTGTTACCACCCATGATCAAACCATTTGTGCTACTAATCTGACCATTGACTGGAGAAAAATATGAAAGACCACTGGGATACGACCTATCCCAGCCCCGTTCTTATGGGAGGTAAATCTGCTGGGATATACCCTGTCCCACCCACAAGCTAAAGTTTAAACCCTGTGTTTTTCACTTTCACATTATGTATTTTTTCCTCAGTCAGGCATAGTATGTATTTCACCATTGAAAGCTTGACTGTGTGATTTCTGATGCTTCAGTAACGAGAATCTAATTCCACCAAATGAGTGTAGAGTTCTATTTACCTTATAGGCATATATACTATATCATTTCCTACTAACTAGTTTATGCTTAACAACATCTTGTAATTAAAAATTTAGGTGAGTTAGGTGAAATAACTTCTAGATTTCACTATAGAGGACACCGCCAGTGATCCCATTAGATTGGGTATGACCACCTTACTACACTCATAGGTGCCAACTTCTAGAAGTGAAAAATCTGTAGTCAATCACGCACGCGTGGGCAGGCCACCATTTTTTAATTAAACAAAATCATACATAATTTATGAAAAAAGGGCACAATGAGGAAATTAAGTATTTATTAAATTAATAATAATAGAGGATTAAACTGTATTAAACGCAATATTAATTCTTAGAATTTACAAATGCTGTAGTGCAAGATTTTGCATTTGAGAAATTTTTTGTCAAATACATTCTCGTAACATTTCACATGTTGTCTGCATTTAACTATTAGTAAATTTTCTAATGTGTCATCAGACATGGTTGACCTGAAGTCAGTTCTAATTTTCTTCACTTGACTGAAGACTCTCTCGCATGCTGCATTACTGTGAGGGATCGTAAGTATTGACAGCATAACCTGAGAAAGTCGTTTAAATTTTAATTCACAAGTATCATTTTTTATTTTACCTATGGCTGCCCATTGTGCATCAATGCTACCTTCATTACTCACAGTTTGTGGAACTTCGAAAGCCTGGAACTCACTGAATTCTGTTTGTAAAGCATCAACAGCTTCATCTTCTGTATTATTGAACAAAAGAACAGGAAATTTTTCTGTAAAATATTTTAAGCTGGAAAATGATGCATTTTCAAAATTCGATATTTGTGTAACCTCTGCATGATGTAACACTTCTAACTCAAAAGGAAATTTATTACGCATGTAGTCACATGCTGCTATGAAATAGCTTCTGACGTTTTCATAAAATTCATTTTTATCATGGATGTTAAAATCTTG
>QLNU02015360.1:157096228-157109180 GCA_006491805.2 Dysdera silvatica | reverse complement strand
TTTCAAATATGGGTATTGGAAGGGATAGTGGCAACACATACATATATCATAAACTATTTATTGTATCACCCATGGATAGTTACATTCCTTCAGTGTAATCTCCAGCCACATTTATAACCCACTGCCACACTTGTAGAAAATCATGGATATCAATGGCAATGCTTCTTTTATTAATGTCCATGAAAGAGAAAGAGTGCCCCATGACAAGTAGATGGGGATCTATAATGGGGAAATGTTGTCCCCCATTTAATGGTTCTTTATACTTGATTAAAAGATTAAAGTTGCAGGGGCTCATGTCAGAAGAATACTGAGAATATTCGAGGATCTCTTCCATTCCCCCATCATTGAAGTAAGTCCTGCACCGCAACAGAAGGCATGATCATGTAGAAGAATGCATCAATATGTTTAAAAATGCTGCCTTTATCATTGCAAGACAGGACACAAATAACATTCCAAGAAGTAGCAGTAATACAAAAGAATTCAAAGTATGGACCAGAGGAATTGCATGATAGAGTAGAACATCTTCCACATCATACACCATTATCAGCATCACTTTCACATTTCTGGGTTCTAGACACTATTTTTCGGGATTGGGGCAATGAGTGGAGCTATCCATTGAATTGGCGTTTCAGCTCTGGTTGGTAGGATCGAGCCCATGTATCATCTCTGGTGATGATTCTCCCAAAAATGCATTACCTTTCACACTGTAATGTGCCAAACCCTTATTTGTAAGGGTGTACCATGTCCATTATTGAACCTCACTAAAGTGATAAGGTATCTATTGCGATACAATTTGTAGAACCCAAGTACTTTGCACAAAGCATACAATACTGTGATGTGGCTTATTACTACCTCTGCAGCTAACTCCCTCGCTAACCATCACCAATCCACCTCCAACAGGGATGGAATTAACGTAATGCATCGAAAGAACAGGGCATCTTGCATGTGATACACACTCCACATAAATAACATTCTTGTCTGAAGGCTACTGCTTAATGAGCTATCATCCAATATGGCAGGCTACAGGCTCCTCGAGGACCTTCATGTTTCCCACACGCCACCTCAATCTTGACCCATTCACGCTGCTTAAGCTTTGAAAATATTGCTTAGAATGATCCAATTTCACACTACCAAGTTGCAACTTTCTGTAAGTCCATCTGCATGCACAGCACTGTGAACAATTAGCGTGTTGGACAGCTGTAACATTTCTTTAAATGTGTTACAAACCACAACATCTATTGATATTTCTAAACATCATGGTACCATCGTTGCCACTATTTTTCTTTTCAACCCTCGTAATTCTTTGTTCAACTGAAATGTTTGTGGAATGCTACTTCAACCATTATCCGAACTAAATTTGAAAATAATTTGTAGTTTTATATCCCAAAACTGCAAGTTAAATTATATGAGATGAGACTATATATCACTGATCTACATGTATAGAGGGCCCCTTATGCCTCTCTACACTTTTATCCCAGCAACCTTTCCATTGTTGGAAGTACGTCTGGAAGACTTTTTTTGAAATGCCCTCAGCACTGCTATCGTGTTCCACATGATATTCTCTCGGCTTTCAAAGCAAGAATCTTTCAATGGCATCTTCATTTTCAGAAACAACCAAAAGTAAAAAAAAAAGCTATTTTTCAAATTAGTTCAACCTGAGTATCTCCAAGTTTCTGATAAAACTTGATTTAGTATCGTTGCTCCATATATTCTGTCACCTTGGGCGAAATAAAAATGTGATGATCAAGTAGTACACCACCTCACACATCCATTGACTGGCAGAGACTAACTAATTCATCCCTTTAGTCCAGCAAAAATCATGCATACTCTGTCACTGTCTGCACTTGCCCCCTATTGGCATTATTTTCGACAGAAAAAATGTCGGACACTTTTTAGACAGACTCTGTATAGTAATTTTTTACCACTTTCTGCACGTATACATTCCTATTTTCCTTAGCTTGAAATTGTGGTAATAGGATCATGATCTTATAGCAGAATAACAATAATTTTAGTTTTATTAAATTATGTTTTATCCTTATGTTATCCCTTTTTCACGCTAATTTAATCATCGTGATTTTAAAAAGAGAAGTTGCGTGTTTTTCGATACTGTTCACTTTTTGAAGATAAGAGAAAGTTTTTACTAGTTGTAAGTTTTTGAGTGATTGAATAAACCTTTAAAATATACTCTCTTATTTGTGGAAGTTGTAGTTTCAAGCTTATAGTTACTCACACACAGGTGACCTTTGGACGTGACCTTTGGACGTGATCTACTATCTAATATGGTGGATGAAAAGATTACAGATATGGGAAAACTGGAAATCAAACCACCAACCTTGTTAATATTACTTGACAATCAATTAAAAATCAATAGGGTTCCCATCAAACCGCCTGTGTTTTGGAAACAAAAACTGAACTTATGGTTTTCTCAGTTAAAGGCGAAGTTCGAACTTCCATCGATTTCTCAAGATCAGACCAAATTCAATATTGTGATAGCAGCTTTGGACAAAAATATTCTATGTTATGTTGATGATATCTTAATCAATCCATCTAGAACAGAAAAATACAGTGCTTGACAATTGCTATATATAATTCAAACATATTTCCCGACTTTCTGCCCAAAGTGCTAAAAATTTAAGTATATTTCCTAATTTTCCTGACGGCTAGACACCATGATAAGGGAACGTTCAAGCAGTAAGCCCCTTGGGCTGTGCTTATTTTCCTATGTTAGCCAATGTTAATTTTTGCTTACGGGGGGGGGGGTGAAATGGCCAAAATATTGCTTACGTAATACTTGAACGATCTTTAATAGTTGAAAAGTATACGATAATTTTAAGAAATTACTAAATCACTCTTGATAAAGCCACTTTATTTTCTTGTGCCTGAAACCATAGAGTAATCCCAAAATCGACGTAGTACTGGTTTTCTAACCTATCATCTACTTGCGAGCAACAAGAACTGTACTTAAAATGGAGATTGAGGTACTGTTGTAGAATTCAAACAAAAACTGAACATGTGATGGAACAAAGAAACGTCTTCCGTATGAAAAATTGCCAGATCTACTATAATTTTTACAAAAAAAAACTAAAGCTACTAAATTTTTTGGAAAAGAAAATTGCTTAACCTACTATACTCAAGAAATGAAGTCACTAATTTTTAAAATCAAACCTATTCCACTAACACATGACACCAATAACAATATTTTCATTTTCAAGGATTTAAAAGACTGTAAATATGTTTTACTATGTAAAAATGTAATCTGATCATCATTACAACATCCATACGATGGATCTTACATAAATATTGAACGGAATGATAAAAATGATGTAATCATGGTTAAAAACAAGAAGAAGACCATATCCATCGATCGTCTCAAACCTTTCTACACCATCAAAAACGATATATTACAAGACAATCTTCTTGAAAATAACTCAACCTCGACAAGTTTAAAACAGATTAAAACTAAATCTGTTAAATTTGCTGAAACAATACAAAGTTCTGTAGATCTATACGAAGACCTAAATTTTATTGTCCAAGTTCCTCACTGGGGAGTAGTGTGGTGACAGGATCATGATCTTATATCAGAATAATAATACTTTTAGTTTTACTAAATTATATTTTATCTTTATGTTATCTCGTTTTGAAGTTGATTTAATTAACATGAGTTTAAAATGATAAGTTAAGTATTTTTCGATAATGTTTAATTTTTAATAAAAAGGAAAAGATTTTGATAGTTTTAAGTTTTTGAGTGATTAAAATAAACCTTTAAAATCTGCTCCCTACTTATTTGTGGTAGCTGTAATTTTAAGCTTACAGTTGCCAACAAAATAATAAAATTATATACTTCACAGAGAATAATTTATATTGAATGTTTTATAAATAAATATTTTAAATTAATACCAAGTTGCTCTTGAACACGAAGAACGTTATAGCAGGGTTCTGTAATTATCTGACAGAAAGTTTCTAAGAGCATATTCATTCTTGTCTCTTGAACTCCACACTGATAATATGCTTCCACTGCGGAACAGCGATGAACATCATTAGCAACTTCATACACATAATGACAGCCTATAATAATAGAAATATAAAAAAAAAACTTGAAGTTGAACAGCATGGTGAATATTTTTACTTTAGAATTTTCTAGTTGCAATTAAAATTACTTAATGAAATAGGTTGTTCAACTAAAATGTTCATTAGAAAAAATATCAAACTTCCTAATCTCCACACAAAGCTATATAAACAAAATATAGCAAAACGTTCACAATGCAAACGTCTGAGCTAAAAGAATATTCGGAAAATAAAACAGCTGAAAAGTCCCACTAAACTCATTATTGCCTCTATGTCGTCCCCTGCAGTCAGCAAAATAAATCACTGACATACATACAAAAAAAAAAAAGTTCAACTTTAACCGAGAAGGAAAACCTTACAATTTTATCCTAGAAAGTAGATAAATAATTCTAAAGGTTTTTCTAAAAAATTAAAAACTGCATGTTTCAGAAACATAAGTGAATGTAGCCACCAATAAAAATATATAAGCACTGATATGTTATTTCCAGAAAGAAATTGGTTTAAGGGAAAAATTTGTTTCACGCAAGTGAAGTACAAATACAATATTCAAAATTTTGAGAGTTGCTTATTGTTCACCTTTAATGACACTCTCAGTAACGTATGTGCCAGGAGCTCTAGGTAACTTCAGGTGGATCAACTTGTTCTTTGCTTTTTAACATTTTTTGCACCAAGTATTTTGCTTTTCATCCACAGTCTAGATATGTAATCTTTGAAAAAAAAAATAAAAAAAGGCTATTCGTAAAGTTTTTAATCTAGGGGATAGCTGCTCTCCCTTTCAATTTCAAATCATTTATGAGAATGTATATAATCTCACGCATCCTGTGAAGGCATAACATAAACAAGGCTTTTTGAGCTGGCAGGCATTGTGTAGCCAGAGAGATGATAAACAAGGCTTTTTGAGCTGGCAGGCATTGTGTAGCCAGAGAGATGATTAAAAAGCCATGGTGTGATAAGAAAAGTACTGCAGAAAACCATCTCATATAGTGTGGAGAGTAACCACCTCCCATAGAGAGGTTCGCCGATATGGGGCTTGCTGTATTTTAAAAATCCCAAAGAGAGTGCAGTAACACATTGTGACTAACTATTTCAAAATATACAGTCGATCCTCATTAATGTGAACATTCAAGGTGACAAAAAAACTTGCCCACATTAAAAATAATTCACATTATTCGGAAAGGATAGGATTGTATTAATATTGTTATACAATTTGGAGGAGATTCATGAAACAGTATATATATTAAAAATAATTCACATTAAGCATGTTCACATTAATGAGGTTAAACTGTGTACTTCAAAAAACAAAAACATACATTTTATTAATTACAATTATTTTTGTTCTGATAACATATAAAATTGAAATATACTACTTTTGTTATAAAATATATACATTATCATAAATAATGATCAAATAATGCAATCAGTGTCTAAATATAATTTTGTTTGCTTTTGGTAAATTTTATTAAGTGCATAATACTTTTTATATGTTGAAAAATGATGAACACACTTGTTTTGGAAATTTATATTAATCGTTGATTTTGACTTAATCAAATTGAGAGAGCACCCACTCTTGTCTTCAGTACAATTATTATCCATCATTGAAAAAATGCATTCTACAAAGGCTAAAGTAGCAGAAGTGATGGCTTGTCAGTTGAAAACGTAATAGTGCAAACAGATTGCATCTTGAACGATACGAAAAGACATTCTCCTCTCTTTTTGAAGAACAAACACTGCAATATCCTTTTTTTTTAATCCATTAGCCTCTTCCATGTATGCTCAGCATAGTTAGTACTGATAGACAATTATCTGAAGTGATGATTTTTAAAAAGGTCTTCATTCTTTTCTAACGAAACAATACAGAGTTTCACCAGGAGATTCCATAACTGTTCATTCTTTTCAGTATAGGAAAACATCTTTCTACTATGTAAAACAAGGTGGTCCAGCCTGCATGCAAGGTCCTTTTAGCGGGCCTCTACAACTTTCAAGAAATAATGTCCTAAAGCCTTAAAATTCAAATATATTTATTGTTAACATATATTTAATTATTTACATAAACTTTAACAGAAGTAACAGTCTTGTTGTACATGTATATGTTTGTTCATAGAAAAAATACCAAAATCAACAATTAGAAAAAAATATAAGTACTGTAATCTTTAAATACCTTGAGTATTGGCATTAAAAACAAACATTGTCAGTGAAGTATCATGTTTTAAAAGTTTGAAAAACAATTCAACACCTACCAAGTAGTGGTGGATCCAAAGAGGAAATTTGGGGAGATGTAAAATACAGTATTATCTACTTATAACGAGCCGGTACTTAGCGAGTTTCTGGCTACAGCAAAGAAATATAGGTTTTGTTTGGTATAGTGATTAAACACAATACAGTTTGACTGCTTTTAGCGAATAAGTATTTTTGAAACACGGATTTAATGAGCAAAATTTTTTTCAGCTAACCCACTCTTTGGAGTCACGCTACGCCACTGATGACACCACAGACAGACTCACACTTTTCCAAACATTGACCGAGGCAGTCGAGAATCCAGATTTCCACTGCCTAAGAAACCAAATCCCAAAATATGTATTGGTAGAAAAAACTGCAGTTGGTACTGCTTTGGTACCAATGGAATTTAAAAACTAGTTCAAAGAACAAAAGTGTAAACTAACACAATACATGTAGCATTTGCTTGCTATTAAGTTTATGACAAATTAACTATTAGAAGTGATTTTAAAAAATCAAATCTTTTTAATATAGCAAGAAAAAAAAGGGAGTGAGAGAGGTGTTAAAATTTTAAATTACATAAAAGCACAAAATACAAAAAATTAGCAAGAATGCAAATCAATGCATTGGTAAGCATGCTCCAACTTTTTCATTTCATCTTAAAGCAAAATGTCAAAGCAACAAGAAACAAATATTTATTAAAATGTGAAAAATAGAATCTATGAAATCATAAAACTATATTCATAATATGCTTATTATCTGAAATAAGTTTACCATCACACAGCTGATGTTCCCTATATCTCACTATCTGGCTTGGTAGGAGGGAACTGGATTTCATATTGCCTTTTAACTTGTCTTCGACAATGGATAATAAGGATAATGCTTGCTGGAAAAAAAGTATACATTTACCTATTCATTTTTACATCTAAAAGTTTTTTTTATGAGTGCAAAATATCAAGAAAAAAACATCTGCAGGTTTTATGACTGACCAATACAGATAGAATCAAATGCAATTATAAAAAATATCAGGACACAATTTCTGTGTTCCAGAAATTTGTTTCTTAACGAGATACAAGCTTAGATATAATTTAAGTTCCCACTCAAGTATTTCATTTTTATGGAGCCTTTTGTTGCACATGTAATTACTCCTTACTTCAGGATAGACTTGTGTGGAAAGCATTTGGAGAGACCTTCATCCAGCAGTGGATAGATAATGGTTGAATATGATGATGATATATACATACTATACATGTTGAGTACAAAACTTTTTATTCCATATATTGTGCATAAATGCATGCCTAGATTCTAGGATTACAATAATGCAACATTTTAAAGCAATACAGTATGCTCCAGAAGTCCTAAAATTTTCTTTTTTCTGAAACACTATTTCGTTTAATAGAAAGTGGATTTCAAAATTTTTAAACAGAAGGAATAATGAGAGTCAAGTGATACATCATCCAAAAGAAGTTTAAAATTCTGCTTTTAATCTGCCAGCATATACAGTAGAGTCTGGATAATCCGGACTTGATGGAACTAGACCGAGTCCGAATCACCGAAAGTCCGGATTAAACAGAATAAGCTTTAAAATGTCTGTAAAACAAGTTTTAGATGGGTAAAACTATTAAAATTGATGTTTTTATCATAAAAATGACTTTTTCAGTCTCAGCGTCCAGATTAGTGAGACACTACTGTATATAGTTTTGTATGTTTCTGTTTCTAAATAAAAGACATTTTCTTTTCCTTTTAATTGGTACAGATCTAAAATGTTAAACAACTTGATATACTACATAGGTATATTATAATAGTTTATTTTCACAAGTATATATTTATTTTATATAACTTTACCTCTTTTGTATAGTTTCCATATATTAACGCTTCAATGTGAATACGTGCCAAGAAATTAGGAATAAATTGCTGCACATTTTCAGCTGTGAGTTCTATTAAAAATTAAAAGATATCATACTTAGTATATGACAAATTAAAAACAAAACGAGTATTTTAAAACATTTTTACCAAAATTAAGTTTTTTTTTAAGGTGTTTTAAACTTTTGGGCAACAAAGCAAGAGCATGTAATATGCTTCAAATACAAAGCAACGAAGTTTAGAATATATATATACACACTGAAGTGCCAGAAAAACTGGTACAGGCGTGCGTATGCAAATAACGGAGCTTTGCAACCAATCAGCGTAACGCGATGCGGTCGGCAGCGCCTATATAAGACAAGAGATGTCTGGCAAAGCTGTTAGATCGGTTCTTGCCGCTACAATGGCAGGTTATCAAGATTTAAGTGATTTTGAACGTGGCGTTATAGTCGGCACAAGAGAGATGGGACATAGCATCTCCGAGATAGCGACAAAATTTGGATTTTCGCGTACGACCATTTCACGGGTATACCGTGAATATCAGGAATCCGGTAAAACATCAAATCTCCGACAGCGGTGCGGCCGGAAAAAGACCTTGAAAGAACAGGACCTTCGACGACTGACGAGAATCGTTAAACGAGATAGACGTGCAACACTTCCTCAAATTGCCGCGGATTTCAATGCTGGGGCATCAACAAGTGTCAGCGTGCGAACTGTTCAACGAACCATCATTGATATGGGCTTTCGGAGCCGAAGGCCCACTCGTGTACCATTGTTGACTGCACGGCACAAAGCTTTACGCCTCGTCTGGGTCCGCCAACACCGCCATTGGACTGTTGATGACTGGAAACACGTTGCCTGGTCTGACGAGTCTCGTTTCCAATTGCATCAGGCGGATGGACGTGTACGGGTATGGAGACAACCTCATGAATCCATGGACCCTACATGTCAACAGGGGACTGTTCAAGCTGGTGGAGCTTCTGTGATGGTATGGGGCGTGTGCAGTTGGCGTGATATGGGACCCCTGATACGTCTAGAGACAACTCTGACAGGTGACACATACGTAAGCATCATGTCCGATCACCTACACCCATTCATGTCCATTGTGCATTCCGACGGACTTGGACAATTTCAGCATGATAATGCGACACCCCACACATCGAGAGTTGCTACCGAGTGGCTCCAGGAACACTCTTCTGACTTTAGACACTTCCATTGGCCACCTAAATCGCCAGACATGAACATTATCGAGCATATCTGGGATGCCTTGCAACGTGCTGTTCAGAAGAGATCTCTACCTCCTTGCACTCCTATGGATTTGTGGACTGCCCTGCAGGATTCCTGGTGTGAATTGTCTCCAGGATACCTTCAGACATTAGTCCATGCCACGTCGTGTTGCGGCACTTCTGCATGCATGGGGGAGGGGGGGTCAATGTTAATTTTGACAACTTAATTTTCTTTCCATAAACAATTTCCTTGAAACAACTCTGAAATTAAAAATCGGGTACAGACAAAACAGAAAACATCAGAAAATTCTCTCTTAAAATTTCACACAAATGACATAACATTTCCCTCAGCACTTTAGTAACTATTGAATGTTACAAGCTTAAGCATCTTGCCACACCCCAAGCACTACTGTATCTTCCTTAATTTTACTAATCTTGTATGGCGTAGCATGATGCTTGCTGTCCTCACACCATAAAAACTAACCAACCATTGATCTAAATGTAATAATATCAATTTCTGGTTAAAAGTAAGATTTCCTTCCTTACCTGTCTTTCACCAATTCTAGTTTTTTTTTTTTTTCGAATTCACACATGCATGTATTTCACAGCCCAGTTGGTATGAGCTTGCTTGCTTTTTGCCCATAAGTGCTAAGGCACTCTCATTATTTTGATAATAAATCTTAAAAGAAATGTTTGATCTGTCATTGAGATCACCATTGTTAATTCACTTTATAAAAAATACTGAACAACTTTTGAATACTTTTTAAATTATATATTATGCTGCGTTAATATAATAAGTGGTTTTTGTTTTTTTAACATTATTGAAAGCGATATTATTTTCATTGACAATTTTAACAAATTAAAGAAAATAAACTTCCTTTAAAGATCAATTAATACACAATTATTTTTCAAGGAAGTCTACAAATTTTCAGGCATTTTCCGTTTTATATTGAATATTAATATCAATGTTGCAGAATGCACTTTTTGATGTTGGGTCAGCTGAATTTCAAAAATCTTCCGTTCTTGTTCATTACTGGGAGAATAATCATAACTTAATGCTTCTGAATCTTCTATTATTTGTCAACCTAAATCATCTTTAAAGTTACTTGCTGGAAGCTTTACATATTTATAAACAGTCAAACCTTACTAATAAAAAAAGGTATGCCTCCCTGTAGTATTGCATGGAAATCCCAACTGAACTCCATCTACCCCTCTCTTGTCAATTTTCTCTCCATATTTTTTGCTTTCGATATTTTCCGCTGACAGACAGAGGACAGTAGTACACAAATGACAACACTGTATTCAACTGAGTTTGCTTCAAGTGATTTATGACAAAGGATAGCAACATTTGTCTGAAATGCATCGATGTATTCTACCTGTCATCAAAAACTATACTCTATAGAGTGTGTGAGTAGAATTGGTGCAAGTTTAAACAGGGAAATACAGACAATACATGCTTTTCCTTGACCCATGTTTGTGTTTCCAGGTTCTCAGTAATAAAACTTCAAAGAATGCAGACCCAAACAGATTGAATGATTATGAGTAGTCTGAGAAGTGGAAAAGGAAGGTGATAGTCTACTCCTCTGTGCCGAGATGACCAGCAACGACATTGTAAACAGGTTGAAGTTGCTGTTGAGGACAATTCAGAGAATTAGGAAGAAATTGGAGGATTCAGACTTTGATGTGGAGTCCATGGCTGACAGAAAGATAAAAGAGGGATCTGAACAGAGGGTGAAGAGTAATAATTTTATCTGACAAAGGCCTGAGAGTGAACCGAACTGTTCTGGAAACTATAGTTATTTGACTTTCAGGGCTGAAGAAGTTGCTACAGAATGACCATATGTGTTCTAAAAAGATTCTGCACCAGTGCACATGGCCAAGAAAAGTCAGAAGTGATTTGATAATTTTTTTTGACCATGTTACTCATGACATATGGCCTCCAAACTCACCTGACTGCAATCCTCTTGACTATTTATTATCTGTGAGGTACAGTTGAAAGGATCACTAATAAGCCTGCCTGTAACAATAAAGGTGAGCAGTGGTTTTTAAAGTGGTTTAAAGGTGGCATTTATGTTGAAAATAGTTGCTTTAGTAGCCTACACAGAAATTTAGTCTCAAAAATAGTTGCCTCCAATAAAAATTTAGTCTTAAAAATGGTTGCCTTAAGCAAAAATTTAGCAAAATATTGAAATTGCAAGCTTTGAAAAAGACCTTACCTAACTCAATGTACTGTACAGTTCCGTTCTCATAATTGAACCAGAACACTTTACAGTTTAGGTACAGATATAAGAACATCAACAAAACATAATACAAAAAATGTATTATTATGCCCTATGTAAATACTTTCGCTTCTTAATAATTATGGAAAGTCTATTTGCAATAATAGTAACCATCAGGATGTGATAATCAATGTCCTCAGTATCAGTCATGGGTTGCTGTCTATCTGTGTGCCACTGAGTTTTGTCATTCCTATGAATGCTATTATGACTGCAGAAAAGCTACAAAACCATCACATCATATTAGCCCGAATGTGATTTTTAACTGTCAATTACATTAGTCGGCAAATGACAAGAAAAAGTTTTCGAAAAAGAAATCTTAGCAACATTAATTTCATAATTTGGTAATAATGGTAGAGGATGGCAGTGGCAACAGCGTGTATGACTTTTGCATGAAAAAAAAGAAGATATTATTTATCACTGTATTCATTATTGCAACACAGTATTCTGGTTTTCACTTTTCAATAGTACAACAGTTTTTGATAATTTTAATAGTTTTGGATATCAAAAAGTGTTCTAATTATTGTGCTCGTTGTTTATTGCATTCGCAATTAATATGGAATCAGATATTTAGTTACTAAAACTTCCAACTCAACATATAGATAGGCATGACATCATTCGTAATCCACTGCATTCAAGTAAACTGTTGGCAAGTTTTTGACAATATTATTTTCCAAAATCAAGTCATAGTGTTTTCCTATCTTCCTTTTAAAGGTATGTGGGTTTTTTCATTCCCACTTAAACAGTTCCTTGAGCGGAAATTAAATGTAAAGTACTTACATTTTTGTTGGATGTACAGCATCGTAAATAACTACATGTTGATAAGATTCATGGTATCCATTGTTAAGTTGAGAAGAATATGCACTTTTAAAACACCAACAATTTATTCAAGTAAATTAAAAGATATTACAGATATTTCATTTAATAACGTAAGAGGTCATTTCGAGCTATGCCCGGCCGCGCTTACATTCGGTTCCAGACCAGATTCAAAGGCATTCTCCTTGAGTTTGTTGTATATTTCTTATTTATAGTTTTGATACATCCGAAACTTTATCCAATGGGACTATTGGAATTTTAACCAATGGGAAGAGATGTTACGGGAGCCAATGAAATCTTTTATAGATCCATATGGACCATGTACGCCATAAGTTCAATGCTTTGGTTATTACATATTGAGCGCGTGTACAAGACTTTCAAGCTAGCTGCTATTATATATTTAAATACATTGGAAAAACGAAATATTTAATACTATTGGATCTTAATTAATTTAATTTGGTTTAAGGGCTTTAACTTTTATTTAAAGGCATA
>QLNU02015360.1:157075184-157096128 GCA_006491805.2 Dysdera silvatica | reverse complement strand
GCTATAGTAGCCTTTTTGCTCCTGCCATTAGAGGTACAGCCAGCTGAAAATTTTGCACCCTCATCATGAAACTTCTAAAAAGTTTTTTAAAAAATGCCACCAGGGGCATACAGCCACTAAATTAGATTTCCCTCTATCAGCGGAATCAAACATCACAAACCGCGTGATCTCAGGTCCAAAACTTTGAGTGATACACTTTTTTTCATGTGTAAAGCGACAAAATGTTGCCAGGAAAAGGTTTATTTCAATTACAATCTTTTTACTGTATAATTCGGTCAATCTGTCCTCTTCAGGAAAAGCACTCCCTATCCCACCTCAACATCGAAAAAAGTAGTTTCTTCGTTAAATGAAATTTATTTATAAAAATGTCATTTCACCTTACAATGCATGTAAGGTAATCATAACCCCCCCCTCTCCCATATTCCGCGATTTTCCATCGTAAGACTTTTTCTTAGGTGGCCAGCACAAAGAACGTGCCAAGAACAAATACGTGCTCATAAAGAAACAATGAAGTTTCATCTGGCTCCATGGCCATGTGGTTACACTGAGGGGAGGAAAACTGGTAGCATACAATTAAGTGATTATTCAACTTCGTATCGTAGCTATTTATTTCTACTTCAAGTAAGTTTTATAAAATCGACTTCTGGCCAGCTAGATCGGCCAAATACCCCACGTACAGCCTATGGAAATTTTTCAATATAACCAATATCAGGGGTCAGCAATCTATGGCACGGGTAACACAAGGACCAAGTTTTAATGGCATGTGGAATGATTTTAAAATAAAAACCAAATTAAGAACATGGTTTCTAAATTTTAAAAGAATCATTTTGCCAGTTTCCAAATAAAACCCCCATTCCCATTTTTATATCTTTTAAAGAGAAATGTTGCTAAAAGTTGATGGTAAAAGTACCTAAAACAGGAAATTTGCAATCAGACTGACTGACCTCTTGAATGACAGTTCTAATTCCATTTCAAACTTTCTTTCCTACCCGTCCTAGCTTCTCCACTGACAGTCATGTCATGTCTGCTCCTTATATCACCATAGGCTGTGTGGCAGTTTATGTAGAAAATCAACATTACAAATAATTAATAGTGACAGAATGTCTGCTAAAACAAAGCAAAAAATATATACATTCGATTTTTCCAAACCTTTATACTAGCAAATATGGATCCATACAATAGAAGAATCGTACTGTTTGTGCTTTGCATTCTTAAGCTGTTGTAAATTGAATATTGAATGCATTTTTGGTTAATCCTGAGGTAAGTAATAATATCTTACAATGATGTTACATAGGGAGAAAGTGAGCGTAGTTCCCGTGCCTTGGTAGCCTGGCAGTTAAGGCACCCTGGACCTAACAGAGGGACCTAGTTCGACTCTAGGCTAGGGCAATGCCTCTTTTTCTCCTCATTGAAAGCTCAAGTTTGAACTCCAGCGTGGATGTTAGAAAATTACTATTTACAAAAATTCTGCATGAAAAATTTAAAAAAATATGCCCAGGTGACTTGGTGTGTTGACCACTTGGAAATTGTGTTAACCCTGAGAAGGGTAATATCTTAAGAAGACATGCTCAAAGGAAAAAAGTTCTTTTAATGTATTAGACCCAAAAAAAGATTCACTTGGTTTTTTACGGACTTCAGAACTGTTTGACACAAATGCTCAGAAATAGACTATTGCATCAAAAATCTGTGAATTTTCAAATATTGGAAATGTCATAATATTGTGACAATTTGAAGAAGCCATAGTAATTTGCCCATAGTACTGCCTTGTATACTCTCACAAAGGAAAGAATGTTTAATACTTGTAGCTTAATGGTAAAGCACTTGATCAAAAAACAAGTGATTGTGGGTTAATGTCCCACCGGGGTAAGTAAATAATTTCTTTTCTTTGCAAATAATTCATCATCTAATTTGAAGATCGTTAAACATTTTAAACTCAATTCTAATAAACTAAAAATTATATACAACTATTGTAAATAAACATAGTAATTTATATTCAATAATGGTTTAATTTCTTTAATGTGCATTTGTAATGATAATTTAAAATTTTTAATAACTGTAATTTAAAATATAATTCTTTTATGACTCTTATTAACCATTTACATTTTATGGATATGAAAACATGTATACACACACCATTATCTAAGCTCAGACTTGAGTCAAGGACTTACTGATACCATATGCATACCATGGGCTGTTAGTCTGAGTATCGCAGAAACGATACCCTGATGTTGGTTTTAATATTGTGACGATACCGATACTGTCAATATTGAATGAAAAATATCAGTACCTAAACATATCGGTAGTATCGTAATGTCCCTAATCACTATGTTATGTCCGTAATCTACTACCATAATAGAAAAACGTACATACGTTTGTTTTTAATGTATTATGGATATTGGGCAATTTTAAATTTAACAGTTTTGAGAAGTTTTTTATCAGTAATCTTGTTCCACGGTTACTGCTCAGAACGGCCAGTTTTCTAAAAGAACCTATGGTTGTCACCTTAAAGGAGTTTCACTGTATATAATACAGTGGAAAGGCAGAATGAGCGCCAAACATCGCTGTAGCATACCTCACACCCTAAATCCGGACTAGGAAGGAAAGTGTCGTACTGATCATTTTTAAGCTTCAAAGCAATACTCTAGCAATTATATTTTAAAGAGGTACCCCCTTTGATCTCTCAATACTCTAAAAAATTCCTGTTTTTGGCGAAAGTCACATTACGAGCCACATGATTTGAATCCATATTTGTCTGTTATGTTGATGCTGTGAGAAGAATGGTAATAATAAAAAATCAAACAAAAACATACTATAAATATCGAGGAAAAATGCATTTATTAGATCATTCTTAAGCTTTCTTTTTCTGAAAATGTCAATAAATCATAATTTACGATCAATTCAGTCAAGAACTTTACAAGTTGGCAGGTACGAAACAGATAAAGTTAGTAATGAAGTTCTACAACCTTTGTGGGTGAGTCCGCGAGATCGCGACTATAAGTCTTACGTTAGCAATAGGTCCTGGCCTAATTAGCCCTTTTTAAACAAAAGTTATCACACAGCGAAAAACATATCCAAAATTCGTTCGTACTACGCATGTCGGTATAGAGAAAAAGGTTCCCAGAGATGTCACTCGAGCAGATTCTCTGTATTTTCTTTCCCTTTTCATTCATTGTCTAAACATGCTGTTCGTCAAACGGAATATTTGATGATTATTTTCTTTAAACAATTAAATTTTATCAAAACTATTAAATGTTCACAAGCCTTGGTCGAAAAAAATTGAAATAAACGAAAAGAAAAAGGAAAAAATCATCACCATTACCTGAAAAAAGTTGCACACTTTGACAGAAATAGTAGCTTTTTAGCTGTTTTCAATGAAAACAGTTGCCTAAGGTGAAAAATAGCCACCTGTGACAACCCTGTACCAGGCATTTCAAAATTAATCTCCTGAGGTTGTAAAATGCAGCTTGGGGTCAAAATCTAGCCAGACAAAATGTCGCGGGAACAAAATATTTTTCATTCTGTTTATTTATTTGACAATTTTTAATTTATAATAGTTGTTATTACATGACATTATTCAAATTAAAGAATATTACATTTTAATTACACAAATTAAAAAATGAAAACATTTTAAACTTGCAACTGTAAATTGAGGGTAATACCACAAACGTTATCTTGTACTGATCGATTATCAGATTTTACTGATCGATTCAATGAGAGTCATTCTGTTAGTAGTGTCTCAACATTTTTTTGCCTTCGTCCTTTTCCAGCAATGGGTTGTCCAATTTTATTTTCGTTGAATGATTGTTCCTTCTTTAAAAACTCTAAAAAGCTCCAAAAAGATGGATGATGGGCTCCTATTAAAGCTCTAAGATAACAATAACTCAACTGAAGGTTGGCATCTTTTAAGGCATATTGCAGTAAAGTAGATGGAAATTATTCAATGAAACCACATCCAGTATTATTTACAGCCACCACCTAGCGGTGTAAAATGCAACTATTCTGGCAATAAAAATTTTCGTTATTAAAATAAAATCCCAGATCTTTCTGTACATTTCTGTGAAAAGTGAAAACTGCATCGTGGTACTGTCTGTACTTTTCGAGTTATTAATTTTTTACTTTTTCCGTTACTTTTGGATCACCCAGTGTATGTGTGGGTGTAATGTCGAACATTAAAAAAATATATCCTAAGAAAGTTACTTTTTTGTAGCAATGACGATGCTTTTTTGCAGCAAGGAAGGTATTTTTTAAGTAAATCTTTATAACAGGAAAAAGCAGATTCTGATGCAGTATAAAAACAAATTTTCCAGCATGCTTCCCAGGTAAAATTCTATTTTTCGTATTACAGGGTTCATATGCATTTCTTTACATGAAATTCAAGGACCAAAAATTTGAAGAAAAAGAAGCAATGAAGACCTATTAGTAAATGAGAATTACATGAATTTTATTTTTATGGCACAAAAATAACAAAGGTCATGCTGTGTTTTAACCTACAGTTTTCTGAGATATCTAAACCACTGTTGCCAAAGGAACTAAACCTTCGACTATAGTGGGCAGAAAAACAGCATGCATTCCATGATACAATTGGCAGTCAAATCCAGGTTAATGGCATGATAGACAAATGTGTTACCACTACATTGGTATAATTAGGTAGTAGCTAGAGGGAGCCTAGCCCCCACTTAGGAAATTGAAAATTACAAATAAATGCTATATGCCAAACATCGGGTTGTGGGGCTGTAACCCCTCTATCATTCCATAGTCCTCTCTTGAATTTGAAGCTAGTTACACCAATGTACACTGGTAGATCTATGAGGGGTGGGGGCGATGGAACAATGGCCTCCTCCTTGAGCCAGGATTATATCATGGAAAATAAAATGAAAAGTAATGGACATCTAGCTGAAACTAGGAATCGGAAACAAATCGCTTCCCCCTTGAAAGACTTCTGGATTCGCCACTGCCAATGTGCCATTATGCCACCATAGAGCAGTGGACCTACATTTTTCCCAGGAAACAACCTCTCTAAGCCTGGGAAACCAACCCTCAAACAACAGTGAGAAGTTATTTGGTAATTATTCTTTTTTTAGCACCATTAGGAGCCAAACCCAGTTTAATGTCATGTTAGGACAGCATACTACCATTATATCTAAGAATTAACATAATATTTGAGAATGGAAAGCAAATTCCCTAAAAGTTTGATTGGTTGATTGTAGTTTTATTGCGCAAGGGCAGCAATGATCATTTTGCACCAATCAAGGTAAGATCATACATATGGTGTAAAATAAGAATAAATTAAAGCTAAAATGGCAAATATATATATATAGGATGTAATGTATGAAAATTAACAAACACAACGATATAAAAATCATATGAGATGGGAATTCCCAAAAAGTAATCAAGTAGTTAACATTAAACGAGATAACACAAATCGACCGAGATTGATAATTAAAGTTAGCTGGCCTTAGATTTATAATCTAGTCCGCATAGATTATCGGAATCAAACGTCGTAGACTGCACGATTGCAGCTTCAGAATTTTGGAGATGGGCCGGATTTTCAAAAAATTTGACGAAATTCCACTGGAGAGTGCTATCATCGTTTTCTCTTTCCTCCTATTAGAAATATAACAGCAGGTTGAAAACAACATGCACTCATTACGAAACCATGTAAAGTCTAAAAATTCTTAAATGCCACCAGAGTCATCAAATTTAATCTTGGGCGATCAGCAGAAAATTGAACATCGCAGACGTTGCGATCCTAACTGTAGAACTTCCAAACTTTTTTTTTTTTAAATTGACGAAATACATCCAGGGGACATTATCATCTCTTTTGTTTCTCCTGTTCAACGTTTTTTCTCCAATGCTCCTCCATGGCAATCAATGATTAAATTTAAAATGTATTGGGCTGGATCTGCAATAAATAACCAACCAGTGACTGTTTAACTTTTGGGGTAATGGGACATACTCACTGTCCATACAGTAGGACGAGAAGGCACACACAGATTTATAAATAGACCAGTTCGGCAAGTGGCCACAGCGCCAAATTCTAAAAGGAGGCAGACTTTTTTTTTTTTAATTGCAACCTCTCTGCCAAAAAATTCTACCAATTCACCTTCCCTAGGAAAGCACCCCCTTCCTTTTAATTCCGTCTTAATTTGAAACTCTGAAAAATTCCGCAACCACCCACCTACCTCTCTCCACTTGAACATCTGGAAAAAATAATTTTCGTTGTCAAATAAAATAAATCTATCCACAAAAACATCGTTATTTTATCTTGTTATAAGACACAAAAAGTAATCATTAACATCTCCCCTCCCACTCTTATTCTGCAATTTTCCATACCAAATTTTTTTCTTTAGTAGCTAGCTTAATTTTAAAAGCCAAGTAGGACATATCACTCTTTTAAAAACAACAGAGGTAAACACTTGCACATGGGGCGAATGTTGAGTTGGCTAAACGATTGCTGTACCTGGGGTGTCACACACTCTTTATCTGGATGTGATGAGTAGTGTTGTACTGTTTATTCTTGCTCCAGAAAGGTTATATGAAGTATTTCCATTTCGGCATTTTGATTTTGCTCACGAAAGCCATGTAACGAGCCGCATAGTTTTAATTTAAGGTTTGTTTGTTGTGTTAATTCGTGCTGTGGAAAGAATAGCAATAATAGAATGAAAATGTGCTACCAAAAAATATCGATAATCAGGAGAGCAAAATTAAGGACTTTCCCCCAAATTTTGCACAAAAATAAACTTAAGAACTGGAAATCGTTTTCTAAAAAAAAATTAGCACTTTTATGGACAGTATGAATCCTCACACAACGAGAAATGTCATTGTGATGTATGATTAGACTCGTTAGTATGTGTGTGGTCAATTCAGTCCAGTAATACAAAAATGAATTATAGACTAAGAGTGTGCTTAACTATAGAAGGGTTGGAAATTGGAGTGATAAAAGAACAACATTTAATGCAACAATTGGAATTTGGCACACAAAAATCGGTTTCGACATGGGTACAAAAATCGTTTGATGCAGTGCCGCACAATAGTGTGATCCCTGTCAATAAAAAATGACCCAATATTAGGGCTTCATAATCAATTACATAAAAGCTTAACAGGGTTAGAAGTCTAGAATCCAATATCCCTTCAATTTGTGTGGCTGCTGCTACAAATTCCAATATTGTGTGATAGGGGCTGGTTTTTTTTTGTTTTTTTTTGAATGAAGTAAAAACTGCACTTTACGAAAATGCTATATATATTCATAAACTTTGTCCATGTGTAGTTTGATAAGTAAATGTAGAAAATGGAGATAAGAATATAAAAAATTTAAGTGTGCTATATGAAATATAGATATATATACAAAAGAAATAATGGATGGTGGGTATGAGGGGGAAAATGTTTTATATACATGTAATTTCTCTATATTTCTGATTCAAAATACAATAAAACAACCACCTTCTTACAAAGTAAATGATAAAAATTCTAAGTTTTCAAGGGTAAAAAAAGGTTAACACTTAGTTCAAATATGGAACTCATGCAAAGATTAAAATGCGTTATATATGTATATAAATACCAGTGACAAATTCTATAAGTTCTTCATTTGACCACACACGTTCTGATAACAACAAGGAAGTATGATAAATAGCATGGTGATGTGGCTGTTCAGCATTAAAGTTCTTCAGATTTCGGATATACTGAAAGAGAAATGTTAAGAAATAGAGTTATTAATAAAAAATAAATTTCAATATCTTAGGCAAAATATTAACGTATATTTTCTTTTGCCATATGGTTAATTTTACCATAATTTGAGCTACCTTTACACCTTATTTTTTTACTTATTTGTATTTTATTATTATTATTTCTTCCTGTTTCTCTCAATGTCATAATGCTGAAATTCTCCAAAAACATAGACTTCACAAAATATATAAAACCTGATAGTTACTATAAGTGCTGGTCAGTAGTATAATCCACAACATCTTCATGAGTTATTGATAGTTTCCATTTATCAAACTTAAGATTGTTTAGTAAGCAAATTACATTTGCAAATCTATTTTAAGGCATAAATTACATACACATTTACAAGTTATAGTGATTATAATCATCCATTACCAATCTGTTGTGCACATACTAGATGAAGATTGCTCTGTTTTTTCCATACATGTCTACCCTGGACAAATTTTCTCCACATTATTACAAAACTTTGTTTTTTATTTCATCCATCTTGTTTGATAACAACCATCGAGAACATACCTGACCTTTTGGAGCACTAACAGTTTTCCACTATATCTCCATACAAGTTTGGGCTTTGATTAAACATATTGCGAAGAATATAAGAAATGTGGGGAAGGGGGGGGGGGGGTAATAAGCTGAGTAACTGTTCTAAGAGCAAAGGGAATTTATTGGTCAATATCATTAGGAAGAGATAAGTGAACAAATGGTTTGGAAGACAGATCCTGGAGGTCATGTAAAATGTCCCAGGTCCAGGCAAACAGAAAAGTTTTGAGAAAGAAGAAAAAATGAAGAGTAATAGAGAAAAAAAAAATGCAAAAGCAACGTTGTATTGAAGGAAGAGCAAGGAAGGGTTTTAAGAGATCATTGTAAGTAATGAACGAGAGTAGAGCGTTGTTACAAGCATTTGCAACCAAAGGATTTGGGTGGATTTGGATTAAAGTTCTGCACAAGCCTCTTTCTTTAGGCCCAACCTGGCCCAAAACCTAGCTTGTGCAGGTCTCTGATAGGTGCCCACTTTTCAAACAATACCCGGATCACTTTGTTCCAGTTCACACACATGCAGTTTCTTTTGTATACAGTTGAACATGGTTATAACGAGCTTGTCCACCCCTCTCTCTCTAAGATGGTCACCCATTGTGGAGGGTAGTCATCTTAAAGAGTTAAATGACCAGAGATTACTGATTTCAGGAGGGTCGTTGTTTTAGAAAGATAAATAACTGGGGGTGATATGATTACAGTGGGTGGTCGTTTTAGAGAGGTAAACTTCATTTATCTCTAACAATTTATGATGAATGCTCATCTTACAGATGAAAACAACTTGGTGGGCCTCATGACCACTCCAGCTACCAGCCCTTATAAGCTTCCAACTCTCTATTCATTTAAAATCAGTTATCAGAAATCGCAACCTATATATCCCCATTAGATAAATTCTTAAAACAGCTTAATTTACAATTTATTAGTACAGTAATGTACCTTTATTTTATTGAACTTGCTTATTTAAAGCACCATTGATTAATAGAGTGATCTAACCAGGGAAGGAGCTATCTTTTGAAATATATCCCAAGTAACTAGTTGATTTGGATTTTGAGACTAGGGTACTCAAACGTATTTTCCTCATAATTTACTAATTACATCAACAAATTATGCAAGGATATTGAAGAAAAAAAAATGTTGCTAATATTTATTTAATTTTTGATAGATGCATCTTCGAAACTCAACATGGCAGCTGAACTTGAAAAATTCCTTCACAGCCCACAAATCCGCAAATTCGAAGTTTGGCTCATTCAGCCTGCAAGCTCTGACTTGATCCGAAACCCATATCCATGAGCCTAGGTATTTTCAGGACAGACCTACACAGGCCCAAATTACAGGTTTGGCTTGTTGAACCCACCAGCTCTGTGACTTGATCTGAAACTCACAAGTGTGGGCCTGGATATTTTCAGGACAAACCCGTGCAGTCCCAAACTCCAAACCAGAGACCTTCATGGAACTGTTCTTTTACGCCCAATTTGGCCTGAAGCCCACATCCATGGGCTTACATTTCCAGGACAGGCTCGTGAAATTCATACCAGAGACCTTCAAAAGCCTGTTTCTTTAGGCCAGACTTGGCCTGAAGACCAAAAACCAGACTGTGGGTCTGACCTGGCCTGAAAGTTGGCTTGTAGGCGCAACTCGACCAAACCAGAGAACCAGCCCATGCAGGACTCCAGTTTGGATGAGACTGAAATGGTTATTAATTTGTTTATCGTTCTGGAGATGTTGATTTTTTTTTTTTTGTTGTCATATTTAAAGATTTGCTTCTTTCTGACAAACTAAGAATTTTTTAAAGGAGTTGGTGAATGAGGATAAAGTGAATAAAGCAACAGAAAATAAGATCTAATTTTGAAGAAAAAGGTGTGATGTACGAACCAATGAACTGTTTGGACATCATTTAGACAGCCAGTGCCTAGTGTTTAGAGATTTTGAAATAATTTTTAAAGTTCAGTCTGCCGTTGAGAGTGACACCCAGATACTTCAACTTCTGAAAACCAAGGCATGGTGAATACTGGATTTTAATTTTCTTTCACGTGAGGTATTTCTTTTTCTGAGAAAAATTATGGTTCAGCTTTTTATGGATTAAAATCTACTCCTCTAATGATTAAACTACTTGGTTTTTGATGAAGTCCTGCAGGTTGGATACTGAATCAGAAAAGTTCTTGTCTGTAGCAAAGATAGTTTCATCATTTCAGTATGAAGTATAATTTTTATATGTACATTTTAAGATAATCATTGAAGTCCAAGAAGAAGAAGAAGAATGTGGGTTCAAAAACTGAATCCTAGAGAACTCTTGTGGGGGTGTTTTGAGGCTTGGATCAAATATCATCCCTGATCATGACCTAAAAGTTCCTATCACCTAGAACAGAAAATATGGTTTTGGAGAAGTAATGCAGAAGGTCAAGACTGGGAAATTTGATGGAGAGACCTTCATGCCAAAATTATGACATTTCCTGTACCTTTGATGATTTCTTTGTCCATTTGTGAATTTCTATTGCTTATTTTTAATTGATTGTCCCTCCAACATGCATGGCCCACTCAAGTTTTTTCACTTCATCAGCACATGCTCGCTCTTGTCCAAAGATTTTTTTTTTTCTGATCTTTCTTCTACCATACTGCTTATTTGAATTGCCTACAATTTCTGCACTGCTTTGGTTTAGATTGAATTTTATGGGGGGGACAGCAGGGTTCCTGATGCGCCAGGACCTAAAGTTTACTGGGCATCAAAACCTCTTAAGGCCTAGGGAACCTACTCCCGGACTAAGGTAAGCAATTAGTAAGCATTCTTTTTGGGGGCAGTTGTATTGGATGAGTGAATTTTAATGGTGCATGGATGACATACGTCATGCTGCCTTTCTAGTTTTATTCATACTCTGTTCCATAAATTCTATAATAGACTGTTATACATGTGACAACATAATAGTTGATATTTTTCCTTGTCACGAAATAGGAAAAAAATACTATATCTTATATTACATTCAACATGAAATTAAGCATAATTGTTATAAGCATACTGTTTTCAATATGCATTATGTCTAAACTATTTATAAAAATAAAAAAAAAGGCAAACATATATGCTGCTAATCATGAGCAGTACAAGAATATTCCAATTAAAAATTAAATTATCAGAAAAAACACATCTGTACATAATGTAAGAAATTTTTCTTACCGTTTCTTTTAAGATCTCAAATCTTTTAGTATCAACTTTAAAGCTGGTTAGCTGTTCCATGAGTTTTTTAAGCAAAATGCCATGCTTATCATTGTAACCTTTAATGTACAACTGAAACAATTTTACAATATGTAATTAAAGAATTATTTAAATAAATGGCTATTTACATGTACATTTATAAAAAAATAGCCACACTCATCTTAGTTTTTATAAATAACTTATAGAGGCAGCATGGTAAACAGAAAAATATAATAACGTTAAAGGGTACATAGCTTGAGCACAGGGTGTTATGGTCCGAGAATCGATCAGCGATGATAACTGATCCATTCTGGTGCAAATTGAAGGCACGTTAAAAGCTCACAGGTATATTGATGACATCTTAGAACCTATAACACTGCCCTATCATATTTGGTATGGGCAATATCTTGCTTCAGCATGATACCTATCTACATAAGGCACACATCTCACAGGAACATCTACGAGATACCAACATGCTACCATGGCCTGTAAAATCCTCATATTTATCCCCCCCCCCCAATAGGAAAGGTCTAGGTCATCCATCATGATAGGATCACATCACCTACAGATGCAGAAACAAGTACAGCAGGCAACAGCAAATCCTTTTTAATAGACTGAGCAGCAGGGTGTAAAAAAATATTTAAAAAACATTTTTTTTTTTTTGTTTAAATTTTAAGGTTTTTTTTAAGATTGTATACTTCAGAAATAAACCAAAATTTTCATTCAGCTTCATTTATATGTGTGTGTGAGATTTTAATGTTCAATTTACTATTCCTAAGTTTTAAGTGAATATCTACATAACACATTTAATAACATAAAAAAAATCCAATGTCTTGATCTTTTGGTTATCGAGATTACAATATGATTAAAGATTTCACTTATATTATTGAAAATCAACATTTAAGGATTTAAGTAAAAATGCTAACTTTGCCTTCTCAACTCCTAATTGATTTCGTAACTTGCTATGCACAAGTTCAACTATGGAAAATATCCTTTCAACTCCAGCAGAGGTTCTCTCAGTTGTGCATAGTGCCCCAATAGCATAGAATTTCTTCTGGCCAATACATTCTTTTATGAGGGCTAGTGATTTCCACCACTGAAGAGTGGAAAGTGATTTCACTACCACTTTTTCAAATAAAGCACCATTGAGAGGAGGTGGTGCACAGATAATAAATGTAAGAATGATGCCTAATAATGAGATATCCTTGTATTTCTTTTTTTAAAAATCTACTACTTGCTCCTTCACACTCCTTAATAAAAGTTCTGCTTTAAAATTTAATGATAACAAATATGCCAAATGGTGAGCTGGAGATACAACTTGCTCATAACGTATTTTAAACATCTTAACGTATGAAGGTGTGTCACAAGTAGGACATACAATCCCGGGATTTCAGGATGTAAATTTCTATTCCCAGGCTTGAATTCCGGGATCTACATTTATTCCAATTTCACAGAATTAACATTTTGAATATAAAGCAATTTGTGTGGTTAAACACAATATGTATTTCAAATAATATAACCAGTACTACAGTTTAATTGCTGTTGAAATGGGGAGAAAATACACACACACACACACTACAATACATAACAAATAATTAAAAACGAATAATATATAAAGAATACTTAAATATGATTAAGTGGAGCTCTTGTAAACTATGTTAAATTAATTCCACATTCCTAAATACTATTCTATTATTTTGCTTATTTTGAATAAAAATATAGTTCCAATTATGTAACTGAATGTATCCAAGTTTGATAAATCAAGTTCTAGATTTTCTTTTCATTTTACAAAATACCAGTTTAAAATAGCTTTTAAACATATTCAGTCATTAATCTGCAAATTACTCTGTATTAAAGAAAAAGAAATGGCAAGATATTTTATATTGACTGGAAGAATAATTTTAAGTGTGTGCATCAAGTGTTTCATCATCAAGAGCGGAACATATTTTTGTACAGAGGGAACCAGATACACTAAAAGCCTGTTCAGATTCCACACTTGTTGGTGAAACAGACAAAATAAAGTCATGAAAAAGCTGGAGATAATGGCCAGGTGAACCATTATTTTCAAGTAAGTTTATTTCCTTTTTAATAAATAATGTGATACTTGAGTGTTGCTGAATTTATATTGAAACAAAAGGAGTTGTGCCTTTCTTTATCACATCTTCCAACTGTTCCCTCATTATCATCGTAGATAAGCCAGGTACTATGGGAAAGTCAGATGCCCCATCGCTAGAATGTAATGATAAAGTTTTGCCGGTGGTGGATAAAACATCAGAGACTGAAAGTTTTTCTGCACACAGTCACTCAATTAATTTTAGAATTGTTTTCTTCATGGATGCAAATGATGGTATATCAGTTTGTTTTCAAAATTAGTTCTATTGGTTGTTTGATTTGGATTTTGCAAATACATAATTAGTCCTGAAAGATACGTTGGTTGATTGTAGCTTTATGGCACCAGGACAGCAAGGGTCATTCTGCATGAAACAACACATGCGCTGAAAGATACATATGACGCTCTTTAATACACCTTTATAAAGATTCCTTCATCTTTTTGCCTATGGCAGAATTCAATTCCATGTAAGAGTATATATGCTTTTAGTCTAGGATGAGATCGGACACAACAAAACATGAGAATATAAACAGATCGATCTTCATAAACATAAAAGATTTGTTTTGAATATGACGGAAAAAAGGTTCGCAATTTCCAAGCAGAAACTAGTTTGAAGAAAAAAACGTGTAGAAACATTTATATATAAAGGAATCTTCTTAATATTGTAGTGAAACTAGAAAAAAGGGTAACTCAGTATGGACCATTAGATAAGGCAGAATTACTAAAAAGAAAAAAATTGATGGTAATAAATAGAGAGATTATATATTATTAACATAAATATTATAATTGTTTTAATCAAGGAAGTATATTACTTTATTTTAACTAAGGTGAAATAATGACTTGTACGTGGAATCCCAAAATTCCAGGATCGAGATTTTGAATTCCATGTTTTTTAGTTTCAAAATATCTGAGATACCAGGATTGGAAGGCCCTAATTAAAAGCAAAGTCTTTTATACTATCTTTTAGATCAGCGGTTCTTTAACTTTCCTAAACCACGGACCCCTTTCAGAGATCAGTCACCCTGGCGGACCCCCGAGAATTAACTCACTGTTTAAAGCCTGGAATTTGCATCACACACACATTTATTTCTAGAATTTCATTGCTAATTTTCAACATTTAAGGAAGGAAATTTTGGTCCTCTCATAAATTATTCTAAGCATTAAAGAGCAAATACTCTTTTCTTAGTATTTTCCTGAACCTTTGTGGAACACCGGGAAAATTTCGCGGACAACAGTTAAAGAACCATTGTTCTAGATCTTTCCGAACTTCCACTACTTTAGAAATATTACAACTATTTTTTTTCTTTACTTTAAAGCAACAGAAATAGGTTTCAACTGAAGAAAGTGGTTTTTAACATTCCTCTTTATATTTATACTCATGGCTTATGAGCTTATTTTTACATCTCTAATTCCGTCAACTATCTGTATAAAAATTGGCCATTTCTTAATATAACTCTCCAAATAACACACATAAAATTCCAATACACTTTTCTTAGTAGATTCAATACTATGCTGCTTAATTTATTGTATCTGGCACATGCAAAATGATGGTTCTGAAAATATTTGGTGATTTGAATCATTTGTTATACTGGATCTAATAAACACACACTAGTTTGACCTTTAGGAATAGTTGACCATGAACAATATATAAACAACTGTAGTGAAATCATCAGAAAAGTTGTTTTTGCCTATACTATATTTTAGAAAATGATAAAAAGAAAGTCATTTTTATATTAAATTATTTTTTCCTAAGCATTGAAAAACCAATTTAAATTATTGTTTTTTATTATATCATATTTACATCACTGATTTATTTAAAAAAAAATAGTTTGAACTTATTTTAAAAAATAAATTAAAAAATCTAACGTAAAGCATCTGATTTTAAAAAGGTAATTTGATTTCAATCATATCATTTTTTAAAAATCATATGATTAAAATCGTTAACACTCAGTTGAATAAATATTGAAAACTATACACTAAGCCTCCATACAACATTTATAAATGAAAAGACAGGTCACGAAATGATTCACTAAAATAAAATAAAAAAAAAACCTATTCTACACTGGTATAGCCACGTAAGCAATTTTTTTTTCATAATAAATGTATTCTTTTATTCTTGAAACAGTATCATGTCTAATTTACGACCAAACCAGTTTTGTCCATAAATTTTAGGCAATCACATATCCTCTTCTTGGTGTTACATTTTTTAATTTTGCTTAATATACAGGGTAATTATAATTACACTTGGCCTATTTAGAGCACCCTGGAGCTTAAATCGTTTAGCGGATTGACACCAAAATTGGTATATAGCTATCCAAAAGTTGTGGAAAAGGAATCTGGATAAAAAATTTTACTTCAATAACTTCCGCTAGGGGCGCTTTTTAGCGTAATACGGCAAAAGCAAGCTATAAAATGACCAATGCACAACACAAATGACATTTTCATCATTTAGCAGCACTATATTGCATCGAAATATTTCAAATGAACATTGTGCGAGCAATAACAGTAGGCTGGTGCTATCGGCATATAATGGAAAAAGAAGGATTTTGCACATACAGAGAAATGTGACAATCAAGCATCTGTCAATCGTGTACAGGACGATGTAATGGATGTTCCTCAATGTGGCAGCCATTATTTACTTGTAACGATTCAAGCCGATGCACAGTGTGTTCAATAGCGCATCGCAACTAATCCTCTGTGATGCTTTACATATGCAGCGTTATGGAATTCTTGGATTCTGCTAACATAGCAACACTTCCACAATACAAATTCTTTAAATGATCCCACAACTAGAAGTCGGATGGAATGAGATTCAGGTAACGTGAGCCAGGGATTAGTTAACAAACGACTGATAACATGCTCATCGGTGAAATGCTGGAGCAAAAAAACTTTGATGGATCATATAACATATGGATGCACACCACCTTGCACCAAAATGGTAGATTTAAGGCACTGTTGTTTCTGTAGTTGCGGCAAAACAAACATCTAAAGCAACTCACGGTACTGAAGGGCCGTACTGTTACTGCTGTTAAAGGAGTACTGTTATTGCTCGCACAACGTTTGTATGAAATATTTCAATATAATAAGTGCTATTAAATGATTAAAATGTCATTTGTGTTGCGCCTTGATCATTTCATAGGTTGCTTTTCCTATATTGCGTTAAAAGGCGTCCCCTAGTGGATGTTTTTGAAGTAAATATTTTTGCAGATTCCTTTTCCGCATCCTTTGGGCAGTCTATACACCGATTTTGGTATCAATCCGCTGAACAGTTCCAGCTCCGAGGTGCTCTAACTAGACCAAGTTTAATTATATCCACACTGTATAATATTGAAATTTTGAATGAAATGTTAACTTTATGTTATGCAGAAATTTCCAGGCTTAGAAATAATTCAAAATTACTAAAGATTAAAATATGCTTGGATTGCTTTTTACATCGTAAATATATATATATATAATAGGTAAACATTCTAATTAGAATGGTAAAAGCATTGAAAAAGAGTTTGTAGAAAAACCTCGTTTGTAATTAATAGGAATTTTAACATCCAGTCTATAGATGATAATGCGCTTACAGCTAAAAATAATCACATTAGAAAATATATGACTAAAATGAGGAAGTATATGAAAATTGTAGATGAGAAAGAGAATTTTTGAAGCAAGTATTATATTATGAACTATTGTAAGTAAGAAAAAAAAAATCATATTGCTGAAAAAATTGGTGATATTATTACAAAGAAGTGTATAAAGGTATTATTTACCGTTATACTAATAGATGAAGATAAAACTGAGTAGAATCAAATAAACAAATTCCACTCATAAATACCTTAAAGTAACTCAAAATGACAATTTATAACGTATTGACATATCATAATGACATACAATATTTTCACAGAACACATAACATATATACATAGTACATTAAAAACATTATGACAAACTTAACGAATCTCCATGCAAATACAACGTATATTATATAAAAAAATATATATTTTTACAAAATATACAACGACCCTAGCAAACTCATCATCAGGGAAGACGTTTACTAAAGGTCTAAATAGTAGATGGTTTCTGATAGATAGTTGTCATTTCCCAATGTGACTATCCAGTCTTCCAACGACCTATTAATAGTTTAATTACTAGATTATAAAGAAGTTAAAACAGTTCATATACATCACCCATATATTTATACATTTAGATTTCAAAATGGGCAAATAAATACCTGTTATACCAGTGATGAACAAAAAGGTGAAAAAAATTAATGCAAGCGTCCGTTTTTTAAGAAAACTTAACTTCATTGTCTGCACATTGTTTAGAACTGTCAACTTTTTCTTATATTATAATTCCCCTTAATGTTGTTGACTTCTTTCTCCGCACATGTGTTACATGGGCAAGTATCAAGTTTAGAGGGATAGTGGGCTTTATACCCTCCATCCTCATGTGCTTTAAACTGTCCATTTTGGGAGTGGGTAAGTATAGTAGTTTAAGCTATGTTGAAGAATAACGACAAAAAGAAATTAATTGGAACTTGATTCTTCATTAGAGATTTTTTAAATTTGCAAAAGGCATTTTCTGTTTCCGATGGATTATTGCAAATTTTTCTAATAGGAAGAATTTGTGTAACGATAATATTTCTATGTATTTTCAGGCTTATGTTTGAGAAGAAATTAGTGAGTGAATTGACATCAAAGTTGAATTCATTCCTTTTATCATGTAAGCCCAAAATGTTTGAGTTACAATAGCTATTGCAACTCAAATATTAATAACTAAAAATAGCTATTGCCTTTGTAGAGCACATTTTTGAAAATGCAAAATTTATATCAACTTCTCCAGTATGCCAAGTCGACCTTTATATCGTCCTTAAAATTTCTGTAAAGGAATTCGCACACATCGATAAGTTTTTCTAATGGAATGCCTGTGGATATATTTTCAAAGTCATATGTGTTGACTATCATACTTTTTTTATAATAGTTCTTTATATACTCTAAGATTCTCAGATTGTTTTGTATGATGAAGGAAGAATGTTGATTTTCAATGTCTTCAATATGCTTTTCAGTATGTTCTGAAATTTGAAGCCAACAGGATTTTTATGGAACTTAACAGTAAGGTATAAGTAAAGGAAATTGAAGTGTAGCAGTTTTATGTTGAGTTTTTTATGAAAGGCGATGATCTTCTTGAAAATATTGATTAAGGTAGGAAGAATTTTAAAAGTATCATTAATAGTATATTCCTGGTGAATAATTTTTTTATAGAATTTCTTGTACATAATACAGAAGTTGTTACCCGCTTTGTCCACTGTGGTAATGACAAATTTGTTTTTTTATTCTTTGATTCTCTTGTTAGTTTTATTACAAATATCTTTGTAGTTGAAGTGTTTCGATCTTCCAAAAGAATTTTTTACTATCACATTTATGAGTAGAAAATTCAATGGTCTCTATCTTAACGAAATCGTTAGAAACAACGCTTTGGATTTCCTGTCGAAAGATGTCCCAAATATTCAAGATTCCTACAAATTTGGCAAAACATTAAAGAATTTATTTTGTAATTACAATTCCTTTAGTAAAACTTTATACGAAGACGAAGAAAACTGTTTCTGTCAAGAAGAAAAATATGTGAGCTATATAGACTACTCATGGACATATAGTTATTGGAAACATGCACATTGTTGAAGATAAAAAGTTCACTGTTATCATGAAAAAAGGTTCAAAATTCAGACCGAATCATAAGTTCTCTAATGAAATTTCGATCAATCAATTCAAGACGGAAATAAATCTTTGGTTCTAAAAATTGCCCTAAAATATGGGTGTCCAATGGAAAATTTTAACTGTTGGATCACTAAAATGGTTTACGATTTCCGAAATGCTACTGGAGGATCGGAACACTTCAACTACAATGATATTTATAATAAGACTAACAAGAGCATCAAAGAATTAAAGAAGAAATTTGTTATTACTACAGTGGATAAAGCGGGTAACATCTTCTGTATTATGTGCAAGAAATTATATAAGAAATTATTCTCTACGAATATACTACTAACGACACTTTTAAAATTCTTCCTACCTCAATCAATATTTTCAAGAAGAAGATCATCGCCTTTCATAAAAAACTCAATATAAAACTGCAGGACTTCAATTTCTCTTACCTATACCTCACTGTTAAGTTCCATAAAAATCCTGTCGGCTTCAGATTTATTACCTACGGTCATAATGCTTACAATAAAACAGCTTCAAACAAATTTCAGAATATACTAAAAAGCATTATTAAAGACATTGAAAACCAACATTCTTACTTCATCATACAAAATAATCTGAAAGTCTTAGGTTATATAAAAAACTATTATAAAAAGGCATGATAGTCAACACAGATGACTTTGAAAGCCTATTCACAACATTCCGTTAGAAAAACTTATTGATGTGTGCGAATTCCTTTAAGGAAATTTTAAGGACAATATAAATGTTGACTTGGCATACTGGAAAAGTTTATATAAATTTTGCATTTTTGAAAATGTGTTCTACAACAGCAATAGCCATTTTTTACAAATCAAAGGAATACCTATGGGCTCCTCCTACTGCAGCTCCATGGTAAATTTATTCTTATACTACTATGAAATAGAAGCCAAAAATATCTACAACCTAACTGCTTTTCTCTACATAGACGATATTGATGTTTTTAACTGCTCTGATTTCGACAATATCTATAGAAAAACATATCCGAACTCCCTGAAACTAAAAAAAAAACTAGTTCCAATGGTAAAATCTGTTTGTAACTCAAACGTTTTGGGCTTACATGATAAAAGCAATGAATTCAACTATCATGTCAATTCACTCACTAATTTCTTTTCGAACATAAGCCTGAAAATACATAGAAATATTATTATTACACAAATTCTTCATATTAAAAAAATTTGAAACAATTCATCTGAAACAGAAAATGTCTTTTACGAGCTCAAAAAATTTCTAATGAAGAATCAAGTTCCAATTAATTTCTTTTTGTCATTATTCTCCAAAATAGCTTAAACTACTATACTTACCAGCTCTCAAACTGGTATAACAAGTATTTATTTGCCCATTTTGAAATCTAAATGTATAAATATATGGGTGATGTATATAAACTATTTTTACTTCTTTATAATCTGGTAATTAAACTATTAATCGGTTGTTGGGAGACTGGATAGTCACATTGGCAAATGCCGACCATCAGAAACAACCTACTATTCAGACCTTTAGTAAACGTCTCCCCTGATGAAGGGTTTGCTAAGGTTGTATATTTTGTTAATATATTTTGTAAAAATATTGTTACTTTTTTTATATGCACTGTATTTGTATGAAGATTTGTTAAGTTCATTGTAATTTTTTTAATGCATTATGTATTCTATGAAAACATTATATGTCATTATGATATGT
>QLNU02015360.1:157055415-157067578 GCA_006491805.2 Dysdera silvatica | reverse complement strand
AAAACATGTCATTTTCACCAACCTTTAGGGATGATTTCAAATTCTCTGACAATTCCAGACTTTCAAGATTCTCCAGGTGTGTAACTAGAGATGAGCTTATGAGACAGATGCAACTAAAGCCAAAAACTTACTTTTCTATATCAACATTCTCCAAAGAACAGAATTATGTGATTCGTTTTTGAAGACTGTAGAAATATGTGTGAATGGAAATTTGAAGAACATTAAACAGGGTAATTTAGCAAATATTTTTAAATTTAAATCATACATCAATGGGTTAAAGTTATATTCGAAAGCTCAGGTTTGAATTTCCACAAAGTATTTCGAGCTTAGGCAGGCTCAAATTGCAAGTCTTCAGGCTTAGGCCTAGAAAAATGAGTCCAAACTTATCTCTAGTAGGAACCCTGTTAAAAAAGGGAAGGGGGAGATAATGCTACTGTAATCTTTTTAATAGGATATGCTGTCTTACTAATAGTTATTTCGTATATTACAATTATATTAGATTAACGTTCCTTGGTTGAAGAATTGCCAAGTCTTCATAATTCATAAAATTCATTATATAGTATTTACCAGAGAGAACAATGATGGATTTTTTTTTTCCCGTTTAGTGAAAGCTGTTAACCATGTGCCACTACAAAATAAATCAAATTAAAAAAAATAGAGCAATGTACAGAAGGTATTGAATTATATTTTATTTTTAATTTTGCAAGCAATTTATTCAAGAAGAAAATCTGTGTAATGCAATTTCTTTCTAAGCCCAATAGATATGTTTAAAGTATAATTTATATTTAACAGTATTTTTATTGCTAGAATTGCTTATATATGAAACACTTACTTTAACAAGAACAGGTACTTTGTGAAACTGAAAATTGCCATATGCTAACATATACACACGCACATATATACATATATATATATATACAGTAGTGGACAAAATTGTGGAAACCCTTTGAAAAAAGATTATTTTAGAGGTTTGATGGCTAATAACACCACTTTTTTTTGTACCAATACTATAAAATTATATATCATTGGAAAGGTAATTTAATCAAGATTGTAATGCAATAACATTTATGAATCGTATTTTAATAGAACAGCATTCATAAAGAAGAAAGGTGATATACATAGAAAAAATGAGATATACAAAAATGTTCACCATACCAGTTAATACTTAGTTGGGTAACCTTTAGCCTTAATTACGGCCTTACAACGCTTTCCCATGGAGTGAACCAAGTTCTTTAGTTCTGCAGCTGTTATAATATGAAACCAAGATTGAATTATTGCTTCTGTTAATTGTGTTTTATTGCTGGGTTGCTTCCGACTAACAAGCTTCTTTAGCCGGCTCCATAGATTTTCGATGGGGTTAAGGTCTGGGCTATTTCCAGGCCATTCCAGCAGTTGAATATGATGATCTTGAAACCATTTTTTGCACACACGAGCAACATGACATGGAGCTGAATCCTGTTGAAATATAAATGCTTCATTATCTTGGAAAAGATCACATGCAGAAGGCTGCAGCTTGGGCTCAAGTATTTCATTTATGTATCTTTGGGCATTTATATTCCCATTGATCACGCAAATTCTGCCCACACCTCTTGATGTTATACAACCCCAAATCATAACACTAACTGGGTGTTTCACGGTAGGTGTAATGCACTCAGGATGGAAATCTTCTCCAATTCTTCTCCATACGTATTTTACGCCATCACTACCAAACAGTGAGATTTTGGTCTCATCACTCCAAATTACACTGTCCCATTGTTCCGTTGTCCAGTTAACATGGGTTTTAGCCCAGTTTAATCTTTTCAACCTCTGTTTGACAGACAAAAATGGCTTTTTTCGTGGAATTCTTGCATTTAGACCACATTCATGCAGTCTGCGCCGAACAGTCCTTGCACTTAACTTCACATTGCATTGCGCCATTTCACCTTGTATACACAGAGATGATTTTTTCCTGTCACCTAGGCACTGTCTTTTAATTCTTCTATCATCACTTGCTGTTGTGCACCTTTTTCTGCCTTTACCAGTCTGGTTTTGTAATGACTGAGTCTCCTTATACTTCTTCAAAAATTTAGAAATGCCACCTTTAGTTAAGTTTCCCCCAATATTTCTTCTAATTTCTTCATAACTGTAGCCTTGTTCACTTAATATTACTATTTTACATCGCTTCCTAGGTGACCAGTCAACTCTTTGCGCCATTTCTTTAATTTTATTACGTTTTACAAGCACACTAAATCAAAGAGCACAAAAAAAAAACAACCAACTTGATAGCAATTACAGAACACACTGATAAATGTCCTGTAACCTGTTGGCTCATTGCCAAAACAAGAGAAAACATGATTGGCTCATTGCCAAAACAAGATGACACCTGATTGGCTCTGTAAACACTCATGCTCATTGGCCACATTCAAATGAAGGAAAGCTACTTCATATAAATGTAAGCAAGCTGTGCTTCTTTTTTCTGGTTATTTGGCTATAACTTTTGATAGAATACAGATAATTGAACAAATGTTATTGCATTACAATCTTTATTAAATTACCTTTCTAATGATACCGATTTATATATTATTGTAGGTACAAAAAGTGGTATTATTAATACATCAAACCTCGCAAAATAAACTTTCAAAGGTTTCCCACAATTTTAATCCACTACCAATATACAAGGTGCAAAATGAAGCCTATATTCACTCAAATAATTTTTGAATGAAGTTACACAAGGTTAATGACAGCATCTTCTGTGCAGAAATTTAGAAGTTATTTTGCATAAATCAGGAACTATAAGAGATACAGAAAAAATAAAATTACAAATTTGTTAAGCTTCAGTGATTCAATAGGGCATGATATACTATGAATACCAATAAGGGAAATAGAAAATACACATCTGGTGAAATCAGATTCACATCACAATTACATCATAAACAATAAAATGTATATCATGGATCAAATTTGCATGGAGGTAGATCAGATATAAAGGATACTTTTGTTGTAGAGGACATTCTATCGACTGGCTCATGCTGCTGCTTGAAAGCATATTAGGTAGGTGAGTCAGGAGTCACATGAGCAGCCAAACGGTTTCATGATAAGCTTTCAGTAGGCTGTAAGACGATGTCTGAGAAAAATATAGACCCGTCGACTGCAGAATGTATAACTATAAAGTTTATTACTCGTGAGGATATAAAACTAACCGAAATTCTACGCACATTGACAGCACAGTTCAGGGATCAAACACTGTCAAGGCCGGGTGTGTTTGTCTGGCATAAGAAATTCATGGAAGGCTGCGAAGAGATCGAAAACAAAAGCCATGATCATCACCTACGGGAGAGCATTAAAAAGCAGAACTTTCAAGCCATTCATAATCTTCTGGAGGGTGGCCAACGTTTGAATGTTTACGAAATTTTTTCTACGATAGACATAAATTATGGAAGCACTCAATCCATAACCAAAAAGGACCTAGAACTCCATAAAGTGTCTTCCCAATGGGTCCCACATCTTTTGACTGCAGAACAGAAGTTGGTATGTTTGCATGTGTATGAGCAGCTCTCAGCACGGTTTGCACAAGAAAGGGATGAATTTTTGAATCGCATCGTTATCTGCGATAAAACTTGCATACACTACTACATTCGTGAGTCGATACAAACAAGCATGGAGTGAAGAAAGAAAGGTGAGTCAGCCCCTGTCAAAGCCATGACTCGGCTGTCTGCTGGCAATGTGCTTGCAACTGTTTTTTGGGCCCAGGATGACATTTTGCACATTGATTTGTTTGTTTGTTTTTACGGCTCAAAGACTACAGTGGTCATGCTGCGCCGGGACCTACTGTTTTCCGAGGAATCCGAACCTCTTAAGGCCTAGGGAACCAAACCCCGGACTACAGTGAGCAGTGCGATCTTTATGAGATCTCTGAGTAAGCGTTCTTTTCACCGTTGGGAGTCAAACCCGAGTTAAAGGCGCACTATGCGAACGCGTTACCACACTGCGCCACCGCAGGGCCTGCATATCGATTTCTTGCATGATCGTCAACATCAATGCTGCATATTACTGTGAGCTTTTGAGGGAGGTTAAGCTAGCATATTGCCGCAAAAAGCGTGACCAACCAATATGTAAAGCGATTCTTCTCTATAACGACACCACACCCCACACTGCAGCTGTTACATGTGTAAAATTAAGAGAAATGGATTGGACACTACTGGTACACCCTCCCTATAGTCCTGACTTATCGCCCTGTGACTTTCATCTCTTTAGGCCACTCAAAGCAGCTCTGGGAGGCCAACGATTCGAGGACGATGATGAAGTGGAGGAGTTTGTGCCCAACTGGATGCTGAAACAACCCACTTCTTTTTATGATGATGTGATCAAAAAGCTACCAATCCGCTGGTAAAAATGAATTTCTAAATCATATCATCATATGCAATGATAAAGTATACTTGGTTTATTTCTTACTACAAATAAAAAAAAATTATAAAATGAAAGTCTCGTTTATATTTAATCCGCCCTCGTACTTACATGGTAGAATTATGCATATTACACAACAACGTACAATTAAATTTTGCTGTCCAGAATCAAATGGTGGAAAATATACTATGAATTGGTTCAGATATGATGTATTCCCACTATTTGATGCTGGATAACAAAGTTTTGCTGTGCATTATTGTACAATATACATAATTCTACCATGCAAGTACAAATTTGACCTACAGTGATATAAATTTTATTATTTATGATGTGACAATGACGAAAATCTGATTCCACCAATTGTACATAGCCTTCTATTTACACAGCATATGTAGTATGACATTTTGTATTAATTAGTTGAAATTTAACTTTGTGATTTATATTTTTTTCTGTATCTCTCCCTTAATTCCTGAGTTTGGTGAAATAACACACAAAAAAAGGGGGTAAATTTTGCCATAGAGGGCGCTGCCACCGATCTCATCCAATGTCAGATTAATGTTTTTATGAGACCTAGGTTGGAAGTATTGAAAGAGCCACTAAATAAGGTGGCCTGTCTAACCACGAGATTTCCGACTAAATTTTAAAAAGATAAAAAGAAAATATATATATATGCAGAAGAGGTGATGTTTTTAGGGAAGTTCTAAGCATACGGTAGAATCATCTGATGTTGTAAATTGACAGCAATTTAAAAGAAAAAATCAAGCAGAAAACAAAGTATAATTGCTATGTCTGTAGGTGCCCGTAAGTTTCAAAGCATGTACATATGATGGTAGTATCTATGTGCATATGGAGTGGGACTCAAGTGCTGAAATCATGACTTTCATAAAGAAGATCAACTTTACATGGTACGATGCATAATAATTCAACTATAGGTATGCAAATTTAGAAATGCATGGAAGTTTTGGGCCCAAACTTAAGATTGGAGTAACACTTAAATAATACCAGGCACTTATAGTTTCCCAAACTCAAAGGATCCTAGGGACAGGCCTAGTTGGCCCATATGCAAATCCAACACTAGTGCCATCTGGTCAGGCATCGCTACTTTACTATACTTAACGTAACTGTTATAGCTCTACAAGCACATCTGGCTAAATATTCTGTTGTTAAATGACCTTAATTTTACAAAATTGATGATTTGAACAATGTCTTTTATAACAATATTCAAATCCTCTGATAGCCTTTTGGAAGCAAAATTCCCCTATGACGAAGGCAATGAAACACATTTACATACGAATTACCCGTGTCTTTCACTCTTGCACAGAACCCCTGGCATGCCCTAAACATTGATGGTGTGCCGTCAGTACAGACGTTGTTGCATTGATCCCAAATCAAACCGCCTTCTTTAAAACATAAGTCTAGTAAATTAAAACTGTTTTCACCTCTGGTATTTGTGATGAATGGATAACAAAAAAAAAATCCTTCTTCCATTTCAGTAAGACCAGCATAGCAAATGTAGGCCATCAGTTGAGTGTCGTCACTTACATCGATGGTTTCATCCAGTTGTAGACTAAACTGCCCACTAGTTTTGATAGATACAATAACTTGTTTCCTAATAACTTTCAATATATCATAGATATGTCTGCAAATTGTATCATTTGACAGTAGTATTTGATGAATCTTTGTGCATATTCATCTCCACATGTAAAACAGATCATGTCTATTGCTGCTGGTTTCACCAAATCCTCTCCAATTGTGTGTGTTTTTTTCTCTTTTGCCATATGCCAAGCTATGTGGTAAGATGCAAGAGTAGCTTGTTACAAAGAATAAACAGCCTTATTTCCAAAGTCGAGATGTTGTCATTTCAGCTGTTGTTCTTTCCTTTTAAAAAACTGTTCTATAGTGATTGAAGCACTATGTTTACTCTCCAGGTGCCTCTTTTACTTATTCTGTTCTAGTAACTCATTGCTGAATACTTCATAACAGATGACACATTGTAGCTTTATTGCTGCTCAATCCATTATGAATAAGAAACCAAAATTTGAGAAATCATCTTTTTACTAATGTTTAGCTATATTTGGGAGTTGAGCAAATAACAAAATTAATAAAACAAACATCTAGTTTATAAAAGTTCAACACTTACAAAATATTCCAAAGGCACAATGGGTTGACTGTGTATATTACTACAGTACAGACAGGAAACTGAAATCAATACTTGTGATGCCTTAAAACTCCCATGATGAAAATCCCCTGTGACTGGAAAAAGCAACACTGGAGGGGGGGGGTCCCCTGGGATATTATCTCCAGAAACTCCTAGACCATTTATTAAGAACCAGGTGTGGGAGAGAGGTTAGTCCAGTATGCATCTTCATTGTTCACCGACAATAGCTTCCCATACTTTTCAATCTGTAAACATTTTCGTGTTCTACACTTGTTAAACATGTAGGTTTAAAATTTAGAAGAAAAAAATCGATACTTAATTTTTTTTTTTCTGAGAAGCTTCGGTGACACATCTCGGAAGACCTGCTGACCCAAATTCGGCTCGGGACCCATAGGTTCAGAACCCCTGGTCTATAGGCTGATAATGTATCAATAATAAATTAAATGCAGGGACAGAAGAGAGCTTAAGCTTCTGATGAGCAAGTTGCCAACTTGAAAATTCACTAGGAACAAAAATTTTCTAAAGGACATTTTTTTTAAATATAGTTACTTTTTTATTTCATATAAATTATAGATCAGAGATTGCTTGTAGTTTTATGGCACAAGGATAGCAACAGTCATTATGCACCAATGGATCAGATTTTTTTTTTATTTATACCACTTTCGGATGCACAGGGTGCATCATAGATTCGTTCAAACTTCAAAAATTCATAATAAAAGAAGTAATGCTCGGAAAAAATTTCGTTTTACGCGAATATGATCAGAGGGACATTGGATTATTTTTCCATGTATAAAAAATGATTTCAAAAGTAACTGAAAGAGGGCGCTCACACGTCATACTGAGATGTTTTATGCACATCAGGCGACCACAATCAGACAATGAAACAGATCACAATAACATGACACTGTGCATTTACTATTTTAAAGTAAAAGATGTTCAACATGACCGCCACCACAAGGTATTATGCAAGTGAGGCGTGTCACTACGCCTATTGCAGCTGAGTGTAGCATGTCGGCATCGATTCCACTGACGGTCCGTTGAATGGCATCTTTCAGTTTCATCAAAGTGGCAGGGGAGCCCCGGTACACACAAGATTTCAAGTATCCCCACAACCAAAAATCTTCCGGGGTCAAGTCTGGTGATCGTGAGGGCCACTTAAATTCACAACCTCAACTTATCACTCGGCCTTCCGTCAAAGTTTCCAAGAGGACTGTCTTGACTGCACGTGCAAAGTGGGGCCGGGCACCATCCTGCATGAAGGTGATGACAGGTAATGCATGTCTTTTCTGCAATACAGGCACAACCTGGTCACTCAAAGGCGTAACATACGGTTTTGCAGTGACTGTACATGTTTTCCAACCGGATATAGGACAATGCACTTCAAAAAAGAAAGGGCTCAAAATGAAAGACGCGGTGAAACCACACCAACCAGTCACATGAGGAGAATGCAGTGGCTTAGTGAGGTACTCATTAGGGTTTGACGTCGCCCAAATATAACTGTTTTGCGTATTGACATCACCATGCAGTGAAAAGTGGGCTTCATCCGTCCACATGACATTCAACAACCATTGTGGGTCACGTTCCATTTGTGCCAGCGCCCATGTAGAAAATTTTTTTCTTTTATCTGTATCTGCCGGTAACAACTGGTGACGTGCCTGTATTTTGTACGGATACAGATTCAAGATTCCGTGCAGGATATGTCAAATCGACGATTCCGGAATCCCTATTATTCTCCCAGCTTCACAAGCACTGCTACTCCCCATTGATGTCTCGACTGCCAATTCTTCCATGACACTTTGTACAACATGGATGCGGTCCACGCTCAAGGATGGTCTGCCACTTTGTGGATGATCCTCCAAACTCCCCATTTCCTCAAAACGTCGTACTAAATTCAGTATCCCATTCAATGAAATAGGGCTTTTTTGCGCCTTCAGTCTGTTCTCCGTGCGAAACTTTCGCAATGCAATAGTTGTGGATCCACCATTCTTGTAGAAAAGTTTAACCACCAATGCTTGATCTGGTAACGACAGCATGCTGCCGGTATCGAATGACGAATCCATTTCCAGCCAGGTGTTTTATTGCTAGTCTGATTTGCATAAAACGTCTCAGTATGAAGTATGAGTGCCCTCTTTCAGTTACTTTTGAAATCATTTTTTTTTTTATGCATGGAAAAAAATCGAATGTCCCTCTGATCATATTCACACAAACCGAAATTTTTTCCCCAGCATTACTTCTTTTATTATGCATTTTTGAAGTTTGCATGAATTTATGATGCACCATGTACAACACTTACTAGGCTTGCAGACAGTAACCCCTAGCAGTGTACCTACCTACCTCTCAAGGTTGTGAATTAATTGATACAATTTTGGAACTTTTTGTTTTTTATCTTTGTATATAATTTAAAAATACACAGTACAAAAAATACGTGTGAAAGAAAAACAAACACAATAGTATGGGCATTGTACAATCATGAAATCACATATTTTAAATAACTATCTTACAGCGGGTTCTCTTTCAACCAGTTGAAAATTGGTAGGCATGAATTCATTCGGAGGTGGCAATTTTAAATTTTCATTAACACCAGCATTACTCCATGTCTACGATATAAGAATTCTTATCAATCATATGACACAATAATGAAAACATTTTAATATGCATTATTGCAAATACAAAACTGCCTTTACTTTTATTGCACTGTCTGGTATAATTTCCAATTTATACTCCGTTCCATACCATTGCTCTATTTGATCAACTATAGCTTCAAACTTTTTACCAACTACAGCAATCCTGAAAAAAAAGAATATACATATATGTTTTTATAAGTAAAAACAATGTTATAAGTGTAAGTAATGCTGTCTTTACTTATCGTACCTACATAATGCTACCTCAAATTATCTTATATGTATATATGTATCAGGGTTGGCTTTCTGCAGACAAGAACTGGATTTTGTTGTGCCAGTGGCAGACACAGGTCATAACCAGTTTTAACCAGCAGAAAATGGGAAAAAACAGGATAAACTAATAAAAGTACTTGAAATATTATTGTACCATTTAGTAACTGAAAAATTACAAATATACATTTTTATTATAATAATTTAATACAGTGAAACCCTGATTTACGATTTTCCGCATTTAACGTTTTCCTGCATGTAACGTCATTTTTAATTGATCCCAAATAATGTCCTATACCTGTAATGTTAAAAAATCCCGGATTTAAAGTTACCGCGTCGAAACATTTCCGCATTTAACGTTTGTTGTTGTTTTTTCTCAGGACGAATTCAATGAAATCTTCTTAAAATAGGTCGGTACTTATGGAAAAAAAAAACTTATCTTGCCAACATGTGCAATATATTCAAGCTTTTAAATAGTGAAAGCATTCATTTCCAATAATGAAGGCCAATAGAAAAGTTTACAAAAACTCATATGCATTGAGAATGCAATTTGTGAGGTAACTGATAAGAACAAAATGCAATGCAAAACAACGATTTCTTTAAAAAAATAATTTAGAAAATTTATGTCTAAATCATTGAAAAGGAGGAAATAGGTATGTAACCCAAATTACTCTTTATTCCAGGGTCCGTGTTTTATTTTCCCTGTCCGATTTAACGTTTTCCCTCATATAGCGTTATTTCTTATCGGTCGCTTGAATAACGTTAAATCGGGGTTTCACTGTATATTATAAAGCTTTGCATTGTTTCAATAATTTGAAATTCTCAGAGTAAATAAAATATTTACTCAGGGAATTTTTAATTAAATCAAAGATTTGTTATGAAAATCACCTTTTGAAGGCTGCCTATTTATAGCCTTATTTATCTTCCCTACCATATTAGACCTTTGGTTAATAAGAAACAACAACACTGACAGACTGGCTGTGAGAAAACCTCACTGATTTATGGCTAATTAGATAAACTATATTACAACCAATGAACCACACTTTTTTAAATCTGTTATAAAGCATTCGATATACGTATGTGTGTGCATGGGTTTAAAAATATTTCAGAAATCATAAGATGCTTGGCTGAAGAAATACCCAAACGTTGTGAAACCACAAATATCTAGAAATATGAGGTAGAACAGTCAAGGCAGATTGCTTGGGACTGTTCATAAAGAATCATCCATGTTACTTGCAGATCATGAAAATGATATGGATGATAAAGGAACTTTTCAGGTCATAAATAATCAGATGATTAATAAAGATGTAAAAAGACTTATTGAAACTGTTAAGACCTATTGTTATTGCCTTGAATAAGATCCACAAAGATAAGCGCTCTATTGCAGATGTTTGTGAAATTTGGTTGATCCTAACAGATGATTATAATCTCTTACAAATTAATCAAAGAAAGGTAAAAAGTACATTTAATCGCTCAACGTCATATACTAGCTTTAAAATAGTTCATATAGCCTCAACTTGTTTGGCACAGAATGACCCTTAAGCCCTTGCATGATAAAAATTCAACCAACCATCATATGCTAGCTTATAAGCTTCATCTAAAGTACATTGGGATCTAAACTGTCACATGAGCAGCAAAGAAATGCTACAAAATTCCCTATAATGTTATTAACCTAAAATTTTGTCTTATATTGTAGCTTTTTGAGCAAAATCAAGCTCCTTTTTCCAAAAATATTGCTCCAGTGAAATCTTAGAAAATGTTTTAGTTTCTATGTGGTGGTCTAGTTTAAAGAAAACAACTATAAATGAAGATTTTAAAATCTCTTGTTTACACAATGGCGATATTGCCTGGAAATTCTGTTGGTCTTTCAAGAATATTTCTTACAGGCATTTTGTTTATTCACAATAAATTAAGAAATTATTTGAATTAGGAAATAGCATGAAAATTGATCTTTTGCTATAGACTGCTTTATCGAAAAGATCAGCCTGAACTTAAATGCTAGTGAATTTGCTATGATGTAACCTTTGAATAAATACTATACACATTGTAACTAAACCTATTTTACTTTGAAATACATTCCCTTTCGCTACTTGTGGTATTTTGATAATTTTTTTAATACAAAAAATAATTATTTCCTGGGTTTCTGCCATTATTGCCACTTTTATGGCAGAAACTAGTTTCTGTCATGCCGGTTTTAATTACCTTGGCAGAAACTTGCTAATCCTGATATATATATGTTAGGCTCAAATGCTGAAAACGCTCAATGAGCTGGGAAAAAAGAAAAAAAAAGACCACAATGCATTGTAGCTATTTCAAAAATGCCACAACCCGAAATTCAGGTTGTGGCTCTTTCAGCAAATGGCCAATACTTGTTCTGGCAGTATTGCCACATTCTAAGGTTAAAAAATCTCCAGAGATGTCAGAGCCATACTACTAAGAGGCCTGCCGTCCCCATCCTTTTTCTAGGCTGCTATTGGAGATACGACTACAATATTCCGTATTCAGAGAGCATACACAAGGGTACTTAAAATGTCGTATGTCAGGGCCGTATCAAGGAGCCTGACGCCCCATCCTTTTTCAAGGCAGCTATTGGAGATATGACTAGGATATGCCGTATTCAGAGAGTGCAAGTGAGGGCACTTGAAATGCAGCATGTCAGGGTCGTATCAAAGAGCCTGGAGTCCAACATCCTTTCCAAGGCTATTGGAATTACGACTACGATATTCCGTAT
>QLNU02015360.1:157042447-157055315 GCA_006491805.2 Dysdera silvatica | reverse complement strand
TTTATAGATTTTTATATGTGCTATCTTTCTATATCATAAATAATCACATAAAAATATGGACAGTATGTTAAAAAATACAAAATGCACTTTTTCTCTCATATTTCAAATTTCACCATGCATATTTCTTTACATGAGAAAAAAGCTTATAAGCTTATATAATTGTGATTTCAACAAGATCAAAATGGATTTTTTGAGGCGACTAGAACTGGGGATAGTACGAGTTCAAATAGTAACATATGCATCAAATCACTTAAGGACTACTAACAATTGCATTAAGTATTGGGGCTCGTTAAAAACATCTTAAACTTATTTTAGAAAAACATAATAAGCTTTATTAAATTCGGTGGAATGTAAAATTTAATGCAAATGAAAAACCAGCACTAAAACTCAAATTCCAGATATCCTCATTCATAAAAATCTGTTACCAAATGTGCAAAGAGAAACAAACACAGCAAACCAATTTAGTCACAACATACTCCGATCCCACAATCAATTACTGCACAAATTAAGATCCAAAGAGTATAGTGGCAAAGTAGTGTGAAGTACATACAACTAATCTTTCTCTTATAGATGAAATGTTAGCACACAAATTGCTTGATGCAGAGTCCAACACATGAAGAAGATCCACCTTGCATAAATGTAGTTGGTTCAAAGCACTGATGCTGTTGTCATTGGGGACTAGTATACACTATTATACTGACATGAAAATATACTTTATCAGTACAAAAGATCCTCCAAGGCCAAGACTTACCCACTACCAAACACACACTACAAAAGTAAATTTCAATCTTAGTCTTCACTGCCAGACAGCAACTGATAGCTGCAACTAATCTTGTATGGATAATAATGCACCACCTTTCTCAGCCTATTCTACACCGTACTATAGGATACTTCCAACTTATGCAACACCGCATGCACACTCCTAGTCTGAACATAGTCCAAAACAGCTATCGCAATTTCTTTAGTGACATGCGAGATGACTACGCTTGCACCCCTGAACTTCTAGTTCCTTCACACTACGTGATTACTTTCCTAACAGCTTGTAAAGAAATTGGTCCTTGTCGTAAAATATTAAGACAGTGAAATTCCTAAAATGCAGCTACAGTACTGCCTTTGTTTACACAAAATAATTTCACAATTAACATACATCCTAGCAAGGCAATGGCCATCACAGCTGATAAAAATGATATTTTACGAATTGTAGCAGTTTTTATACCTAAGCCTAGGCTGAAATATTATGCAAATGATGCTGCTTTCTCGTCACTTGGAGCACCATTAAATCCTACTATTTTTATATGCTTTATAACGTTTGTAAAAACATACAAATTTTAAATTTCACTTTAGGTTTGGCCCTATTTATTGCAATTTTGTATCATGAAATTCTGTTATATGCAGTGCCACATTTCCTTAGTGGGAGTTTTTTTAACTATTTTTTTATACAATCCTCTTAACAGCATACATACAAAATTTGGTGTCATATGCTGCTTATTAATTGAGTTACAGAGAGCTTTGAATAAGGATAATACAATTGTGATCAGCCGATACACAAGACCTTAAATCCTTTATCTCAGTGGGCATCGTAAATCTAGACAGTGTAGGTTTTTTTCACTAGAATCCTAACAAAAAAAAATAAAAAATTTTAACATAAGCAAAAATAAAAAGATATATTGTTATAAAATATTTTATTAGTTGATCAAAAATTATTGCACTTAATGTGTAAGTTTAGAAATTAGATTACATGGAACAAAACTTTAAACCACAATACTTTTATACATAACCAAGCTTACTAAAAACCTAATCCCAGTGATATGACTCAAAAGAATTATCAATAATTGTTGATGTGTCCACTATATTACAACTTCTATTAGAATATGAGGAGCAATGATGCTTGTAACAAACTTTCCAGAGTGCCATTTCACATACACACACATATATATATAACATTAAACAAATTACCTAATATTCTGTGGTATCAACAACTCTTGAAGTTCTAAAATAAGATCAGGTCTGTATTCATGCAACAAAAATGAACCACACAATAGTTCCTCAAATGGAAAAAGCTAAAAAAAAAAAAGAAAGGAAAAAAAGCAAAAGATGTATATCATATCTATATAAATATTAATGAGGTATCTCATGGTAAGCAATAAACTTCCTTAAATTTTAAAAAGAAACATTTTGTGTAAGTTTTGTACTTTAAGACTAGTTATGAAGATGGTATTATGGACTTAAATTCAAAACCATGACATATTTACAAACATTCAGCACATTTAGATTCCAGTTTGAACCCAGTTAAAGAAAACAGCGGCTTTGTTCGCTACCATACCTGTAACTTAAAAATTTAAATCATCTCAATATTTTCACGGCATATTTCACATGCCATGTACCAATAATACCAGATTCAAAACAGTTTCCATATGTTTCCCAATGCAATGTAATTATTTAATGAAAAAACCACTTCTACATCACAATTTTTATATGAAAAAAGCAATATTTAACAGTTTTTTAAATTGTCATACTTTTACTGTGGATGTCTTTAAAAACAAAATCATTCCTCTAAAACAAAGCAATATGTACGCTTCCTTTTTAAAAATTTTCACTTTGTCATTCTCTTTTACCACTGCATTGAATTCTAGTACCAGCTGTTTCTATATGCTACCATGTGTCATGTGACTGGCATCACTAATCATTTCATGCGGGTTAACCCACCCCCCCCTATACACTTATCACTTCGCAGTATACTTATTTTTTTTAGGGATAATTTTTATGAAAAAGTATGTGTTTTGGAAACAATCCTCATCACTTCAGAAAACTTACAAGGGTACTGATGAGATTTAGTGATGCAATTTCAATCACCGAATTCATACCAGCAAAAAGGATTTGAGTTAATATCATTTTTCATATTGCACCAGTTCAAAGCTGATCAAATCTGTAAAAACATCAAATGATGCAAGTAATGGTAATGCAGGGCTCTCAGCAGACTTTTTTCAATAACGACCATAAAAAAATAAGAATATAAGACTTTCTTTAAACAACTGCTTCTTATTTTTAAAAGAGAGCTTCTCAATATCCTTATTCAGGATAATGAATGAAGTTTTACAGAATTACAAGAATGAATGATTGAAGCTAATGTATAAAATGCTCCAAATGGTCACCGTCTGCTATAGTACAGCTTTGTAGGCAATAAAGAATTGTCTCTTATAGTTAGCTAACATAGGTGGTGTTACACTGTTGCATACCTCGGTGATTCAATGTCATAATTCTTCTGTACTAGTTAGTTACGTAGAATATACCTGATCTTTAATATATCCTCACAAGGAGGAATCCAGGGGTGTTAGTTCAGGTGACCATGGAGATCACTCTACCTCACCACCATAGCTGATGATTTATTTTCGAATGGTTTCAGGAAGAAAGAGTTGTACATTTGCTGGCTTGTGGGCAGGGAGCCCCATCATGCTGAAACCACATGCATCATACATTGAGAAGAGAAAGGTTATCTAATCACTCGGGTAAAATGCTGTTCAATAAGTCAATGTATTTTTGCCCAGTGAGATGTCCTACAAAGAAAAAGGGTTAAAACACTTGGCTTTTCCAAATGCCAGACCACACAATGATCAACCAGCATTGCTGATGCTTCAGCGCCAATCCCCACGATGGATATGCAACGACACAATAATGAGTATCTTTTCGGTTCAGTATCTCGTTCCGCAGATCGGTCCAAAGGATATTAGACAAAAAGTATCGATTTTCTTCAAAGGCATTCAGTGCACAGTTGCATCAATCAAGGCAATGGTATTGGTCCCCTGGCATGAGCCTCTGCATTGGTATTGCATGGTAAGGGTGCACCATGATTATTTAGAATTCATCATATTTGACTTGGTAATAAGCTACACAATTCACTGATTTCTCTAGTACTGCTGTGTGGGTGATCCAGGACGTATGTTAGGATACCCACTTCTTGAACATTCCTACCTCTGTTGGCTGGCCTCCCCAAATGAGAACAAGGTTTTGTATTGTCCATGTTTTTAACCACTCGACAATGCGGCAGATGGTAAAGGGATATTGATTTGGACTGTCAGGAAAAAGTAAGGCATATTGCTGTGCATCCTCTGCACAATTTCTTCTGCATTCCCCATACAGAAGGGTCATTTCAAAACATTCCAAATTTGAATAACTCATCTTTTTTATACATACCTACAGTACTATTAATTCTTGCACTGACGATCGCCGACGTTTCACCCTTGTTATGAACTTTTTTATCAGTCATTGTACTTAATCATGCATTCAAAAAAGGAAAGTGATAAAAAACATTCCAAATGCTTAAATTTTATATTTTCAGAGTCGATACGTAGTTCAACTTTTTCTTTGTGGAATAAAATTATTTCCCAAAAAAGTGATACCACCTATGACATCTTTACGATAATTTGTGTTACTTGGGTAGATTATACAAAAATACCTAGTAGTATGCATGGATTGCCGATGCCATTCGACAAAAATTAAGACGAATCAAATCCGGGATCAGAGTTCAATTGAAAAATGTACTAGAATCTTGCAGCTTTGAAGGGCCCTAGTATAGTACAGGCTTCTGTTTTGCTCATTGGTTCTTAATGGAGGCGGTCGGAGGATGCTGAGGGGTGGTGAACTTGTTTTGGGCAGTAAGGGGGCAATGACCATGTTTTGTCATTCAAACTAATTTCAAAACTCCTAAATAAATTTATTAAATCGATTATCAAATAAATTTATTAAATCGATTATCAAATAAATTTATTAAATCATTATCAAATTTACACCATTTGTACCAGCAATAATGTGTATTGACACAAAATGACATTCAACACTCCCTATCTTGAAGATGTCTTGAAATACAATGAGACTCCGACCGAAGCAAAAACGAAGTCTTATTTCGCCATTGGGAAAAGGTTATTCCTAGGTAGGATGACCTTGAAGAACTCGACAATTACGAGCCCTTGGCCATCAGGATTCTTCTCCAATCCCAACCAGCACAGCGCATGCGTCAGCTGTTTTCACCTCTGAATACTTGGCTCATTTGGCCAATTCACAAGCCATTTGGCAATTCTCTTTACCGCAATTAATCGCAGCGCATGCGTTGAGCGTCCTTTCAGTATGAATGTTTGATTTGACCCTGTGTTTCTTGAGTTGGTTTTCATTCGCTCATTTATATATTTTCCCCAGTGCTTTATTGTGAATTATTAATTTTGAGAAATAGTTATCTTTCCCTCATCATATTTTGCTGTCACTAATGATGTCGATTAACAAAAAGAAGTGTCATCAATACAGTGTCATGTACTTAAAGTTCGGATTTGTTCAATCACTGTCGAACTCGCAACTATCCATGTGTTTACTTTGTAACAAAGTGTTATCTAATGAGGCAATGAAACCATCTCGTTTGAAGGAACATCTGCTAAAAATTCATCCTGACAAACAAAATAATGATTTGTCGTTTTTTACGAATATCAGAGACAAGTTTCTGAAGGCACAGTTGATCGCAGGCTTACTAGCAACCTCATCACAAAAATGCAATGATGGTTTGATAACCTCTTATAATATATCAAAATTAATTGTATAAATCGGGGAAAGCTCATACTATCGGCGAAAAGTTGATACTGCCGCTGTTAAGGAAGATTTAGAAACGAAGTTTTACACCATCAAGCCGCATCCTATGTAATCAAAAATGTCCCATTAAGCAACGATACAGTGCGATGATGAATTGATGAGACGGTAGAAGACGAAGTTTCCTTATGCAAATTTTTGATACCCACTGAAATTTCTCTTCAAGTTGATGAATCAACCTTGCCAAGTAATGAGGCTTTACTGTTGGTGTACGTCCAGTTTGTGAAAGAAGGAAAAATTATTCAAGAAATGCTTTTTGCAAGAAGCTTGATTGCAGATACTGAAGATGAATCTATTTTTAATACTGTCAAAGATTATTTTAAAGAGAAAAATATTCCTCTTATGAACATTATGTCTGTTGCCACTGATGGAGCTCCTGCAATAGTGGGTCGTCATCATGGGTTCATCGCCCTTTTAAAGAGAGAGGTACCAGGTATTTTAGCTGTTCACTGCATGATTCACAGACACCATTTAGTTGAAAAAACCCTCAGTGACTGTTTGCATCAGTCATTACAATGTCATCTCTGCTGTGAGAAAAATTGGCAATAATGCTCTCAGCAATTGATTGTTCTGGCTGCTATGTAAGGGCAATGATGAAGAATTCAATCGCTTGCTTCTACAGACCGAGGTTCGCTGGCTCTCCAAAGGCGCCTGCCTCAATATGTTTTGGAATGTTTTCGATTCTGTGCTTGAGTTCCTCGAAGAGAAAGATCTAGCTCTGAGAGACAGATTGCTACAATTTAAGATTGATGTTGCTTACATGACCGATTTATTCGCAAAATTCAACGGAATTAATTTGCAGCTTCAAGGCGACGAGCTCAATTTGATCACACCAAAATCTGTTATTTCTGCCTTCCTAAAAAAATTGACTTTGTGGAAGCAGAATTTTGGTCTCAACGAGTTCAGCCAGTTTCTAATCTTGTCGGATCTGCATAAGAACAGTGAAATCCCCTTCGATGATACACAAGTTTACTATCAACACCTTGAATCTTTGCATAAGGACTTTTCTGAGCGTTTTGAGGATATTTTGTCCATGGAAATCCCTCAATGGGTCATGAACCCTTTTGTGCATATTGAGACAGCAGGGGTTCAGATTTAGGATGAATTGGTCGAACTTTCAACTAATGAAACTTTGAAAGCTAACTTCCAGAATAGTGATTGTCTCACAGAATTTTGGCTTCACCTAACATCCGTCATCTCTACCCTGGACTGTGGACTATTGTCAACAAATTTTTAATTGCCTTCCCTTCCTCCTACCTCATCGAGCGAGGATTCAGTGCTGTGACGGATCCAGTCACAAAAAAGGGAAATCGACTCCAAATAGTGAAAAGAGAGGACTTGCGCCTTCATCTCACTAAAAATATAGATCCGAACGTTAAGAAACTGGCTCTGAACTATCAAGCACAACCATCCCACTGACATAGGTACTTGATCGTTTCATTAATACTCCTTTTTTAGCGTAAAAAAAAATTTTTTTTGCTGTTTTTTTAATTATCTAATTGAACTTTTTTTCAAGGTGGGTTTTTTTTTGTTTTGCATTAGTCATTTTAATTTTAACAAACTGCAATTACCTGCCGGGGCAAAAATATCGTGTATCCCCTCCTCCATACCATAAATTGCAGGATCTTCACAAAGGGGAGGGGGTATTGAAAATTTTTTCCCACCTTAGAAGGGTGGCAGCTTTAAAAAGGTTGAGAATCACTGGTTTAGCCTATCTGCGTGCATAATGTAATTTTCTACTTGCTGATTAGCAATTTTGTGATTGAATTTTGAATTTGGTTTTACCAGTTTTGGAACCAGATTTAGTAGATCTCCGTGTAGTCATTGACACCAACTTTAATATGTACGTATAGAACCATTATTCTAGAAAACAGGCTACTCTAACAACTGATTGTTGCAGTAAAAGAAAATTTAAAGGAGGTTGTAAAGATGAAACATTAGGCGAAACTACTAGAGTACGATCAAGAAATCGGTACATTGGCCAACAATGGCGTTGCTGGACAGACACCTTAAAAATGTCCGACATCACGAATTTTGTGCTATTAAGGTAGTGAAAAAGAAATCGATTCTTATTAACTGGTTGGCTTAACAACTTCGGAAGTGAAAATTTTTCTGTATGTTCTCTAGTTCCAGAATTAAGTGCAATAACTTCCTGATTTTGCCAAAGACAGCGCTGCAATCAATCCCCTCTCATCGGCCATGGACACTTTACTATACGCACACCTAACTTTTACAGCTCTACGAGCCTTCGTTCAAAAGTTCTTTGCGAAACACCAGACTGTAGAGAGCACCCTGTATATGTGTGTATATTTGCAAATTAGAAACTTAATACAAGCTGTAACCTAATTAACCATAAAAATGATTTGATTAGCCATAAAAAGAATGTACCATAAATAGATATAATTATGGTATTACACATGTATATCTTTATGGCAGGGGTGGGGGAACCTGCGACTTCAATGCCACATGTGGCCTTTTGGGCACATAAGTGTGGCCCTTTGGATGAATCCAAATTTTGCAAATCAAATCCTTTGATTTTTATTAACATGATTTTATTCATCTTATTTTTAACGAAATAATCCTCCCCAACTGATTTTTAGGTTCTGCTATATATCTAATCAGTGATGTAGAAAAGGGGGTCTTAAGCCCCCATTAGGTAGCAAATGGCTTATTCTACTTAACACCAGATCACATGATCTGTTAAAAAATTGGTTGAGGCTCCCCCACAATTTTCGAATTTCTACACCCTTGTATTACAATTGAGATTTCTTGAATGTGGCATTCTTTGATTATAACTAATTTAATGTAGCCTTCCTACATGAAAAGGTTCCCAACCCATGGCGTTTCTTTCCATGCAGCTTATGTAATTTTTTTTTAAACAAGACTTTAACAATCAATAAAAAAAATTCATATTACACTCTTATTGACAATTATGACAACATATTAATTATACAAATAAAGGAATATAAAGTTTTAATCAAACTTACAAACAGCAGTCCAGCTAAAGCACTTGCATAAGTTTGTGGCCTTTCTCTATCTTTAAATCTAAAATGCATAGCACAAACATTCTTACATTCCTCAAATATCCATTGCTGAGGCCCAACTGCTTTCAACATGTTCAAATATTGGAAGAAAAGTGTCACAATGTCATCAGTATGATCTAGAAATTAATTTGAATGGGACATATAATCACTGCAACTCTAATACATAAGCAAAATAAATAGATTACATATACATGTTAATAATATATTTATGTTGGGTCACATATATCATCTTTTGCAAGTTAGTCACACAATAACACATGCAGCATCATACAAACAGAAAATGTCTTAACTAAATAATTTAATTGCTTACATAAATATGTAAGGTTATGTTGATACTTATTCGCAAAAATAGAATTTTTTATAGAAGATGTATTACTGAACATTTTTAAACAATATTGAAATTATCATAATTTTAAAAACTTCAAATATCATAAGATGTTGACTTTTTGACTGAATGCCAATTCACTCAGTGCCAGCTACTCTGAAACAGCAAGTTAAAAGTGTAATTTGTTCAAAAGAAATTATTCAAAAGAAATCACTTGCAAAAATTATTACAAAACCAATTCTATTCAATGAGAAAATGATAAGTTTATTAAGGTAACTTATAGAAAATTATGAATCATCCAAAGATCATGATTGTAAAAATGTGAATAATATCGAAAGGGTATCCATTGTTACAAAGAAATTTGTTTAAGAACTAAATCAGATTTTTTTTAATACATCCACAGTTTTGATCCAAAGTGAAACATTTTAAATCATATACAGGTGAATCAGAAATGATAACTATAATGTAGACCAGACAAACTAACTGTTTTCAGATTATTTTACTGATGCTATAATCCCAAAATTGCTATAGCACATGATGAGTGGTCTTACAAGGGAAGGTCGGAGGGTGATGATGCGGATTTTAATGACATTAGGCTCATTTGAAAGCTCTCAAAACATTATTAGACACATATTCAGGCATTTTTCAGAATGGCCATAAATATAGGTGTTATAGGGCCGGAGAGAGCAAAAGTGGGACTATTTTCGGAGATTTTCTAATGTCATATTTTGAAAAGTATTGATTTTTTTTTTTTTTTTTGCTGCTGCATTACATACCTTGCAGAAATCCATCGGATACATGTTTCATAGTTTTTGGAGAAGTAACTTATTAATAATGTTTTTTAAAAGTTATAAAATGAATGCGGAAACAAGTAGAACAGCGTAAGAGTTCGCCAACTTGTTGGCTGCTTGGCGATTATAGTATGTTGCCTTTCTTTTTCCTGTATACTTATGATAATGACATAAAATCAACAAAAATTGTGATGTTTTGAAGGAGGTAAAGTAATAAAGGAATATCAAGATTTATATCATTAGAAGGAAGGAACATAAATGCAATTGAACTTTCTGCATTTTTATTGAAGAAAGGAGAAATCTATTTATTACAATTTTTCTCCAATATTAAGTTTTTCACAATCAATTGTATGAAAATCACAAAGGCATGAAAAACAAATTTTTCCTGCAATGGCTACATCGAATAAAAGGAGAATTTTTGCAATTAGGTATTTTATGACAAACGTTTCCTGTGAATGTGAAACAAATTTAGCGGACATTTAAAAAATCAGGCTTTTTATCCTCCGATAACCCAAATGAAAACCATGCGTATTTGATCATGGGTTGAAAAATATCAGAACACATTTGGAAGTGTATCAAGGACTGTAATCCGATATTATTATTTCGAATTGTTAATTCAGAACCATCAGTAGATATTTTAAAGTATCGACATATTTCTCGCACTATATACTTTATTTCTCTAAAAAAAATTATCTAAAGGTTGGCAAATGGGAGTTGTCTATTCAGGAATAATTTTAACTACCCCATCAGGCTTCCCCCAATGCTGCACCTTTTTTCAAAAATCCAAGGATTTTTATGAACACTCCAAGAATCGCACAAAGGGACACAATTTTCAGTCATATTTCTGAAAAAATGCTCGTCCGAAATTTGCTGGAATAGGTTTGTCGTTAATTTTCCTAATGAACTGCAAGTTATAGTTACATTTGGCAATTTAAACACAGAAGATTGGACTCTTTTACCGAATTGGCCTGTGCTTTCCTGTAAACATAAAAAGCATCATCAACAACTTTGCCATCGGCATTTATTAAACACTGAACTGTGTATGAGTGAGTACACTGATTAATTGGAGATGATGCATAACCCAATGTTATTTTTTCCCCTTGGAAAGAAAGCATTCGACTATCTGTTAATTCGTAACTAAATCCGCATTGATCGGTATTAAATATACAACGGGGAGGATATGTTTTAAATAGTTTTCTCACTTTTGTTTAAAATTTTGTTGCAGCATTTCGGATCATTTCCCGAGAAGTCACTAGTTTTGTTACCTTCCTAGATGTTACGCCACGACGTTTATAAAAGTCCTTTACCCATGTGCTTGAGGCAAGAAACTTTAATTTAGGGAAACGTAAAGACGTTTCAATTGCCCATTTCCGAATATCGGAACCATGTATAATTCGTAGTTTTTTGCACGTAATTTCCATACGTTTTTCCCAAATTTCCATGGCGATTGCTTTATAAATATCGATTAGTGACCCTCCGTTTACTATATCTTTTTTAAAACACAGATATGTCTTCTGATTAGGCATTTTTTTACAGCCCTTTTTGATTAAAGTGTCCCATTTCCAGGTTGGATGAGTTTCTTTAATAGCGACCATATGCTCCTTATCGTTTATACTTATATAACCAGGCTCACATTTTATTTATACCCCATTATCATCATGTATAGAATAATGTTCTGGATATTTTTTGGAAATCTTGATGACTTCTTCATCATCTTCAAGTTGAGGTTTTGTTAAATAATTTTCCAACTGTTAGATAAATACTCTGAACATTTACCACATGCGCGAAGCGCATGCGCCATTGGGAGCAGCAGCGCGATGCTAGTGCCGGCGTTCTTCCCTGGTGAAATACTAACGAACTACGAAGCCTTTGGCGAGATATTAATCTGTGAATACGCAAGCCAACATGCTGAGCGACGTCAATTATTAAACTGTCATTTCTAATAAAGTAAGAACTGCTGAACTTCTTGGTTTTAACTCTGCTAATATCATTTACAACACCAACACACTAAAAAGTTCCACGGCAATAGCTTTTTCATAATCGGTAATATCAGTGGACATGTTCACGAAATTTGAGTACGTTGCTTTGGTTATTTTTTGAAAATGACAAATACCATTAATTGCATTTATGAGCAATAAATCCATTTTAATGTATAAAGCGAAAATCAGTAAACAGGAAAAAAAAAGTTAATTTGCCAAAAATTAAATTTTCTGTGGTTTTCTGCAGAAGCTAAACTTTAGCTTAATATTAAAAGAACAAGATATATCACAAAGATTTAAATTATAAACTAACAAATTTTAAACAAGTATAAAAATATGTTGAATGCGAAATGAAATTTTTTAAATACGAAACTAACAATTTATTATGCATACGATATACAAGAACAGTTTAAATGAACTGCCATGCAGCACTCTCAAATGTAAGTCACTTTCTAATACTAACTTCGAAAATAACTGATTATACCACACCAGCAAATGCACCAAGCAGCCAACAAGTTGGTGAATTCTTGCACTGGGCTACTCGTTTCCATGTGCATTTCATAACCTTTAAAAAACATTATTACTAAGTTACTTCTCCTAAAAACGTGAAACACGTATCCAATGGATTTCTGCAAGGTACATAATGAAGCAAAAAAAAAAATATTCAATACTTTTGAAAATATTACATTTGAAAATCTCTGAAAATAGTCCCATTTTTGCTCTCTCCGGCCCTATAACACTTAAATTTATGGTCATTTTGAAAAATGCCTGAATACACGTCTAATAACTTTTTGAGAGCTTTCAAATGAGCCTAATGTCATTAAAATCTGCATCGTCCACCCTCCGACCTTCCCTTGTTAGTTCCACATATATGTGCACCCAAAGGGGGAACCTCCTTTCTAGAAGGAAGGTTGCAAATGAATTAAATCATCGTTTGTCCTGTACATCCATAATTTTAAGCAAAAATGTTGTTCAATATGAGACCATACGTAACTGTAAAAAAAAAAAAAAAAATTCAACAAAATAAACATCATAAATTGCAGAATATGGCAGGTTAGCCGATTGATCAGATAACTACAGTTGCTAGTTCAAGTCCAAACT
>QLNU02015360.1:157021406-157042347 GCA_006491805.2 Dysdera silvatica | reverse complement strand
GCATGTCATAATAAATTTTTTTCAATATGTCAATATTTATAAAATAATCAGTTTTTATTTGCATCCGAAATGTGGGTACAAGTGATTTAATTGGTGTTACTATGATTTGTAAGCACCTAATTTCCTTAGCATTTTGCTACAGCTTTTTTCAACATTTTAGCATTTTTGCTACAGCTTTTTTCAACATTTTAGCATTTTTGCTACAGCATTTTTTGACCTAGCTTAAACCCTGCTGAACATAAATAATCCTGTTGTGATAAAACATTACCTTTTATGTATTGATTATTGCAGGTAAAGTTCATTAAATTTTAGAATTTTAATTTTTTTTTATTAAATGTGTACCTGCCAACAGTAAATCAAAAACAAATTTCCTTTAAAAATGTATTTTATAGCCAAAGTCAATGTAACTATTTTTTTTTTTTAACACACAGATGTAGGAGTTCAGGCTAGAATTTTGTAAAGAAGAAAAAGAGACACCACCCTGGCCTAAAGTCAAACCAGGGACCCAACGTATGAACCATTGTGCCTTAACCTGCTCAGTCATCAAGACACAAGAAAGATACTCCTTTTCTTTATATAAGGTTTTTGTAAGAGATGTTTTTACCCCTCTTAGAGTTAACACAATTGCCAAATAGTCAACATATAAAGCTACAGGGGCATGTTTTCGTAATTTTTTCATGGGGAACTGACTAATAATTTTTTTAGAGAAAAAATATGCCCCAGTGGCTTTATGTTGTAGCAGTGCTGGAGTCGCTAACTGTGTATATGCTCTGTGATGTTGCACTATTACATCATACGAACATATCTATACCTTAACCTTGTCTAGTCATGGGTATGTAAGTTGTAATTTCTTTTAATTCTTAGCACCTTTTTGTTATTCACCAAATATAACGTTAAGCGTTACCACATGTTAGAAGTGAATGTAATCATCGATTCATATGGCGATGCTGTTGTTGCGCTTCTACGTATCTCATTATGAAACCTTGTGTATAGGATCATGGTAACTATTTTGTATTCGGATACACAGCTTAACTTTTTAATTTTAACTCTTATGCAATACAATAAACCGAGCCATTTACTAACATTATTAATGTTACGAAGTTAATAAACTTGTTGATGTTACTATGTCTCAAGAGAACTCTTTTCATATGTTGCATGCCTATATTAATAATGAACTGGAATACTTATAGAAGTATATCAACAATTTTGTCATGCAGAAAGAAAAAAAAACTTCATTGGAGTCAAAGTTAATACGGAGAGAATAACAGTGTAGTGATTCTCCACCCCGCTGTAAGGGGACAACAGCATAACTGTTGCACTACAATGTATTGACCATTTGGCAATTGTGTTCACCATAAGAGAAGGGTGAAAATATTTCTTACAAAAATCTTACATACGAAAAACAAGAATACCTTTCCTGTGTTTTAGTTTCCAGGTAGGTTAAAGCACAACGGTGCATACCTTGGGTATTATTTTTGATAAAAATGTTTTCTAATTTTTGCTTCAAAGGAAGCTAAGGAAGGGCAATGTTGAATTTCATAGACAAGAGTAGTACATGGTTTGTACACATTTCTTTACATTAAATTTAAGGACTTTTAAGGACCAGAAATATTGGTTCGTTTAGAAAGTAATTTTGTTTTTCCATACGAAAATGAAAGCCGGTAATTTTACAGAAAGAAAAATTTTATTCAGTTAAGTATTGACCATTTTGTTTCATCATTTTTTGCCATCTTTCAGGTAATAACATGATTCCACGTTTATAAAACTTCTGGTCCTCATTCACAAAAAAAATGAATTAAGCTGTTTTTGACATCTTCATCTGAATCAAAAGTTTTACTAGCCAAAGCATTTTAAAGAGACCAAAACAAGTGATAATCGGATGGTACAAGATCATGTGAATATGGTGGATGTGACAGCACATCCCATCCGAACGCTAACAATATCTGGGGAGTCAACAAATTTGTAAGAGGTCTGGTGTTGTCCTAGTGAAACCCTGCACCTTTTCTATTCACCAATGCTCGTCTCTTCTGCTTGATGGAATCCTTCAATTTGTCCAATTGGTGACAGTAGGCTTTCAAATTAATTGTTGAGCATTGTTTCGACACAACACAAATTAGATAATTTTAAAATAAACGCAATTTTTTTGTGTTACATGATAATATTAACAGTTCATATAAAATTTGATTAATCTTTATTACACTGCAAAACCTCCCATTTGATTAGTTTCAATAGTTTTTCATCACTCCCTATAAAAATCACAAGTTCCCAACATGCTCCACTAAAAATTATATTCACATTTTTAATATTTTCAAATATAAAAAAAAAGCCTATTTGTAGCAAACATAGTTAGTATGCTTGTGCGATTTACTGAAAAATTAGCAATATATTTTGTCATTATGACTAAAATTTACAGTTGTATTACCTTGATTTATACATAAAAAGACTTAAAAGTTGTCCTTCTGAATCGAAGTTTTTTTAAAGTGTTCATAGTTCACACACAGTAAGTAGAGAAACAATTACATAAGCTTTAAAAAAGTATTTTTGACAATTTAATTTTAGTAATTCTGTTTCTAAAAAATCAATATACATGTACACATAATTATTCTTTCTGCTCCTTTAAAGCTTGATATGTTGCTTATTTTGCCTTCATTAAATTTGTCTCTGATAAAATCATGAAAGAGTTTTCTGGAGCAAATGGAGACCTATGCAGGGCATACAGAGTTAACATGCATTCCTGGAAATCTCCAGACATTCCGGAGCAGTTGGCAGCTATGCATACTTACCAATAAATCAATTCTGAAAATCTAACGATTTTTGAGAATTAAAGACAAAATTTTTTTCTCATCATAGCCGATGATGTGGTAATATTAGATGATAAATTGTTTTTACATATAAGATATTATTACCCTTCTCAGGGTTAGTAGAATTGCCAAATGGTCAGCACATAGGGCCAAAAACAATTTATCATTTAATTTTTGAGAAATCTTGCACTGGCACACGAAATGTATATATACACTGAAACCTATCCAGAATTTAATAGAAAATACAACGTTGTTTCCTTATTATACACAGATTACTGCAAAACATAGGTTATATTAAACAAAAAGTAAAATCCTATATAATTTTTCAAAATTTTAATTAAATGATTAAAATAAACAATATATATACATATGGGAAGCTATGAAAAACTATGGTAACACCAAAACAGACACAAAACCAAAGGTACTGATTAATATTCTGGTTTTATCAAACTTTTAAGTGGCTGATCTAACCATAGCAAAAATTCTTTATCTCCCCCCCACACACACACACTTCAACTGTAAATATCTGCATGGGATATGAAGATTTCTTTTGCTTCTGAAAAAACTTAAAATCAGATTCTGTGATTCATTTGCATGTTTTGCAGAAAATCATAAAATCTTACTGATCATCCATATAATCTTACAATTCACACAAAATCCATACATTGTATGGCTAAACCATACAAGTTGTCAGGCATGTTTCATACATTTACCGTCATGGTGTTATGAAGAATTTTTTTTTCCATATGTCTACTCCTTCTCTCCATCCTTTTAATAGCATATATACAAGATTTGATGTTATTACATTTATTATTTGACACTAGAGAGCTCCGAATAAGATAACTTTTCATTATGGTTACCTGGTACATAAAATATTAAAAATACAGATAAGTTTGTGTTAGCAAAATTAATTACAAAATTATACTGAAAAAATATTAAATTTTACACTTACCAATGCCTTCTTCTGTTAAATCTACAGTTAAAACAAAAAATGCAAAACCTCTGGCCCCAGTTTTATAACCTCCAATTAAGTTGTCAGCCCATCCTAAAGATTTGAAAAGGGGCAATTACACATATTGTTTAAATTTGAATACATGAACAAGGAAACCACTCACACTAACCCTTTCGGTACCTTCGTCGAATTTAATCGACATGAAATAAATCATCTTATTTTTCTTCAAAGTAAAAATTTGCCAACGATACACAATATAATAAATTAGATCTTTTTCCAAATATAAATAATAGTTTTGCCTACAGATGGCTTAGGACAGGAGCTATACTAATTTTCTAAAAACTAATTGCAATGAAAACGAAGGCATCGAGTCATCATGTTGATTATATTCAATGTTAATTAATTAATTAACCATGGGATCACTCTGATATTTTGCAGGTAGGTTATTTTGGTGATAGAAGAAATCTGGTTAAAAAATCATACAAATTTATCACAGGAAAAAAATGGTGTCTGAAAGGGTTAAAGACAGAGTTGGCACTTTGACATCAAAAACTAGTTTTTGACGTGACGATGGTTTAAACCTGGTTTTACACCAGTGGTTCCCAACTGGTGGTCCACAAAACGGCTCATTATTTGTAAAAAAAAAATTAAAAAATACTTATAAAAATTATTATTAAATATTAAAATTAAATATAAAAATGAAATTGATGGTATATTTGTAGTATTTTACAATCTGACGGAACTTCAGAAAACGGTTCGTATTAAAAGTAATTCGTCTTAACGAGGTTTGACTGTATTATCATTAGATTTTGTTTTGTTTTTTTTCTTCCAAAGAACGATTTTACAAACACATTTCCCCCTAAACGGACCCATCTCCCTTTTTTATTAAGGTCTTGGAGTCCATTCGTGAGAATTTTTCAAAGTGGTCAGCGGGTACAATTGAAGTGGAAAAGTGGTCTGCAGCTTAAATTGAAGTGAAAAAGTGGTCCGCGGTTTAAATTGAGTTGGAACCACTGTTCTGTATGGTTAAAACCATAAAAAACTCAAAGCTTTGGGATAAAAGAATTTGATTTGAAATTATTGAACCCCATATGTCATATTATAAATATCCAGATATTATTAGTAACATATGTTAAGCAAATGTCATAATTACAATACAAATATATTTTTTCAAAAATATTTTTCTATAAAATTAAAGTAAAAATGGAGTAAATTAAATACTAGTTCCTGTTTTAATTGAATTAAGGTATTAAAATTATTCTGAATTTCATGAAAAAAAATATCCAAAATAAATGATAATAAGGTTTCCTGAATTTTTTGTTCATTAAGATTGCACAATTTGTTTTAATATTCTGGTTTGGTACACAAATGCAGCATTTGGTAGCATATTACAAAGTACATTCCACAGTTCAGAATGAATATTAACAAGATTGGAAAACTTTTTTTCAATACAAGTTGAACTGACAGGTTGAGACAAAAGTATTATTGCTAGTTTGGCAAATTCTGATGCTATATTACTCTTCTGAAACCTTCACGCTACGAAATGCTTTTCTACTACACAACAAGGTTTGCATATTTCGCATTGGCACTGAAAAGAAGGTGGAAAATAAGGTTTTTAGGGTTTCAAATGCTATCAAAAATGGTAAATAATTATTGTAGCTTTTTTCAAGAGCAAAAGCATTAGCAGTTTCCATTCACTTATCCATTATAGCCTTCATCCATACATTTTGAATGGATAAGGTGAATCAAGAAGTGTACTAACCCTGAAGTCTGTGGCATTTTTTCCTCACATAATTGTAATATAAGGTTGTGGAGAGTTTTCTTTTATAAGACTCAGCCACATATCACATACATCAGGTATTGTTGCTGTGTCTGTTTAAAGGGCATCTAATCCAACAGCTATTGGATTTAGCTGCAGCACCAAGTCATTGCACTGGTTGTACAGATTGTAATCTGTTATAGATATTGAAATAGTTTATAAATTTAACAAAAAGCAATGTGGTTTTAATACAGTCATTGAATGTTTTCAGCAGTTTTTGGTGCAGCATGCATTTAAAGTAGTTTTTGTATAGATATTGCAAAGCAAAGTAAAAATTAATTTTCTTTAGGTAATTGCTTATGAGTTGTCTTCGTTTAGTGTACACTTCTTTAACTAATGCAAGGTGTTTTATTATAGTAATTAAATTTGATGTTTTTAAAATATTTTGACACAGAGGTTTTTGACATTATGGTTTAAACCATGGATAAAATCAGTTAAAACTGTCACATGTCAAAAATTTGCTAACCATGACAATACTCTAAACATTAAAAGGAATTTATTATATGTGCATATATTAAATATATTTCTCCCCTTTATATTTTTACAGTTCTCCTTATAGACTCCAACACCAAAAATTAGAATAGCAACTGCATATTATTTTTATATACGGTTTTATAACCCTATAAAAAACTATTAAATTATGGAGCTCTTTTGACAGTAACAAACAAAACATCAGTTCCCCCTTACCTTCCTACCTACTCTCTCATCAAAATATATCTTTAAAAATGAAAAAAAAAATCAGTATAACACTTAAAATTTATTTTTTACAATAACTTCTACATAGGTCAACAAGAAAAAGATTTACAGAGCTTTTATACAAAAAAAAATCATTTAAAAAAAAAATGAGATTGTGCATTTAAATTGAAACAACCTATTTTTCCACATAATTACCTTAATGACTCTAAAAATCACATTAAGACATTTGAAAAATGATTCAATCTGGTTTTTATTCAAATAATGATAGACTATGATGAATAACTGATAAAATGCTTGTGTTTTATCAATTTGTTCATTAGAACTGAAGCCTAACTCTGGGTTCTACTAAATGCATGCCATTTTATGGTCTTCTGTTAATGCATAGGACACCCATTGTGCATAGACTTTGGTGTAATTCAACTCATTATGCATAATATGTTGTACAATGCCGTAACCCAATTCTAAATCACATGCAATTTGTCGAAGAATTATCCTTCTGTTTTCTTGAATGAGTTTTTCAACAAGTGCAGTGTTGACTTACATACCTGCCAACCTTGCCAGAAAAAACAAAAACAAGAGATACCATGCACATGCGATATAGTCCATAACTTAGGGATACATTAGACTTTACACGCAGGTATAAAGAGGGATCTGATCTTTAAAATAATAAAACCTTAATAAAATAGCAAGAAATATGAATAATTCACCTAAGGTTTTGATACATTGTATAGATATAAAGTAATGAAAGAGTGTAAGAGTAAAGTTGTTAAGGTATTTTATTAAAAATCTACACAATTTTCTAGTAACTGAAAGTATTAATGATTATAAGAGGGCTAAGATTTAAATTTAAGGTTCACAGCTTTAGTTTTGTGAATGGAATGCAATCTACACAATGAAATGCAGTAAAAAGGCATTCTGTCCAAGTAACTTCATTACCAGCATTACTGGATTTAGCAAAAAAAATTGCTAATTTTTTCACTCTTAGAATTTGCATTTACATTATTAATATGCTTTTTCATATTGAATTGCTGAATAATATCTCCTCTTCCACGATAATAAAATCACTTCCGCATTCCACATAAAAAACGTGATTCACGCTTTTAATATATTTCTTTATAGACAAAAATTCATTTGAATATTCAGCTTTATAAACTTGAAGGTACTTTGGCTTTTTTAACTATGTTTTTAAACATATCGGGATTCACAAAAAACTTTGCTTATCTCTAAACAAATAAAACTACACATGGCACACAAAAATAACAAACAATTTACATGTGGCCACATGGGAAACTACAAGTATTAAAATGAAAATGACTAAACACCTCCCTAGTGCCATGCTCTTCTAGCGGTAAAATTCCTAAGCAAGCGAAAATCGAAAATTTTGAAATTGTGCCATCTACCAAGCTTTGGAAAAATCAATTGATTTATTAAAATTTAACTTAAAAAATTATCCTGTTCGTAGGGTATTTTTTCGAATATTCCCTAAATTTAGGGATTTATTTTTTAAGAGGAAAAAAAATGGGAAAAAATAAAACAGGATGTCTACCCAAATTCTATTTCAAACTTCCCTGACTTTTCCAGGTTTCCAGACCAAATCTTAATCGATTTCCAGTCGCTAATTACAGTAAACAACACACAATGCACTAAAATTTGTGTAATCAAAATAAGTTTCAAGGCCATGAAATCAATTAATGCAAACCCCAAAGCCATTTATAACTCAATTATAGTGAATTTACAAATTCAAAAGCTGTATTAAAAAGTGTATTTCTTTACACTAAAAACTTGCACTAATTAAATATTTACAGCAACATTTCCATTCGGCCCTTCTTGAGTTCATTATAAAAGAGTTTAACTATATAATCGCAAAGCTGATGCTTCATCTTCTATTTCATTTAAAATGTGTATGACTATATATAACAAAAAGGAGATTGGTATGATCAAAATCCCTTACAGATTGGATAATTTAGCTAAAAATACTTTCTTTTTTTCAAGTTTTAGTTATATATTTGGCAAACATTTTCTCCTGAAAAATATATGGGCTTAATAATTTTATATAAATTATATTAGTTTTGCATGAAAATTCTGACACCCATATTTAGTACAAGTTTTGGTGCAAAATGGTAACTTTTGGAAGAAGTTTAGTCAAAAGTACAAGTTTTTCAAATTTTTCAGTAGGTAATGTGGTATGAAAAGCACAGTTCAGGAAAATTATTTTAATAAGTTATTTATTATAACAATGAATTTCAAATTTCCCTGACTTTGGCCTTTGTATTTCAAATTTCCCCAATTTTTCCAGGTATTCCAGATGAGTAGACACCCTAATAAAAACCAGAAATCAGGAGACAGCATCAAAAAACGGGATTCTCTCATAAAATACAGGAGAGTTGGCAGATATAGACTTATCACTGAGGAGAGCAGATGGCCACTATGACCCTGGTTTGCATTTTCCGCACTATCCCTACCTCTGCAAAAGCTCAATACTATTGTACAACTTCCTGCATTAACATCATATCTCCATACACCACAATGAGTCTGCACTGAATCTCAACTACCGACTCTTCCTGTGCCCAAAGAAAGCATATAACCAAGCAGACTTCAATACAACTCCACTTACTTAAGTAAATCACCATTTCAAAATGCCATCGCCCACTTCGAACATGCCAGAAAAGAAAGAAAAAACAGTATTGACGTGTGTTATCCTCTATCACATATTTCAGCAACAACTAACCTTCTAACTTCTGAATAAATTTATTTTTTAGCTACAATTAACTTTCTTCCGATCGACACTTGTGTTTACAAGATGATATTTTTACTTGTAATGAGAAAAAACACTTACAAGAAGTTATTAAGCGACATAAGGTGTATATTGATTATTCTAATGTATTTACAAAGAAATGAGTATACTTCAGAAAAGGGCCGTCCTAAAACATTTGCATATAAAGTAAAATATAAGTTATTTTGTTGTAGTGACTTCACATTGGGGCCTTCATGAACTGTTGCTGCATGGATTAACAGTAACAGAGATATTTCATAATTAATTATTTTGTTACATAATTTAACTGTCTTTGTGACAGTTAAATAGTAGTGTAGTTAATTGTTGAGAATTCCCAAAATAAAACGAAGTCCAGCATCATTCATCCTCAAGGACAGACCAATTTCTTTATTCTTTGTGTTTCATCATAAGAACAGCTAAGGTTATGCTGCACCAGAATCTACAGTTTTCCAAGAAATCTGGACCTGTTGTCTAAAATATCAAACACCCGACTTGGGTGACAGAAAAGATTATCCAATGTTCTATTATACCGTTAGAATCATCTTGGATTAATGGCATGATAAATGTACACATTACCTTAATACCTCCGTATATAGAGCATACTTAGTTTTCTTAAACTACAAAGTCACAGTACTTATAAATTAATAAGATAATCAGTAAAAATCTCTTCATAAAGTTATGCATAGAAGTAAACAAAAAGTTATACCTCTTGCTTTTAGCTCTGACAAAATACTGCCAGGACCTTCATGTCCAACCAAATGCCCCAAATAATGCCCAGGCTACAAAGCATGAAATAAAATCATATTGGTAAATAGAGTATGCGAAATTCTAATAACACAATTTCACATGTCAAGGTCAACCATTATGTCCAAATAAGTAGAAATAAACCACTAAATTTATAGTAAATGTATTATAAAGGACATTTTCCACAACAAAATGCCAGTTGAATGTCTATCATGAAGCACCATAAGAAGAATCGTTTAGAACACTCATTGAGTAAGCTGATACAAAGCAAAGCGCCGTATCCCATAGAAGCAGTATTATAAATTGAAATTTTGTTCACAAAGACAGATTTTACACCAATAGATATACCAAATGTGAGCCTCAAAATACAGGATGGGCATAATTAAAGATTTGTTCTTATTTTACAGCACAAGGACAGCTAAGGTTCATGCTGCACTGAGACTTGCTTTCATTATCTTCAAAATATTTCAATACAGCAATAAAAATCAGCATAAATTAATGACGTTGACCAAAGGAGATTACAACATACTACAAGATTTCATTAATCCAGAGATTGATAACTAATTAAAATATAATTTTATATTTGTCAACATGCCACATTGTATATACAAATGTATTAATACTCTTTATAATCTCATTTTTAGTTATTAATACCTTTTATTTAATGCACGGACATTTTAAAAAATCGAAAGGTATTTAGAAGTAGATTTGTTGGGACCAAGCAATCATCTTATAAAAAATATTACTAGGCTGTGGCCTCACAAAGGGGTTGAAAAGCATTATAGTAGAGCATGCTTGGGATGCATTGTTTTTTAATTATTGAATATGAATATTTCTCTTCGGAAAGGGCAAATATATGGCCTTCAAGCCACACGTTCCTTCGATATGCCATTTCACAGCGCAAACTAAATTTTTAGTCGCAAACGATTTTTCACTTTTCAGGTAATAGTATGTTGCCAGATTATTTTCTGGGTCACTTAGTTTTTTTTTAAATTTAAAATTATAGTCTTTATAAATATGTGTAAACACCCTCTGTATACATGCGACGTCCCACAGTTTAATAACCTCTGACCAACGAGTACTCCACAATGTGAATTTAATTGCACCACAATTGCTTCTGGAACTGCATTTATAAATATATGAATATTGCGGATTATTTAAGCTTAATTAACTAATTTCTGATAGTGCCCATTTAACGTGAAAAAGAATAGACAAAAAATAGAGACCAAATGATAAAAAAACCCAGACTAATACAGACTTGAGACAAAAATATGGACCTTTACTTAAAAAACAGACTAACTGGGAGCCCAGTGCTTTATTCCTCATAACTAGAGTTTGATCCTTGTTTTTGTAGGATGATTTGCTTGAGGGTGAATGGAGCTGAATAAACCTCAAATTGTGTTAATAATTTCTAAATATGTATGTATTCATCAAAGGTTAAATAATCAAGGATTATTTTAAAAATTTGGTATTTTCTGTCATTGTGAGTTTTTCATAAATTTTATAACTGCTACATGCAGTTATTCGTTTTAAATATACCTTGACACTAGAATGCCCAGAGGTGTCATTTCAACACCGAGCCTTATAAATTCTCTAATAAATTCCGCAATGTTCAATTGATATTTTTCATCTTTCGTGACTTTTATTTAATTTGTGGGAGGAGTGTACGTGCAAATTTTTGAGAGCTTAGCTTTATTTATTTTACCAGCGAATTTACCAAGAACGCCCCTTTGGTGTCAATTCAACACGACAAATATTCATCTTTTTCTAGGAATGCAATATCATAATAATGATGAAAAATATAAAACGTTCTTTGGCGTAGTTACAAATTTAAAAGATGGTTCGACGCACGTTTCGAGAGAACAAGGTCTCTCCTCGTCTGGAACTAGCGTGCAGTAAACAACATTGGAGTGTTGCCAACTCGATGTGGTTAATATGTTGTCGGTAGCGGTTAGTGCTTTTTACAGGAGTACAGAGTTGTATTTGGTGGCCAACTTTGAAAGTGGTAAATTTCGGTAACAAAGTTATCTTTGTAGTCCGAGCATTTGGTACACCTTTTATCATAAAATGAGAGAGTTACAAGCACCTGGTACTGGCACATTGCTTGTTCATTTAGCAAAAGTGCATGCATGCATGTTTACTTGTGGGCTGTGATCACCATTTAATTTTTACATATACTTTTAATTAATTTTAATTCAAAAAAAAAAAGCTACAAAATGTAACATAAAAGAGGATTTAGTCCAGAAGAAATAGCAACGTTTCTCAGAAATTTGTCTGATAATGAATCGGAAGGCAGTGAGTTATCTGAAATAGATGCACCTTCTGATGATAAGAATTTTATTTGTCCTGAGTCATCTGATTCAGACAGTGGTGAAGAGGATGAAATTTATAATTATCAAGATCCTGAAGTACTTATACCCTGTGATGTTTCTCGTTGCAAAGAATGTACGTCTGAAAGTACGTATGGGAAATTCTCAAATCAAAATGTGTTTTACAAGAAAATAGCGGACAGACTGGCCATGCAAAAAGAAACAAATAATGAACGAGTTTTGAGTGCTTGGTTGCTATTCATAGACAGAACTATTTTAGAGTATATAATAAAATGCAAGGAAACTGAAGCTCATCAGGTGTTTCAAAATGAGAATTGGGACTTTTTAAAGGGAAATTTTTTGCACACTTTTCGATTTTGTATGCACATAGAGTAACAGGAGCTAAGAGCCTAGAACTTCATTCTTTGTGGTCTACTCTATGGGGCGTAAATTTTTGCAAATAAACCATGTCAAGAAATAATTGTTTTGAAATTTCAAGGTTTTTATGGTTTGGTATCAAATCAACATGTTCTGCCCGCATAAAACTGCACAAATTTGCAATGATTTCTGAAATCTGGAATCGGTTCACAGAAAATTGCATATGCTATTTCAAGCCTAGTCAAAGCATCACAATAGACGAACGGTTGTTTCCCAGCAAGACCCATTGCCCTTTCACTCAATTTATTGCATCTAACCAGGCAAATATGAGCAAAGATTTTGAATAGGTGTTGATTTAGAGACTAAATATATATCGAATGCATTTCCTTACTTGGAAAAAGGTGAAGCACAACCTCAAAATCAGAGACTTTCTGAACGTGTGCTTTTAAAATTAATTGAACCTTTTCAAAATTAGGGGAGAACTGTAACAGTTGATAATTTTTTTTACTGCCCCAGAGTTGGCTAAACAACTCATGGGGAAATGAACGACTTTAGTAGGAAAAATGAACGGAGCTAGAAGAGAAATTCCTGACTGTGTAAGATCTGGAAAGAATGAGCTATATTCAACAAAACTATTGAGAAATACAGAAACTGGGTCAACATTGACAGTATACCAAGGAAAAAGGGAAAAAAGGTAATCTGTGCATTCAGGTATTACAGTTGCCACCGATGCAAAGAAAATACCTGATACTGTCAGTTTTAATAATGAAACAAAATATGGGGTAGATACTGTAGATCAAATGGTGCGACAATATTTTGTAAAAGCAGCTTCAAGGTCATGGCCCATTCAAACATTTTATAACATTTTAGACTTTGCTGCTATAAATTCTTGGATATTCCACAAAAATGCAACAAAAAAAAAATTATCTAAACATATTTTTATTCAAATGTTAGCTGAAGCATTACGAGCAGAATTTAATAAAAAATCCAGTGAACTAAAAAAGGCAGGACAAAAATAATCTGCAATTTGAAAATGTACCTAAGCGGGAAAAAAAATGTCAGGTCAAACAATGTTACGGAAATGTGATGAATAAAATGTACTCTTCTTGTAAAAAAATGGTATGTGGCAAAAGCATAAAATATGTGAGCTACACATGTGTGAACTGTAAATAACGTAAATACCTGCATTCCATGTACATTTTCCTAGCTTATTTTAGCCAGAGAAGTCATTTTGTATTTTGATCAGGACTGCATATTTAATTACTATTTTAAATTTCAATTAACATATCCTCTTTGTAAATTTAATCGTAACTAATACAATTAAGAAATTTTTTTATACTGGTTTTGTTTAAAAATGTAACAATGATTTGTTTCAAATATTGTAATAATGATTTTGTTTAAAATTGTAATGATTTTCAATTTTCATATATATTATGTGTACATTTAAGCAAAATCAAAATACTGTATTATTTAACAAATATGCAACTTCTAATTGATGAATATCATTAATAATAAAAATATTTGCATGTTCTATGGAATCATAATAACAATTAAATTTATTAGTATGACAGTGAAAATTAGTGCAGCCTATAAGTAATTATGTAGTATATAAGTAACATTTTTTAAATAGAACAAGAAAATGAGATATTAATATGCATTTTTATCCAAGCTTCTGATTACTTACACGCTCCTGTATGCTGGTGTCAAAATGACACCACCAGGCATTTTAAGAGGTAAAAAATACCGGGCGTTCTAGTGTTAAATAACTCATCAAAATCATAGATAAGCATCTCTCATGAAAATTGCCAAAATTACCTAAAAGCATTTAGCAATAAATGACAGGCAAAATATAAAATTATGGTGGAATAATTTTAAGGTATTATAACTTGCAAAAACATAAATCTGTGTAATTTACTGGCATATAACTGCACTTTATTCTACATCTTTTCAACTTCAGTTTATATGTATCATTAATTTAGTTCCCACCATGAGACTATATCCTCTACGATGGAAATAGCTACACATGACTCAAATCATGAACCTCTTTTTTTATCTGGCATCAGTTTTGAGGATTATAAACTAATAAATTAGAACTGAACATTACACTATAACAACTCATTTACATATTAAAAAAATAATTTAGGAATATAACAACATGGTTCCCACTCTTTTGTCCTTACAAATTCAAGGACTTTTTAAGGACCTTACATTGGCAATCGCAATATACATAAAAATTAAAAATGCAAGACATTATAAGCATAATATTGAAAATAGAGCGTTTAATTATAACAGAATATTACAAATTTCATTGTTTTATATTATTTTCATTTCTTTGGTTACATTTTTAATAATTTGATTTACCATTTCTTTAAATTTTTCTTTAGCTAATCGCTTAAAATTACTCGACTGTACAATAAGCCTTACACACTCCATTTTTTTCTTCCAAAGTATTTGCAGTTTTCTAATTCATCTGCAGATTTTTGTAGACGTAGTTTTTAATTCATCAATCCAATCACAAACTTCTTTCCCTTTCTTACCTTCTAAACAATTTTCATGTTTTCGTTGGTCTTCTAAGCAGGACATATACCTCGCTCTTGGTCCAGAAGCAATTGTTCTCATCTCTTTAGTAATTCTGATATTTTGTAACACTCCTAAATTTTTTATTTCATCTTGGACAATCCCTTTAGCAACATACGTTTTCTTTTGCATATTTTCAACCTCAAAATGCTTGTTGATGGAAAAACCTCTTCCCACAGAGGCTTGCCCATGGAATAAAGTTAGGAGTAATTTAACAGCATTCCGTAATTTATGAAATCCTTCATTTCCTAATAGTATCAGTTGTGTGCGCAGTTCCGATGCGCTGGAGTTCCCGCTATTCATTCATTGGACACAAAATTTTAATCATTTGCATGTTCGGTCAAATGTCTTTGCATACGAAATTTCATTACAATCGGAAAATTCCTTCTTGGTGAGTGGATTTTGTTTTGTTATAGAGTGTATAATGATTTAAAAATACTTATCACCAAAATTTGAAGTTACTATCCTTATTAACATAATTAGTAAATTTTAAAAATAGCTTTTACAACCACATTTTGAAATTACTTACATTTGATCGATAATGCTGATGAAAATCAGGAATTGGGAATGTAACATTCAAAGTCCTAATATCTTTAACTGGAACTACATAACCTTTTAACTAAAAGATGAACAGGAAAACATACTGACAAGGTTGTAAGACAATTATACTTCACATATACTGTAAGCAATAACTGTAGAAAAAAAATAGATCTACAGAATTAAAAAATTACTAAAATATTTGATTTCACATGAAAACCATATTCGCTTTTGTTTGTGCATAAACTTATTAAAACATATGGTTGTTATAAGCATCAAAATTTATAATGTATTAAAACTTATTAAATTATGATCAGAGAATGCCAATTTGCCTATGAGTATGATTCTCTACTTTACTACGCATAATACTGAAAACAACGCATAATACTGAAAACAAATGATCTGATAAATCATGCGTAACACAATAATTTTTATGTAATTAGTGTCAAGTTTTAAGAATGATGGTTAGTTGGTTATATTTTTATGGCGCAAGGACGTTTTACGAATGAAAACTGTTTGGTTAAATCAAAAAATTGGCCGCATATTACCTCAAACCATGGCATACCTTTTCATTCTCAAGAATTGGATTTAAGAGCATATAACACAAAAGAGTAATTCTTATATCACATACTACAACATAAACCCTTTAACTTACAGTAAGCAAAAACAGCAACTAAAACTAGAATTTGTGGAACTTCCCTCATGGACTTTCCTTTCAGATTGGACCGAATGCTACACAAGGCTATAAACTATATATTTTAATATTTTCTTAAAATTAATAGAGGCGATAAGAAAGGAATGACTTGATCACACCTGCTTTTCCACATCTGCTAAAACTAAATCTTATGGTCATATAATAAGATCTGAAACCCATAATTTTAAAATTACTTCCTATAATAAAAATTTCTGTGTATCATTCAAGATAGGAATAAATTTTCCAATTTCTTATTTCTAATGATCTGTTCAAATTCTCCACGTTTTCATTTTAAAAATATTAACTTTTAGCAAAAACATCCTTTTTCTTTCTATATTTTTTTAGACACATTAACAAAAATTTATCAAACAGAACCTTGTATTGTAATTCAAATACAAATCCACATAAGGTTGCTTATACTGATTAAAAATAATATGCTGTGCATATTAATGCAACCATCCAAGTCCCTATATTGAACATTTTGCTGTTTTGACTAATATAAATGTCGATATTAAATAACCTTTATCAATTTTGTAAAAACAATATAATTTAAAAATACGGCACAGATTTGAAAGTGAACAAAATTAAAAATATACATTAATTGTAAGTATATGTAAATAAAGCAATTTCGTTTATTTCAAACAATGAATGAATTGACATTTCCTTTATGAATAAATAGAACTGCTTATGTTTTCTGGTGCAACGACAGCAAAGGGCATGCTGTGAGAGAACAGTTTTCCAAGAGAACCAAACCACAGACTACGGTAAACAGAAAAACGGCATACGTTCTACAGTATCATTAGAAACTGAAGCTGATTTAATGGCATGATGGACAACTGTATCACCACCATGCGACCATAAGATGCAGTGGACCAGCATTTTTCCAAGGAATCTAAACCTTTTAAAGCCTTTGGTACCAGCGCTTAGACTACAGTGTACAGTTCAATAAGCTTCCCCTTTTTTACAGTTGAGAACCAAACACAGATTAATAGCATACAAGGTGAACGTGTTACCACTGTGCCACTATAGGATGAATAAACCGAATACTTTAATGAAGTCAAATGCATACTACATAAGTAACTGCAAATGGTATACAAGTTGTATCATCTCTTGCACAATTTGCAGAATGTAGTAGCAACCGAATGGATAAGGGGAGGGAGGAATGCGACTCGCTTCATGCTGAATAAATAAAGAGTAGAAATAACCAGTCTATTCATACCTTACCGCAAAGATCCAGCTTGGCAGTCAACAAGTGTATTTAGTTTGCATGTTTAAGCTGGCTGAGAGTCAAAGAATTAGTGATCAATAATTTTCACACCAGAGTTTATTATTAACAGTAGGTTCAAACAAGAAGTTCCACGATTAACAAAGAATAACTTATATTTAATAACAAACATATTGCTCTATGAACTTTAGTTCAAATCCAGATTTAGCATATTGTTTATGAAAAGGTAGTCTCCTTAATGCATTAGAATTAGTTTAATTGGCTAAATCTCATTAAACGATTAGCTGTAAATTTATTGAAAAGGTATGCATTGTGTTGATGTAAAAGCACACCCTGGATAAAAGTAAAAATACTATCAAGCATGTAAAGAAAAACATACAAATAACAGCATTAAAGTAAAATATACACTTAATGGATAGGGAGTATAAGATACTTAGTACTTAGACAATGCAACACTCGCCCTGCGGTGGCGCAGTGTGGTAACGCGTTCTCCTATTGCGCGGCTAATCCGGGTTCGACTCCCAGCAGTGCAAAAAGAACGCTTACTCAGAGATCTCATAAAGATCGCACTGCTCACTGTAGTCCGGGGTTTGGTTCCCTAGGCCTTAAGAGGTTCGGATTCCTCGGAAAACAGTAGGTCCCGGCGCAGCATGACCACTGTAGTCTTTGAGCCGTAAAACCACAAACAAACCAACCAACCAATGCAACACTCACCCCACTCTTGCTAGTGGACAAGCCCACCATGGGTAAAAAATAAGATGACATTACAGCATTCATGGTGGCAGTAATTCAGTCAATACAGATAAACACGAATTGACAATTTTTAAAAAAAAATGAATCTATTACGCTATCATGGACATAGTTAGAGGTGTGGATGGGAAAACTTTTCAAAACTGAAAATTTTCAATCCTCAAAATTTTCTGGTCTTAAATTTTAAAAATGCATTTTTCTTTTAAAAAAAAGTCACCTTTTCCATTTCTCTCTCTCTCTCTGTACATATATAATTAAAAACGTTTAAAATAAAACATAGTACTGTATACTAAAAATATCATTGGTCATTCAAAATATAATCATAATTCCTCCTCCTGACTACATAAAGTGGAATCCTTTGCGAACATCAGTTTTTCTTTTCCCATCCTATTAAAATATATCTTACATTTTCACTAAATCATTTTAAACATTATCAAATATTTAAAGTTACCAAACATTTTCAGATCCCCCCCTTTTTTTTTTGCAGTATTGCAGGGACTCATGCCCTCTTGCTACTTCGAAATAATGCTGGCAGATGGGTATATGAATCTAAAAAAAAAAGCTTATTTTTACACGCAAAAATATTATAAAGTAATACTAAATAGCCTACATACAAATAAAACTTAAAATATGAAAAGAATGAACTTATGTAGGAAAAAAACGATTTATTACATCACGTTATGGTTTACGTTTTCATTAATAATTTGGGGAATTCACATTTTTTAGTTTTGAGTTTTATTTATGTATTTAGTATACTATGGTATTTTTGTATTTCTTAAACTAACATTTTTAAAAGGCCCAAATATACTTTATTGGTATTGTTATCATATCAGCCATCAACTCCTGACTCTGACCGAACTGTTATTTAGTAACAGGTTAAAGTAATATTTACTAAAATGTAACAATAACGAGTTTAAACAATAATATTATTCCAAAATTTTCTAAGAACAGGTATTTCTTTCTAAAGGAGGGGGGGGGTAAATATGTCAGGAATCACAGTTTGGTAGTGATTGGATATAAAACAAATGTTACATGTTATTTAATAAATATTGTATTACACTTAACTAGATATTCAGTAATTGAAATTATGGAAAATTTTCCGTTTCAAAATTTTCTGGAAAACCCACATCACTAGACATAATACACAACCTGCAGTATCCCAGTTTCAAGAATATATGAGAAATATTCCATTTTTCGAATAAAATTTCATCATGGACAGTGAGTGCTGTGTGGAGGAGAAAGCTGGTAGACGAACGTAGGTAACTATTTACTATTATCTATCCATTATTTTAGCTAACTGAAGAGCAATAGTAGCACAAACCATTGTCAACGACAGCAAAGGAGGTACCAGAAATGTGTCTCACAAAACCATCGAGTAGTCATTGATCATATTAGGTTATGTAAGCATCCACAAGGATAGCTAAGTTCATGCTGCACTCAGATCTACAGTGTTATGATTAATTTGAACCGCTGTTGCCTAGAGAATGAAACCCTAGATTACAGTAAGTAGAAAAGACATATTCTATAGTACTACTGGAGTCTATGTTCGGTTAAGGACAAGATTTAGATAAACAAATTAACCCCATGCCACAGTTAGGCTTCCAGCAAAATTGTCTTAATAATAAATGCCATACCTTTAAATGTTCCGCGTCGAAAGGGTGTTCTTTCCATTCTGGTATAGAAACATTCTTATTTTGAACAGCTGAAAATAATGGAACAACCATCTCTTCCAAATCATCCAACGTTTCTGTTACATAAAAGAAAGTAAAAAAATATGTTTAAACTTAGCAAATAAGATATACTGTTAGTAAAATTTAAAAATTTTAATAAAAATTACAGGTTCATAAACATGGAAATGACGGAAAATGCACCTACACATCCTCCAATATACATCCATAAGAAAGTCATAAAAAAACAAATAATTTGCTTCAACAATAGCTTAAGTGAAAGGAATATTTCAAGATCAGTTTTTAGGAACAAATTATCAGAAATAATTAAGATTAAATACATCACGGAATCTAGGTGTGCTTTTAAATAATTTATATAAAAAAATTATTTTTTCCATATACAGACACAAACAAATCTAAAAAATTTTAAAATTAATTTAAAAAAATATACAGGGTGTTCGGTTACCACGTGTACAGACTTTAAGGGGTGGTAGGGTATACCAAAATAAGCAACATGTGTTTTTTCTTTTTTTCGGAAGAGGTTTTGTTACCGAGTTACGACCCAAAAATCGTTTGGTGGATGGAAACTGGAATTGCTAATGCTGGCGCCAAACTGTACATATGGGCTGTATTTTTCCCAATGCATATTCTACCATACTTCATATTAAAGAAAATTTTGTTTATTCATTTCCTAGTAGCAAAGAAGAAAAAACTCGAGAAAACAGACATGGTTTATGTAGGATAAAGCATCAGCATAATTCAGTCGATAAACAACAGCCTCCATAAGATGTATGCATCGAGCTTGATGGAGAAATCGACGGAAACGAATAAAAAAAAACATTTTCTTTAATATTCAGTGTGGTAGAACACGTAATCGAAAAAATACAGCCCACATGCAGAGATTGGTGCTAGCATCAACATTTCCAATTTCCATCCACCAAACGATTTGAGTCGTGACTCAGTAACGAAACCTCTTCCAAAAAGAAAAAGAAAAAACATGTTACTTATTTTGGTATACC
>QLNU02015360.1:157005768-157021306 GCA_006491805.2 Dysdera silvatica | reverse complement strand
TCTTAACAGATCTAAAACAGTCACGAGACATTTGCAAATAGAAAATGCACTGATGTGTAATAAGGTTCTTCAAAATCGCGAATATGAGAGCAGAGCTATTTTTCGCAAAGCTTGTTGTAGGGTATTACGGGTTTTATACTAAATCTCGATCTCCCAAGAGAGGGTTGGTAGATCGTAAAGACCAGCAGATAATCCATCGCAATTTCCCCCCACTCCTTGACGTAGACTCTCGGTCTTCTTTCTATAGCTTGTCTCCGTCTCTGGAACCCTCCCTCCTGTGGGAGCTTTCCGACTGCACTCCCGTTTTCCAGGATAACTTAGGGAACACGTCAGCTCTCTTCAGTACCCTAGGAAAAATCATTTGTTATCCCCTTCGGTAGCGAGGACTTTGCTAGCTCGTTCTCCCCCACCTCAACTTATCCTTCGCTTAACAAGAAACTACGGTTGCTTCAAAAACGTTTTCTTTCCTTTTCCGGCCTCGTGATTTGATGGAAATTCACGTGGTTTTATAGAAGCACATTGCAAACGTTATTTTTGGACCATGTTCCTGTTGACAGAATAGACACGTTTAAAAAGATAGTCTTTAGAATTCAACTGATGATTGGTTTGTGTTGTAGGGTCTTGCATCTCTCCGAAATTTTCTATGCTTACAGGCATTTTATTTTTTTTTTCATGTTGTTTCAAGCTCTTTTACGTACTCTGATTGAAATTGCTTGATTGTGAGCTAATCAAAAGTTTCGGTCATATGTTAGTTGTCTTACTACACAAGGAAAGCAGAGATCATGCTGCACCTGGACCCACAGTTGTTAAAGCAATGGTTCCCAACTCAATTTAAGCCGCGGACCACTTTTCCACTTCAACTGTACCCGCGGACCACTTTTCCAATTCAATTGGGCCCGCGGACCACTTTTCCAATTCAATTGGGCCCGCGGACCATTTTTCCACTTCAATTGGACTCGCGGACCACTTTGAAAAATTCTTACGAGTTGGCTGCAAGACCTTAATAAAAAAGGGAACTGGGTCTTTTTTGGGGAAAATGTGTTTGTACAATCGTTCTTTAGTAAAAATAAATAAATAAACAGAAAAAGAAATAATAAAATCTAATAATACAGTCAAACCTCGTTAAGACGAACACGCTTAAAACGAATTACTTTTAATACGAACCGTTTTCTGAAGTTCCGCCCGATTGTAGAATATTACAAATGTGCTATCAATTTCATTTTTATATTTAATTTTAATATTTAATAATTTTTTTAATAATTTTTTAATTATTTTTTAAATAGGTGACCCGTTCAGGACCATTTGGGAATCCTTCAGGACCACCAGTTGGGAACCATTGTGTTAGGTGAACTGAACCTCTTACAGTGATTCTCCATTTAAGGGTCGCGGACATGTTTCTGGGGAGGGGTCGCCGCAACTATTTTAGTTGCAATTATTTTTATAAGGAGTTTCCATACTAAATAAGTCGTATCGCTTTATTTTAACATGGCAGCACATGTTCTACTAATGTATTGTTATCTTTATATCTATAATAATATACATCAATATATATATACATACGTAACATATACAATTAATATAATTTTATATTTAATGTGTTTTCTTTACTTCGTTAAAAATGCTTTTATTATGCAAATGTGTCAGCGGCGGACAGAGGGGGTACTCTACGCTACCAACTTCTATAGTAGCCAAGTAAACCGTTACTATAAAAGGGGTCACGGTTTACTTGGCTACTATAAAAGTTGGTCGCGTCTTAAAAAAGGTTGGGAACCATTGTCTTAAGGACTAGGGAACCAACCCTTGGACTACAGTGTCAGCCATAAGTCTTCAATACTTTCGATTTTGTATGTAGCAGGTCTTTTCACCATTCCTTATCTACACACGCACACACTTTATAGGTAAAATAAAATATTTGTGATTGCCAAATGTTTATTTTCATTCTAATACAAAATTCTGATTTCTTTTAATAAAAGCAACATCGCTTCGTGGCAGACGAAGGTATTTGAATGATAGACCATGCTGCATTTGAAATGAAAATTTTGGAATAATTTGTTCAAAATATACGATTCGAAATAATGCGCCAAATTGACATATGGTCAAATATGTTAATATGAACTATGTTTTGCTTCCCTAAATATTCGTGCTTGGGCACAAAAAGTACGAATCCTTTGCTGATGTTATTAACCCTTTGCACTCGAAGTTTTTTTTCATTCGTATTACCAGCAACTCGAAGCGATTTTAGTGAAAAGATCATATTCACATGTAAGTTTGATATACGCATTAAAAGAAAAGTCATCGTTATATCTTATTATTTTTTTAATTCTTTATGAATACAAATGTTATGATATATAAAAAAAACAAAAAATTATAAAATTATTACATTTTGTAATCGTCCAAAGTGTGATACCTCTCGAAGCAATTGCCAATATGTAATCTTGGCTTTTCTAGACAGGTATCACAAAAATAATGGGTCTGCCGTCTTTCGCCCGGAATTTTTCTATTGGAACACACTACACAATCTTTCTTGGTTCCAGAACGTATAATGTGTAGGTGGTTGTTGAGCCTGCCCTCCGTATTTGGTGTGTGAGTGTATTCTCGAGATGTGCTGTTTTGTCGAAAATTCCCAACCAATTGCTCCACCAACAATTTTACAAACTTCAAATGTGACATTGGTTTTCATTATTTATTTTTTTAGCAGAAGTGTACAATATGTATGAATTTACTGTACACATTTCCATCCCCCAGAAAAATAGTTTTCTCCACCATTTCAGGGATTTTTTTAAAAAACAATATGTTGCAGCATATTGGTCGGCCCGATCTACTCCACGCATATTTTTTGTGTAATCAATAACCATTTTAGGTTTTTGTATTCTGACCAATTCACCACGTACTCTTCTATGAATCGATATCAAATCCGCTTCATTACGAGTACTTAACAAAGTTACAATCCGTAGCGGAGCCCTCGAGTTTGAAGACAAATTTTAAATGGCTCCTGCCCGAGCCCTCGAGTAAAGGGTGAAATGCCAAAATGTATTCTAATTGAAAATGTCACAATTAGAAATAGCATCAGCCCAAATAAATTTTTGCATTATCTTTAAAGGTTGGGTGGGGCTTAAGATGACTCCTTTATGGGACCCTGGATCCATCCCCGAATTTGCGGGGTTTTTACATTGGGTTACAATAACCCCTGAATCTTTGAATATGCAATCCATAATCAATAGCATCCACAGTATTTAAATTTAAAATTAAGTAACTGCAAACTGAAACCAGAACCAAACTCCCTCCTTCCCCTTTATCTCAACTTCTCATCTCTCAAGATCTATTTTTAAACTCCGGCCATGTGCACAAATTCAAGGTCAGAGCAGACAATGCGATTTCCGATGTCTGCCCTACCAGAATTTGTTAATTAGCCCCTTACTTCTCACTTCCCTCTTTAAAATAGAAGAAATAATTAAATCTTTTTTTTAAACCAAAAACCTTATTTTACGTGAATATTTAATCAAAAGTAGGCCAAGTTATGGCTATGCGTGTTAATGAGATTTGAGGATATATAAGTATGTAAAAACAAAAAATATTTTAATTACACGTTACGGTATCCAATAATTGCTGAAGTGTAGAATTGTCTTCACTTGCTGTTCCACCTGCAGAGATATTGGATAATTTGCATTTTCTTGAAGACAAAGAGGATTCACTGGATGAATTACATGGCAAATTAGTACCAATTTCCTCACTAGTTTTCTATTCAATATTTTGTAATATTCCATGTGCTCCTTCCTTTGAGTTTAACTCATCTCTTTTCTTTTTTTTTTAGATAAATCTAAGATTTGATGTGGATTTATACTGCAACTTCTTACCAGCATAAAATCTCGAAAAAATGCATTTTCAGATTTTTAAAAAGTATTTTTTCATTACATTCCAACAAGGAACTTTTTCCAGCTTCGCTACCATTTCAATGCAACAGTGAAAATGCTAATTTTATTCAAGTAGAAACATATTTCGGTTGATGACCGGTAGAAATAAGGAATAATAAAATGGAATTCTCCCTGTACCATCGGAAATACCCACTTTGCAATAGGTGTTCCTGTTCTTTAGGGGAAGTTAGGATGGGAAAAATAAAGGTGGCTACAAATGTACCGATTTATCACACAGATTTTACTGCCCAGATTTTTCGTGTGTATCCACACACACTCGGGTTTTCTTTCTTTTTTTTTTTTTCATATCCAGTTTTGTAAAATAATCCGCAGACTGCTGAAAAATCTGCGATGTCCGTCTTCCGTCTCGCATTTTCTGCTACCGGGTCTATGAGCTTACCAGAACCAACGATTTCTCCTCAGGAATACTAAACCTAATTATTTCCTCAAATTCAATCACTTCTAATAATCTGACAATCTTTCCTGATTTATCAGATCATGCTATTCCCTTCCTTAATTATTCATCCCATTGCCACATCTTACCTCCCTAAGTGACATAACTTCGTCAAAATTGATTTTGTTCTTGCCAAAAATATCCTTGACATTTCTCTCCCCCAACTTTCTTGTTCAGGCAAATACTAACAACATTCATTTACTATGGAATACTTTTAAGACTATTCTTCAAACCATCCTCCTCACTATCCCTACTAAAAGTGTTAAAACTAGTTTCTTTAGGAAATCATGGCTATCAGAGATGTCATCCATCTTAAACATTAAGTTCTTAGATTTTTTTGCAAAATTAGAATGTAGCCCTCGTAATTCAATAATAACACAAAATTTTACAAATCGTATTCTGAATTTAGAGATTCATATGAAAACATTAAATCACATTACCTTACAATTACTTTTCTGCAATACCTGAAGAATTAACCAAATAAACTCTGTTAAACCAAATAAACTCTTGTTAAGGCCCAAACCCTCTAAAGAAATAACCTTACTAATTCAGAACAATTTAGTTATTGACCCTTTTGCAACTGCAACAAGTTTTAATTCTGCCTTTCAATCAGCTTTTTCTATTGATGATCAAATTGCCAACTCATATACTCCTACACCCATAATCACTTCTACTATTTCATTTACTAAACCTGGTTTAATTAAATTATTGAAGCATATTAAAATTAATGCTACAGGATCAGATTATATTTTCATTTGTTTTTTTGTTTTTGTTTTTTTTTACTTAAAAATTGCTCAGAATCTATTGCTAAATACCTTTTTATTTTATTTAATGTTTCACTAAACTTTTCAGAACTTCCAGATGATTAGAAGATCAATAAGTTCACCCCAATTTCAAATTTGGCTGAAATAATAACCCTCTAAACCCGCATTTCCCAACCTTTTTACCTTAGTAGCACCCTCAATATAGCAATTCTGGTTGAAGGAATGTCTACATAAAAAATATCATCTATCATTAATACCTTCGTTTGTTACTTATAAACTTGGAGTTCGCACGGAAAACAATATAATTGTTCAGATATCTGGTTTAACAAAAATTATATTTTTATTATTATATAATATCAAAAACCAATAATTTCATTACACAAAATCAAAACGAATCACACAAATCTAGCTTTAAATTCCAACTTTCACAGAATTAAAGGAGAAATGAAGTTGACACTGAAGGAAAATATTTTTTTTTCAGTACTTTTTCTTGTCCAGCCTTTTTGGCACCAAGAGTGCATGAAAAACAGATGAATTGGGCAAGATTGGCACCACTGTTGAGTGCTAACTTATTGTTAAGCAGGGCTGCCAGGTGACAGAAATAAAAACGATCCCATTTAAACAAAATTAGCCAGAAAACTGTTGCCTAACATTGCTAGTTTAGCTATTTTATAGACAAACAATGTTGTTTGTAGCATAATTTGGCTATTTTTGGCAGTGTTGTTTAAAAATTACGATATTTTCCTGACTTTTCCAGATTTGTGAATTTCCCTGACATTTCCCAATATTCCTGGTCACTAATCTCCCTGAAGCTATCAATGGTGAAAAACATTGATTCTTCCCAATCAATGATCAAACATTGGTTTGAGCAGAGAAAAAGTTTGAAAAAACCGGGAGTCTCCAGGAAAAATTGGGAAGATTGGCAGCTATGCATATATAAAGACTGGCAAAAGTAGTGAGCCATCCATTATAAACATTTGATTAATGAGAAATATTTACATTAAATCAATTTTTTCTGATTAAGCGTTCATTAAACGTGTGAAAAAAAGATAAAAAAAGAACTTGAGACGAAAATATGAACTTTTGCATAAAGAAAAAAGGACTTTCTGGGGGAAACCTCTGCTATTGCCATTTGACTGGCATATGCAAGGTGCCAGAAAACATCGTATGTAAAAACAGGCCTTTTGTTCAAATTTGCAAATTCACATAGTTCAGTGTCCCAGTGATTATTCTTAAAAAAAAAATGAGGAGGAGGAGAAAAAGAAAATTGTAGAGGGGTGGGGGATGAGAATGCCAACAATTCACCTGAGGGCTATACTAATAAATAAGGCTTTGCCCATCCTTCTTTATCCCTCCCCCCATTGTTTTGAAAACAAAAAATACACAAAAAACGGGACATTAAAAGATAACACAAGTGGAGGGGAAAATCTTTGGGAAGAAAAAAGTGATTGCGGTTGCGTCGGGAAAAGGGAGGAGCAAATGGAAAAACAGGAAAAATAGGAGGGGTGGTAAAGTAATAGGAAAAATAGGAGCTCTGCAGTCACTACAGCATTAGCTGCATCCGCCTAATGAGCCTGGGCCTGTCCGCCCAAGCCCGGAAACTATATAATATGGAGCCTGGGCCCAGGCTTAGACTGAGCCCATCTCATCTCATCTCTACCATACATACGGTGGGGTTTCCATGACATTTGCAAATATTACTGCATTACCTCTAATTTTATCGGGCAGTGTATATTGCAAAGCACTATTTAAATGCATTACATTTATAATAAGTATAACACTAATTTCTGTGCAGAAGTGCAATTACATACGATAATGTTTATGTACAGGATGTCTACTAAAAACCAGAAACCCAATTCCTTGACTATTTTTGTACATTCCTTGGCCTGAAGAAAAAGTTCTGACCTTTTTTTTATAACTTATAAAATAGCTATATAAAAAAATAGCTGAAAATCCTTGAATATTGCCAAGATATGATGGAAAATAGCTGAAAATCACTACAAATTGCCAAGTTATGACAAAAAAATTGCTGAAAATAACTAAACCAGTAAAAACTCATTACCGGTATTCATCATTATCATACTAAAATTACAATTCAACTGACGATTAAAATTGAAAAAAAAAATGGGTGTAACTGTAACCTAGAACATTGATTTAGTGACCTTCTCTCGACCTTTTTCTTATTTGTTTCTTGACTTTTCCTTGACTTCTGCGACCTGGTAGACACCCTGGTGTATGGATATAATTGCAAATATATAAAAGTAACAATAGATTTCAAAGCTTATCAATAAAGATACAATGTCTCACTTATAGCAAACTTATGAATTACAATTCCAAAAACTCTATTTTACTTACCTTTACCAATAACTGTAAGCCCCATGATATTTGAAGAATAGTATTTGGAATGAAATTCAAGTAACTCTTCCCTAATGTTGATCCCTAATGATTTTGGAGCAAGATCTAATGTTTCTATATTACCTATGACAGAAAACACATATATTAGCACATATATTAAAATCTTTCATCATGCAGCTAAATGATTATTCTCCTTGTACCACAAAATACATCTAACCATCGACATGGTATTATCAAAAGAACTCAAATTCAAATAATAAACGATGTTATATGAGCAGAGACATAAATTTTCAATGAAGTTCGATGTGCACTTCAAATAACCATTATTTGAGATTGACATGAAGCTTCAATAGAAATTTCTAAATGCATTCATACAAAATTGTATTTTTACTACTTTAATATATTGCAAGCTGCTACCAAAAAAAAAAAATTGCTCAATTCACTAAATGTAAAAATTCAAAAATACATTAAAATGGTTATCAACATCCCTCAAGACAGTGTCTTTGACTCGCTACACATTTGTTCTAATACTGTCACCACTTTTAATCCAGTTCTTTGCTAATCCTTTTAGATGTCATAGTTTCCTTAATTTCTGCAATAGACTTAAAATGCATATCTTTCAAGCTGTTAATTTTACTCTTAAAAAGAACTAGGTGAATATATATTAGATTATATATATATATAAGGTGGTCCTAATTAAACTTGATCTATTTAGAACACCTCTCCGCCTTAAACCATTCATCGGATTGGTACCAAAATTGGTATATGTACTACTTAAAGGATATAGAAAAGGAAGATATGGAAAAAAAATTACTTCGAAGACATGTATTGAAGAGAACTTTTTTAGCACAGTATGGCAAAAGCACCATATGAAATTAACAACACGAAACATAAATGACATTTTCAACGTTTAGTAGCACTTACTGCATCAAAACATTTCAAATAAACATCGTGTGAGCAATAACAGAAGGCTGGTTCTGCAGGCATACAATGGGAAGAAATGATTTTGCACATGCAGACAGTGTGTAAAGAAATGTAACAACCAAGTAGCTGTTAATTGTGTACACAGGGCTCCCAGCTAACCTTTCACAAGAAACTAGGAAAATAGGAACCACTTTTTATGAAAAAAAAAGGGACCAATACGGGTCTAATACAATGACTTGCACACAAATGTCTTTTAAATAATTGTCACTCAAAATATACAGTTCATTGATATCCTTTTTTAGATTTTTTAAAAAATTTCAGTCCTTTTTCATAGAGAGCAATCACAAAAACTCATATTTTAGACCACATCGCCCCACCCTTTGAAAGAAAAAATCTAATGAGCAAGAAGAACTGAGAATAAAGTAAACAGTGCTGATTTTACTCGAAGCAGAACCCGAGTATTTATTATGCAACCTCAATAATTGCCTGAATTCGAAATAAAATAAAATTCATTAAACTACAATATATATAAAAATTGAACAATTTTGTAAACTAATACAATAAATAGCCTTATTATAAAAAAAGGGACATGTATCGAAAAAAATTACTGATTCAGAGGTTGCAAAAGGTGCTGCAACAATCTAATGGCCACGAAAGTTGATCTCTATATTCTTTTAAAAAAGAAAAAGTTTTTACCACAAAGGGTGATACAAGAAATTGGAAAAAAATTTCGTTCTTATAATAATTTCTTATATTGTACTTGCCAACTTTCAAAAAAATGCATCAATAAAATTATGCACACCCTATGTTATCTCCAGTAAAACCCAAAAATTAGAATACCATTTATTCGCTAATATTTTGGAAAATAAACGCTGAAATATTAAAACTTTCAATTTTAATAAATCAATTTATTTTAAAATTGTTTTAATCTCTCACCACCAGCATCTCTCTCTCTCTCATCACTCCTCCATCTCCACCATCCCAAAACAAACACAATTAAAAACAGCTTTTAAATCTGAACCAGTGATGCCTTTTCTCTACAAAATTACTATAGTAATGAGAAATATAAGGCAAATTTGTTTCTGGGTACCTAGGGCATTCTAATGAAATACAGTCAATGGAAAAACAACCGTTCACAAAAATGATGCAAACAGATTAAATATGGAGTTACGGCTGGATGTCAAATTTTGAATTACACATATCGTAAGAGAAGTTTAAAAAACAAGCCAATAATTGCAAATGATGAATATTTATTTTCCTTGATTAAGAAAACGAGATTCTTAAAATAAATGCATAAATTTTACACATCAATAAAATACGTCATATTGTACCTATGGCAAGGCAAAGCAAAACTTGTATGCACAGAAGAGAACGAATATAAGGCCATTTGATTACAGAGTTAATAAACTGTGAAGTATGGGTGTTGAGTTGATACGCTCATTACTAGGGCTGCTGTTTATGGTGGATACAGGTACAGTGGCCCTGGAGCTTTTAGAAGCCTGCGATGCTGATTTCTTTTACCCAGGCTCGGAGCTTGTAGGGGCCCACGATGCTGAATATGTTTTTAAGAGAGGGCCCATTGAGAAAATCAATACTGGGAGCCCATTATTGTTAGCGGCAGCCCTGCTTATTACATCCAGAAGTATAGTTTCAAACAACCCATAAAAATAAGTTTTTCGTTTGTTCATGGTTTTACGGCTCAAGAACTACAATGACCATGCTTCACCAGGATCTACTATTTTCCGAGAAATTTGAACCTCTTAAGGCCTAGGGAACCAAACCCCGGACTACAGTGAGCAGTGTGATCTTTATGAGATCTCTGGGTAAGCGTTGTTTCCCCATAAAAATAAGAAAATGGAATCAAATAATGTATACTTCGAAATTCTGGTTTGGGGCCGGGGACAAAGACTCAGTGGCCCAGTGCAAAATTTTTTCTAATTATAATTAAACACATCTTAAAGAAATCTCAAAGGTTTTAATATTAGAAGGGAAAAAATTCTTTAAAAAATCCAATAAATAAAATAACTGCAGTACTATGTATGTGTGCAAAAGGATATATATTAAAAAAAAAAAATAATAAAAAAATAATAATCCATTGGCGTTTGAAAACTGTCTAAGTGGGAGAGAATATGCTAAACTTATTCTAAAGCCCCGTAAATCCTGTCCTCGCCTGGAGTTGTAATCCCATCATGTAGTACAGATTCAAGGTCCAACAGCTTCATCACCTCTGATCAATCAACATTCAACAGTGAATTTTATCACGCCGCAATTGCTTCCGGAAATTCCTTTGTAAACATATGAATATTGTGAATCATTTGAGCTTAATTAATTTCTGATAGCATCCGTTAAGCATGAAAAAAAAAAAGGGAAAATGGGGACTAAATTATAAAAAAATATATTAAAAAGGGGGACTAATATAGACTTAGATGAAAATACGGACTAATATGGACTTAGGATGAAAATATATTAGGATAAATATATATTGATATTAGGATAAATAAACTGGGAGCCTTGTGTACAGGATGATGTAACAGATGTTGCTCAATGTGGCCACCATCATTCACTTGTAACAGTTCATGGCTTTGTCACATATTCTGTGATGGCTCTTTGGTACCATGAGTTGCTCCAGACATTTTTCGGCAACTACAATAATGACAGTGCCTTACATCAACCATTTTCATGTAAGATGGTGCATCTCTACATGTTGCAAGGTCTGTCGAAGCTCTTTTGCTCTAGCATTTCACCGATGAGTGTGTTATCAGTTGTTCATTTACAAATCCCTGGCCCCCCACGTTCGCCGGATCTCACTCCATACAACTTCTGGTTGTGGGGTCATTTAAAGAATTTGGATTGTCATGGAGGTGTCGCTACACTATTGAAATTGAAGGACTTCGCCGTGCTGCATGTGAGAAGTATCACAGAGGATCAGGTGCAATCTGCTGTTGAACACACTGTCCACTGGCCTGAACTGTTACAAGTGAATGATGGCGGTCACATTGAGCAATAGCCATTACATTGTCCGGCACATAATTAACAACTACATGATTGTTACATTCCTTTAAATGTTGTTTGCATATGCAAAATACATTCTTCCGGTTGCAGCTTGTCCTGCCTACAGTGCCAGCCTACTGTGATTGATCGCATAACGTTCATTTAAAAACGTTTTGATACAGTAAATGCTAATAAATATTGGAAATGTAATTTATGTTGCGTGTTGGTCATTTTAAAGGTTGCTTTTGCAGTATTGCACTAAAAAGCACTCCCTAGTGGATGATTTTAAAGTAATTTTTTTCGCAGATTCCTTTTTCACATCCTTTGGATAGTCTAAATACCACTTTTGGTGTCAATCCGCTGAACAGTTTAAGCTGCAGGGTACTCTAAAAATGTGCCAAGTTTAATTATAACCATCACATACACAATACTTTTGTTCAACCAAAAAGAAAATGGCAGCTGAGAAGAGAGAATTTTGTATGAATATAACAGCAAAGCATCATTAATATTATATTTCTAAAATACAATATTTTAGCTTTTGTCCCTGCTTGTTAACTACAAAAAATTCAAACATCTAGTCCTTAAATGAAAAAGTGGATAAATATGCCTTGCTTAAAACTTTAAATTCATTGTTTCAGTAAGTAATAAAAATTATTCTGAAAACACATTTGAACACTGACGATTAGTAGAAAAAAAGCAATTCATAAAATATTTGATTCACCTATTTTCTCCACATTTCAACTACTAGAAAAGATAAGAAATTTACCTGTCCCAAATTTACTATAATCATGAGCAGGGTTTCCAGTTGACTTTTGCAATCGGCTCAATCTCCATGTATCATTTTGTAAATTCTTTTCATGTTCAGAGTGAACGGCATTTATTTCTCTGAAAGTCGCACTTTCAGTAAATAATGGACATATAAAAAACTGGGCAAATCTATCGATAAAATAAACAAAATATTTCAAACAAAGAAAAGGGTACAGTATGCATTAATACTAACTTTAATATTAAAGACCACTGGCATAAGTAGTGGGGTGTTGATGGGGGTTGTAACCCCCCCATTGCAATGAAATTTTGTATATTTAACATAGGAATATGCGAGTTGTAGCTCTGTAACCCCCCATTGAGCCTATAACCCCCTTACGAACTTTCTGCGTACGCCTATGCTAAGGACATTTTATAAGATATCTGAAATGATGCACAATGCAATTTCCTTTTCTAAAAAAGTAATCATAAGCAATAGATTTTAAAGTTTCAACCAACCAGATCAGGTATCAACAGAATAGCATATTTTAAAACAAACGTTTTTTTATACAGAACCTTTTCAGATGCACCCTTATAGTATGTTTAAAATTTCAGACACATATCAGTAAAACAGGAAAAGAACAAAAATCTGTCTTTTTTCTTTCCCAATTTAACACCTCAAAAAATTATATCAGCTATGAATAAGAAGTTAATGATTGTTACATATGAAACCCTAAATGAAAATACATTAAGCTTTATTATCATTTATTACGTACAGACACATTTTTAACCAAGGGATTTCTTGAAATTATCGAAGTAACCTTATTGAAAAACAAACAAGTGGTCAAATTATTCAGGTACCAACATCATGTTTCTGTGCCATAGTTATCTAATCTTTCCTCTTGAGATCACCTTTGCTTTGTGTAACAAGTCTTTGAAAGCATCATTATTTATAACCCGAATATATGTTTATTTCCTATCAACTTTAAAAGAATTTTTATTACAGTGAAAAAAAAATAAAGAGATGAGCGGAAAAAGGTTGCGAAACTTTAAAAATTATTTTTAGTTTTAGGAATTAAAACTGCAAAATAAAATCTGAAGCATTACTGACAACTTCATGTGTCCTCGAAATTATGACACATTCATACATAAAACCAAGCTTACTAAAAATCAAATCCAGCACAGTAAACTGTCCACCTGTTTCCTAGCTATTCCATTCTTTCAAATTTTTTCACCATGTCACATAGTGAGTGTGGAGTCATTGGTTTTCAGCATAAGTTCTTTTGCTAGCAAAATGCTCTTATCGCATTAGTGGATTCCTCGTCATTCTAGTAGAAAAACTTCCTAACAGAACTTTATCTTTCAAGGTTGGCACTGTATATCAGCAAACTGAAAACTCCTGCTTATACACCACACGTTTTTCTTTTTTATTGGACTCATCACTCACATAAGGTGCAAAAAGGATCCGTTTCTGAAAATCATGTTTCACTAGTGTTACAGTGCCTATCGGCGACATTGTTTACTTTTTTTTTAATAAATCTTGAGTGCATGATCTGAAGTGTCTACTGTCCAAATTTCATGTCAGTATGATATGCTACTATCACACAGCCTTCTGAGTTAGGGAAGTATAATTTCAAATAACCTTATATATATATATATATATATATATATATATATATATATATATATATAGTCCCTAACATAACATATAGTATTTATAAAGTTACAAGAATACTTATAACGCATATACAAATATATATATACAGGGTGTCCTGGAAAAGTGATGGCCTATTTGAAAAATTAATAAAAAAAAGAACGGGAAATGAGAGAGATACACCGTTTACTGCACTGTGCTTGAGAAAGCAGTAAATTTTTTATCAGACAAAATTTTAAAATTAGTTGCAAATTTTGACACCAGATGACGCTGCAGTCCGGGAAAACTAAAATACAATATTTTTAAAATATCCACCATTTGCAGCAACAACATGGCATAGTTTAAGAACAGAATTCACAGAAACTCGTGCAAACGTCTCAACTGGAATGGCCTCAGATGCAGCTGAGATGTAATGTTCCAGTTCCGCAGTCGTTTGTGGATTGTGTCAGTACACCTGGTCTTTCAGGTGTCCCCACAGAAAGAAGTCACAGGGGGTCAAATCTGGCGAATAGGGAGGCCAGTTCATCCCACTTCCCGTATGCATGCAATATTCCAAAGCAATAACACGATCATCGAAATGTCCGTTGAGGAAATTCAACACTTCGGCCGTTCGATGTGGCTGAGCACTGTCTTGCATGAAACACGAGGTGTTCTTAGAGTCCTCTTAGGCATTGTGTACTGCCACAAATTCACACAGAATGTCAAGACAGATGCTGCAGTAATCTTTTGGAGTTGGAAAAATGGGCTAATGAGTCCTTTGGAGGAAATGGGGGCCCAAATCATTACTTTTGAAGGATGCAGGGATGATGGGATGGCAACATGAAGATTTTCAGTTCCCCAAATGCACCGGTTGTGTTTATTCACAAAGCCGTTCAGATAAAAATATGCTTCGTCGGCAACCCAAATGTCTCCCACATCGATATTGCCGACATCAAGTGGTTGCAGCATGCCGTTTGCAAACATCTCTCATGCATTAATAGCAGCAGTAGTGAAGGGTTGCTGAGCCTGAATCCTGTATGGAAACAAGTGTAGGCTGTGATGCATGATGCAGTGAGTGGACATATGTGGTATTCTAGCCTGAGCTGCAACACGGCAAATGGAAATCTGGGGCTGCTGTAGGATCACCTGTTGGACGATCTCAGCATTGGCCTCTGTGACTGTTGAATGTGATCACCCGACCTTTCAAGCATGGCCATCATTCACATTCCCAGTCCGTTGAAATTTTGCAAACAGAGCCTTTATCGTATCCTTTTTCGGTCCTTTAGTCACATTGAATTTCTGCTGAAAACTTTGTCTTGTTGCAACAACACTATGATTCAGACGGTGGAATTCCAGCACCAAAAATATTTGTTGTTCCAAGGAATATACAATTTTTGCATAGCGAACTGGAAATCTCTGAACAGCACAAGTTAACAATAGGAAGACGAAGTACAGAATAGTGATCTCGCGGACTATGGCTTCTATATAGCTTCTCGCAGATCGCATGCAGCACCATCTGGTGTCAAAACTTGCAACGAATTTTAAAATTTTGTCTGATAAAAAATTTACTTTGTTCCCAAGCACAGTGCAGCAAACAGTGCATCTTTCTCGCTTACCATTCATTTTTTATTAATTTTTCAAATAGACCCGTCACTTTTGGGACACACTGTATATATATATATATGGCCTGCAAAAGGGTTGCTGGTATCTAACTGGAAGGAGACCCACACGCTGAACGTATGTGACGATGTGTGGAACCAGC
>QLNU02015360.1:156989044-157005668 GCA_006491805.2 Dysdera silvatica | reverse complement strand
GTTGGACTCAAGATGAACCTACAAAAAACTAAGATCATGTTCAATAATTTTGTAGAGGAAACAAAAATACAAGTTGACAACATTGAGCTAGAAATTGCTGATTCATATATTTACCTTGGCCAGCTGATTTCAATGGATGGCAACATTATGAAAGAACTCAACAGACGTATTAAACTTGGCTGGAGTGCATTTGGAAGAAACAGTTTTATCCTGAAGGGGAAATTGCCTTTGTGTCTAAAAAGAAAGGTCTTCAACCAGTGTGTATTGCCAGTCCTCTCTTATGGATCAGAGACATGGAGTCTAACAGTTGGAGCAATACGAAAGTTACAGACAACGCAAAGGAGCATGGAGAGGTGCATGCTTGGAATAACTAGGAGAGATCGAAAAAGAAACACTTGGGTGAGAGAGCAAACTAGAGTAGAGGACATCATTGTTAAAGTAAAAGGGCTGAAATGGCGATGGGCTGGGCATATTGCAAGAAGAACTGATCAACGATGGACAACAGAAATTCTGAACTGGATTCCAAGAGACCACCGAAGACCTAGAAAACGTCCTCAAACTAGATGGGTGGATGAAATAAGAAAACAGGTTGGGGTGACGTGGAAACGAATGGCCCAGGATAGACTTGTGTGGAAAGCATTTGGAGAGACCTTCATCCAGCAGTGGATAGATAATGGTTGAATATGATGATGATGATATATATATATATATATACATAGTTCCTGTTTGTCAGACAGTTGAGGTTTGACCCCTCCATCGATAGAAGGGACAACTTAAAGGTCTGCCAAGAGCCACAAGTCCCCTTCAATGCTTCATTGTACACTTGTCACTGCTTACACATGTGAATGTATACAATGACTAGTGGTTGTCCACTTTCACTGTAACATTGAATTATTATTCCTTCTCATACAAAACAATCGTGTAAGCATTTTGTGATTGTTCCTTACATATAGTTAATTAGTAATTATATAAATTAGTTTATCTAAGCAAAATGTGAATACATATAAATGTATAATGATTTCAGTAAGTAGGAAGACTATACAATAGGGTGGGTCGAAAATAAAATTTTTTCGAAATGAGAAACTGTACTCCCTCAAAAGTTGTGGATTAATATGGTATAAAGTGGTAAAATTTGAAAAATGTGACTGAATACGTTGGGCTTCCCCAAAAGGGCCAAAATTTCGGTATTTTTGACAAAAAGTTCGAAAAACGTGATGAAATCCAGAGCTGTATTTTAACAAACAATAACCATGTCAGTTGATGTTTCATCGAATCTTGGATTATAGATAGAAGCATATCGATGCATAAAATCTACTTCCAAAATAAATTAAAGGGTCAGTAAAGTGGCCGAATTTGGACAATTTTGCTATTTTTTTAATTTCACGATAATCCGGTTAATGTAATAGGAATAGTCGCAGTAAAGTGGGATGATGGTTTATTCGAGTATAATTTCATGATTTATTATTTTCCAATGTTAAAAAAAATCACTCATGGCAGGCGAGATGAATCATGAATTACACTCAAGACTGAAGATGGGGAATCACATTATAAAAAGGAATGCGAAGAACACATTTCTGTCGTCGAAGAGCAAGGATCGTCATTCCCTGGACATGTAGTTCCAAATTCCAAAAGAGCAAGAGACATACATAATGCCATACGGGACTTCCTTAGGAAAAAAAATATTGGTATTTCAAATCTTACATTTATTGGTAACGATGGTGAGGCATCCAATACCGGAAACAATGGCGGAGTGATTTGGTTAACTGAACAGAAGTTGCAAAGACCAGTACATTGAATAATATGCCAGCTACATGCCAATGAACTACCTCTTTGCCGCCTCATGGAAACTTTAAACGGAAATACTTCAGGGCCCTCCACATTTTCCAAACAAATTGGGAAAAGCCTTCTGGCATGAAAACAGTTACCAGTTGTACAATTTGAACCCATTAATGGCATCTTTCCAATGGTAGACATATCAAATCTGAACACAGACCAGCTTTATATGTTGCAAATTTGTAAAGCCGTGTCCAGTGAAGAATGTTCTCAGAGTCTCGATAACAGGTCTCCCGGGAAGCTGATGCATTCCTGCTGGACAATGTTTTCTAGCCGAGTACTTCATTTATATGTTGCAATATTGAACTCAACGGCATAACCAGTGAAGCTTGTCACTTTGATAATAGAAGTCTACACTCCGTCATGGTTTGCAATTAAACGTAATCACAAATGTAAGGATGGACCAAAAAATCTACAGCGAAGTCTAAGGTTTTCTCAACACTTGGAGGATGATCTCAAAAAAGTTATTCACAAAAATTTTCAGTTGAACATTTACTTCACACATCCCTGAAACCTCCTTGCAGCAATGTTATGTGACGAGTGTGTTCACTTTTGCAAGCGTGCTGTCAAGCGTATTCTTTAAACCAGAAAATCTGCAACCCATGCAAACAACATCAGAAAATTCGTTATCCCGAATCTTAACTTTGTGTGTGACGATTACATAAATCTGATCAACTAGCGTGACTGCACTGAGTCTGAGCCTCCATTTACACTCAACTGGACTGATGAAGAACTCGAGGAACTTGTAAAGGGTGATGAATATCGCAACATTCCGCCTTCTGAAATACCCTGTCATTCCCAGGCAGTTGAAAGAACTGTAAAGTTGGTGACTGAAGCCTCAGTCACCGTCTGTGGTGCCATAGCTCGAGATGGCTTTATTAGAGCTAGGCTCCTGGACCACAAAATGATGCCAAAATTTGAGTCCAAGGCAGACTTTAGGCTGGAGTAATTTCTTTAAGCTCATGTTCTAATCATTTGAGGGGGATGGGCACAGGTTAGACTCGAAGCGCAGTCACCTCCTCATGGAGAGTCCTGGGTAGTTTATAACTAGCTAAGAACTGGCCAAAATTAAGTCGATGATTATTTTCGACGCCCGAGTCAAGCAAGAAAATTGTAAAAATTCGGCCACTTTGCTAACCCTTTAACTTATTTTGGAAGTAAATTTTATGCATCGATATGCTTCTACCTATAATAGAAGATTCGATGAGATATCAATTGGCATGGTTATTGTTTGAAGCAGCGTTTTTTATAAGTGGTATCGCATTGCAATTTGTGATGCAAAAAGCTAAAAATGCGATACGGTCAAGATTTTACGTAGCAAACTGCGATACGAAATGGTTATGGCAAGGGGGAAAAAAAAAATCGCAGAAAATAAAAATTGAATGGCGAAGATCATGAATAAAATGTCAGAAGATCGGATCATATGATTCAAAAAGACCAGAGACGAGTCCATGATAAACAAATAGCACGCTCGGTGGCTCTCAAGCAAGATCGCTATTCACTTGGCAAACACTGACGCCCAATGGTTTTATTGGGCCAAATTTTCAGTAAGAAATTTGACAACAATACCGAAGATTTATTGTTTTGTTTGCATCGGAATTTGATTGGTGTTTCTAGAGGTTTAAACAATTTTTTTTTTTTTATTCTTCTTAAAATAAGAACAAATCCTGTATTTGCCGTAATATTCCATGCATGTGGTAGGATCCCCCTTCTTGTCAAGGTATTGTGTAGACAAATCTTACTATCTCACCTTTTAAAAGCACTTATAATGCAGTTAAAACTGCATTATAAGTGAGCTATATGATACCATCTATAACAGATTTTCTGATTTATATAAATTTGCACTTATCAATTCTTCGCTGAAAATTATTCAAGATAAAGTATAGCCTACTGATTTAAATTCCCTGACTCCATGTGGAGTAGAAGAATCACAATATTTATGCAGGCATTACAAAGATTTATGAGATCACCCAGTATTAACAAATATGTCTTGGCAGACTTTTTAGACTTCGAAACCTTTTGGCTTTCAAACATAACTCATTTGAGTGGAAGTGAAATGTGGAAATGTTTTTCTAAAAATTATGGTAATGTATATCCAAATCTTCAGCACATCATTAACATTCTCAGGTTATTTCCTATTTCCAATGCAAAGGAGGAAAGAGCAGTTTCTACAATGAAAAGGGTTAAATCTGATTTCAGAAACAGATTGAGGACTATTTGGCTTAATCATTTGTTTCGAATATCGGTAGAAGGAGAAGTTTTAAGTAAGTTCAACCCATAAAGTGAAACAGGGTTGTTCTTCTAAAAGAAAAGTTGCCGTCCTAAAATAAAACCATTTGACCACAGCAGGGATGGACAGAGACTTTCAAATTTTGGTGGGGGGAGGGTCAAGGACAGAATTTGCCATGGTCTTGGAATAACACCCTTCATTTATCATGAAAGTTGGAATTTTTTACAGTGAAAAAATATATTTTGGGGGTCATGACCCCTGTGATCTCCCCGCTTTGTCCGGCCTTGACCATCAGCCATTCAAAAAGCTAAAAGTTTCAAATTCCTCAAAAACTCAGTTTACTGATCCATCATTATCTTCTGATTCAGATTAAGAGACAATTTTTTACTCATTGATTTCAATTTCACTTTTATATGTACAGGTACGCTGCACATTTTTTATTGTTCATTAATAAACATGTTTTTGTTCATAAGTATAACATTAAACTGTGTAATTGTGATGAAAAGTGAAATTGGTATACATTTATGCACAATTGCTACACAAGTAATAATTTCTGGAGCAATTGGCTGTACAAATGAAGAAAAGTAGAAAAAACACTAGTTTGAAGCAAGTTAAAATACAGCTCTGGACTTCATCACATTTTTCGAACTTTTTGTCAAAAATACAGAAACTTTGGCCCTTTTGGGGAACCCTAACATATTCAGCCACATTTTTCAAATTTTACCACTTTATTTACCATGCCAAGCCACAACTTTTAAGGGGTACAGTTTCTCATTTCGAAAAAATTTTATTTTCGACCCACCCTACTATACAGTATTTAATAACACAAAAATAAACAAAATCATACAAATTCATAGCAATACACATCTCAAACTTCTACACATTTTCTTAACAAACGGTAAACTCTTGATTATCCTGATATGGTATTTACTACAATGAATATATAATATGCATTATAGTACAGTAAAGTATAAAGCTGTAGCATTTAAAAAAAAAAATAGTCAAACCCACTAATAACGAAGTTGAAGGTAATCACGAAAATGTTGGATACACATGAAATTAAATATATCCACTTAAATTTTTTTGTTTGTTTGTGGTTTTACGGCTCAAAGACTACAATGGTCATGCTGCGCCCGGACCTACTGTTTTCCGAGGAATCTGAACCTCTTATGGCCTAGGGAACCAAACCCCGGACTACAGTGAGCAGTGCGATCTTTATGAGATCTCTGAGTAAGCGTTCTTTGTACACTGTTGGGAGTCGAACCCGGATTAACGGCGTACTAGGCGAACGCGTTACCACACTGCGCCACCGCAGAGCATATCCACTTAAAAATATCTGCAGTGTAATGGCTTAAAAAAATAAAATCTATTATTAGCCAATGGTAACCATAATAATACACATGCATGATAATTTTAATTAAAATGAGCATTCTTAGAAGGAATACAAATTAAAAATCATGAAGTATTTAATGAAAAAACATGTGATGTTCTTAAATGCGTACCACCTACTGGTTTAAAAAGCTGTAATGAATTTAATTCATATTTTTGTGAGTTTTACAGTACAAAGACAGTAAAGGTCATGCTCTGTAGTGACCTGCATTTTTCTGAGGAATCCAATTCAATTCATATTGATAGGCGTTCTACTGGTTTAGCAAAACTCTATCCTTTTGGAAAAGCCGTTTCTTACTTAAATATATTACAAAAGAATCAATACATAGAAATATAACATATATTAAGTACAAACTGGAATATATTCATTATTGGAAGTGTGAATCGTGAATACTAAAATTTATTTTTAAGTTTGTGCCATCAATTAGTCTATTACTGAAAGTAAGCCATACTTTGACATTTTTTTTTAGCACAAATAATTGGGAGTTTACTGTATTTCAATTTTACACTTTAAAAAAAGTCAAGTCTTAATTCCTAATTTACTATGTTAAGCAAAATTTCATTGAAATTTTACCTATCAAGAGCCTGCTTAAGGAAAGTAGGTGACACATCAAAATAAAAGTTTGTATGATCTACACCAGTAAAAGCATTGCTACTACCACCATGCTGACTTAAAAACTGAAAAGAAAATTTAAACTTCAGGTAATTATTAAAAAAAAATACCAAATACAATTTTAATATACAGTATAATCTTGATTCAATGATTTTCATGGGACCAGTAGAAATAATCGTTAAATCAAGAAACACATTTATCAGAACCAATGGTGTACCCATTAAAAGATGGATCCCAGGATCTTTGGTCTGAAAATTTATATGTAAAATATATTAAAGGGAACAACCAATACATTTAAAAAAATATATATTATTTTTACAATTTAGACCCACCCATAAGCAAAAATCCTGGGTACAAAACTGATCGGAGCTAAAATAATAAATTACGAAGAAGAAGAATCAAAAACACTTACCACTCTTTTGAAAAATGTGTGCTAATTTTAATAAACATAAGACACAAGATATGTATGTAATTACTACTTCCAAAAGAAATCTTTGATTGAAATTTGTTTTGCTTTTTCTCAGGAGTTGGCATTCAACATTGTCTTTTCAATTTTTTCAAATACATTGAAAAGATCATCGTTGACATCAAAGCACAGTAAGTACTCCTTTACACCCTGTAAAACCAGCATTCACTTCAATTGAGTGAACTCAATTGAAGTTGATTTTCTGATGACAGTTGATTTTCTAACTGAAATTCTACTTGCAGCTACAGACTAATGATGAAGAATTATCATTAAATCAAGGAAAGCAAACATTAAATCAAGGAAAATATAACACTGGACTCAATGTAACCCAATCTGGACCAATAAAAACGATTGTTAAATCAAAGTCAGGCTGTTCTTTTATATGATAGCAACAGGTGTACATAAACACACTCATGTTTTACAGCGAAAGAACAACAAAGGTCTTACTGCATCGGATCTTAGTTTTTCAAGGAATCTAAACCTCTTATTAAAACCTAGGAAACCAACCCCCAAACTGCAGTGAGCAAGTTAGATCTAAGCTACCCCCCACCATTGGAAGTTAAACCCAGGTTAACAGTTTGCTAGGTGAACCAGGGTTTCCATCCATATTGGAGGAAAAAATGCCCCGACTTTTCCAGACAAAATTCTCTGACCAATCACAAGTATCAACTGAACTTTAGTTGCGAGGAAAATGGTTTCATGTTTGTGGGAGATTTAGATATTTAAAACGGAAGTTAAGAAGGTTTTCTCCGGCTTTTCCAGGCTTGGCCCCAAAAAAAAGTTTCCTGACCTGTAGGGATGATTTCAAATTCCCTGACAATTCCAGGTTCTTCAGGTTGTATGGAAACCCTGTAGATGTTTTACATCTACATGGCCAAACACACTTCAGACTCTTAAAAATATTAGTTTGATGAAAATCAAAGTACAGTGTAATTCAAGGATATAAGATTGTTAGGGGTCCATTCGGACCAGGGGGTATATATACACTCTATAACAAAAAAATCGATGCACCAAGAAGGAGTTGTCTAGTTGTAATGAAATTTCGTATGCAAAGACATTTTGACCGAACATGCAAATGATTAAAATTTGGTGTCCAATGAATGAATAGCGGGAACTCCAGCGCATCGGAACTGCGCATTCAGCAGGTGTATATAAGGAGCGATTCTCAATATGTGGTCAAAATTTCTGTTGCATTTTGACTGCGGATATCTTACGTCGACTGTAACAATGCCTCGCCGAAAGATTCGTGCTCATTACGAGCATATGTCAGAGTTTGAAAGAGGTCGTGCTATCGGATTGAAAGAGGCTGGTTGGACGAATCGAAGAATCGCTGGACATGTGGGTCGAAGCGATGCGGCGATTGGACGGTGCTGGCAAGAGTGGGTCAACAACGGCAGATGGCAGCCTTATCACACAGATGGTGTCCCTGCGGATGGAATTCCAGGACACCATCTAGATTTTATCAGTCTATGCCACGCCGGGTGACAGCTTGCATCCAGGCCAGAGGTGGACCAACGCCTTATTGACTTCCTCCCTTTGTAACGGTCAAACTCTGCAATAAATCATTCAATTGTTCTGAAATTTTAATCGTTTCTTTTTCTATGTATGTTCTTCACATCCACCAATTTTTATCGCAATCGGACAACTCCTCCTTGGTGCGTCGATTTTTTTTTGTTATAGAGTGTACATACATGTTGACAAAATATATTTATTTCTGTAAGATATAAAAATGCATACTAATCCTCACAAGGTCTTATTAGCATTATCAAAATCTCACTATTAAAGCTTTTTTTTAAATTCTTAATGAAAATAATACATCATGCAGAACAACTTTAGAAAATAATAACATTGGTACTTAAGAAATAACAAAAAAACATTGAATAAAATAACAATGCTATCAATTTCAAATTTTGTGTGTTATTTTGTTACCTAAAAATATGTTTTGCATAAAAATTTCAGCAAGTTCTATGAAAAACTGAAGTTAATATTTTCACTTGTAAGTCACCTTAATCTGTGCTTTCGTTTTATAGCATTACGAATCAGCTAAACAAAGCATCAAGCAACACAGTTCCATTATACGCGTGTGTTTGCAAATAGCATAGCGTGTGTGATTGAGGGAAGATATGAGTGGTGAAGGAATAACTCAACCTTTGTTGTTGCCATATTCAAGAAAACTCACCATTTTAACTTCGGTTTCGCACTTTGACAGAAAAATTAAGCATTTCCTTTATTATAGTAAAAATAAATATATTTCGTTGGAATTCAGAAAATTTATGAACCTTTTACTTCGAAGAATCATACATTTTTATTTTATATTTTTTTAAGACCAAAATAGCAAATTCAAATAATTAATTTGAAATTATTTGGACGGCGTGTTGCCCACAACTAGCACATATTGAGTATACATCCCTGAATGGATTCGTTATAAAAAATTCAACAAAATGCCGCCAGAGGGCGCTATCGTCATTTTCTTGTTCCTCCCATTTGAGATATGACAGCCAGTCGAAAGCATCACACACTTGTTACGAAATCAAATAAAGTCTGAAAGTTCCAAAAATGCCACCAGGGGTAGCAGCATCGCCAAATTGGATCCCCCGCGATTGGCGGAATCGAACATCACAGATCGTGCAATCCCAGCTCTAGAACTTCCAGAGGTAAGATTTCTTTTATAGTTTCGGGAAATGCATTCAGGGGATACTTTCATCTCTTTCGTTCCTTCCATTCGAGAGTTCTGGCTTTTATTCACTAACACTCCTCCCTGTCAATAGATGATTCAATTCAGAATGATCAAATCGGGCATGATATGCAACTAATAGCTAATCAGCGATTCTTTTACTTTTAGTGTAATGGAACACCTCACAATCTACAACAGTAGTTCCAAACTTTCTTTGAGCCGTGACCCACTTTTATAGTAGATAAGTAATCTGTGACCCCCCACTTATAGTGAGCAAAAGATTTGCAACCCTCCCTTCTGTTTGCCGCCACCACATTCACAAATTAAAAGCATATTTAGCAAAATTAAGAAAATACATTAAATATAAAATTCTATACATTAATGTACGAGGGTTATTTTTTAAGTAAAGTCCGTTTGTGGATACAGTTCAAAATTCCGCATGTGCGTGAGAACGAATGCTCCCACAGGCTCCCGGCATTCTTTGAGCAGAATCTGACAGCTTTTCTATTCACAATGTCAGTCCATACACTTTGTTAAAATGTTTAAGAAAACCGAGCGCCCCGTCAACTGTGAAACAAGGTCAGTCATCCGATTCGTAACAGCAAGAAACATGAAATCTGTAGATATTCATCACCAGATATTCAAAATTTACGGTGACAACGCAATGAGTGATTCTAAAGTGCGCAAATGGGTAAGATTGCTCAAGGAAGTTCGGAAAATATCCATGACACATTACGCTCTCGTGGGCCATCTGTAATCACTGACGATTTAGTGCAGCAGGCAGTTGATACCCAAATTCACACAAACAGGAGATTCACAATTTCTAAGATGTCATCGGAATTCCCACGAATTTCAAGGTTAGTTTTGTTTAAAATTATGTCTGAAAACTTAAAGTACAAGAAATTGTGTTGTCGATGGGTTCCTAAACTGCTGAGTGAGGAACACAAAAAGAAAAGATTGGAAAGTTCTCTAACATGTTTGACCCTCTACATAGAGGAAGGTGATGATTCAATCATCCGTTATACAGTTCAAACCTTGCGCCTAGCGAATACCACCTGTTCGCCCATCTGAAGACCGTCCATAGCGGCAAACGTTTAGACACTGATGAAGAAGTGAAAACTACCGTAACTGGCTATCATCACAGGCAGAAGAGTTCTATGACGACAGTATCTAAAAACTAGTAGATCGTTATGATGTTTCAATTGGGAAGGAAATTATGTAGAAAACAAAGAATTGCATGTAAATTCAGAATATGAATGGTTTTTTTTTTAAAAATATACTTACTTCGTTTTTATTGCAAAACGGACCTTACTTAAAAAATAGCCCTCATATATTAAAGGTAAAGTTAACCATTAGTAGAATATTGCAATGTGTGTAGCCATGTTGAAATACAAAAGCGTTGGAAACATTTGGTATGAAATTCTTTATAAAAATAATTGCAACTAAAAATAGTTGCAGCGACCCCCAAAAACCAGTTCGCTACCCCCTCAAGAGTCAGGACTCCCAGGTTAGGAACCTCTGGTCTATACAATAAGTTAAGAAGGCATGCTCGGATTTATAAATAATCAAGTTGGACAGGCGATCATGGCACCAGTTTTAAAAGACAGCAGACTTTTTTCTCTCTAACACAGAATTTCGCCGATCTGCATTCCCTGGGAAAGCATACCTTTCTTTTTTTTTAAGAAGAAATTTTGAAAAATTCCATCAAATAACCACATTCCTTTCCACTTAAACAACGAACACTAAACAAAATTTCGTTGTCAAATAAAATCTGCTTATAAAAGCATCGTTATTTTTACACTCTGTTGCAATAAAATATGTGCACCCAGAAAGAATTGAGCCACAACTATAAAACTCAGCATGCAAATGTGGTTTGGCGAGTTATGCAAATGATCAAACGTACAGCACCAATGAGCATTGTGGAGGTATGTAACGCGTGTATGAACTGCGACGCGAGTAGAATTTAAAAGGGCCGGTGCAATCAGTGATGGGCATTTGCAACTGGATTGGCAGCTCCGATACACCACATTGACACGAAAGATGTCTTACAGACGTACCCGATGGCATTACAAACAGTTTTCTGACTTTGAGAGGGGGCAGATCATATGCCCCAGAAAGAGTGGTTGGTCGAACAGACAGATCGGCTGGCATATTGGACGAAGCAATTTAGTAGTTGCCTGCTGTTGGAACTAGTGGCTCAGAGAAGGTACAGTCAGCCGTCGCAGTGGCTCTGGACGTTTCTGGGCCACCAATGCACAAGAGGATCACACAATCAGGAGAGCAGCCATGTCAGCACCAACACTGACGCTATCAATAATTCGACTCCATTTGCCAACTCGTAGGGGTCCATTGATATCAAGGGAATCATTTGGCGATGATTGGCTGACGCTGGGCTCAGGGCTTGCCTCTGACACCCCACCATATTCGGTGTTGTCTGGAATGTTGCTGCTCACTATCAAGCTGGACAGTGTAAGATTGGAGGAATGTTATATTTAGTGATGAATACCGCTTTTCACTCAATGCTGATGACCACCATACATGTGTGGGGAAACGAGGAAGTCGGTGGTCAAATCCAACATTCATTACCGAGCGGTACACAGCCATTACACCTGGTGTGACAGTCTGGAGAGCGATCTCCTGAGACACTGGTCACCTTTAGTCGTGCTACGAGGTACTCTCACCGCTCGCAGGTACGTCCACCAAAAAAAAATTTGCAGCCACTGGTACTGCCTATGGTATCTGATCGGCCAAAGTTCCGTTTAGCAGAAGAACGACTCTAGGCCACATATTTCTTGGCTGTCGCAACAATGTCTTTGAGGTATTAATGTCGTTGAGTGGCCTGCCAGGTTTCCAGACCTTTCGCCTATCGAACTTGTTTGGGACATGTTATGTAGGCAACTTCAGCAGTCTCGGAATACTTCCGAATTCGTTCAGCAGTTGCTGTTTCAATTGTTGTTTTTTTATTGCTTTTCAATAAAAAAGTGTTTTATTTCGATGTTTTGATCATTTATTCATCTACTCAAACACCATACACATGCCGAGTTTCTCAATTCTTTCTGGGTGCATATATTTTATTGTAACAGGGTGTATATTACAATAATATACATAAAATAATCATTAATATCCCCCCCCCCTTCCCTCCCACAGTCTGCAATTTTCCATAGCAAGGTTCTTTTTCAATAGCTAGCTCAACTTTATAAGCTAAGTAGGACATATTCTTTTAATAACAGCAAGGATAAAAATGGGAAGGGGGACGTTAAAAGATTGCTGTGCCCAGATGTCACACATTTTATATCTGGATGTAAGAGACTGGTGTTGTAATGTTTATTCTTGTTCCACAGGAATGCTTTAGAAAAGTCTCAAAGAATTCTCGTTCATGCATTTTCCTTGGGCTTGTGAAAGCCACATTACAAGCTATATAGTTCAAACTCTACATTCGTTCATTATATTGATTCGCACTATAGGAAGAATGGCAATAACAAAAAGTGAAACACAAATATGCTACAGAGAAATATCAACGATCAGGAGAGCAAAATTAAGGACTTTTAAGAACTGAAAATTTTTTCTAAAAAATGAATCCATACACAAAGGAAACTGCATCATAATGTATGACTAGACCCATTAAAATGAGTGTGGTCCATTTAATTCAATAATACAAAAATAAATTACAGATTGAAGATGTGTTTAGTTACAGAACAAGGGCTGAAAATTGGAATGATAAAAGTAAAATGTTAGATGCGAAAATAGAAATTTGGTGCATAAAAATCAGTTTCAGCGCAAGTACAAAATTTGTGTTTGGCACAAGAGTGTGATCCCTGAGGTAGTCTGCATGACTGCAAGCTTGTCGCAACAAATCTACAAATAACAATCTTTGCAGATACTGGAATGTCCAAATTGTACTGTATACCTCAAAGAATGTTGGCTGCTGTACATTGTGAGGCTGTGACAATCAATACATTCTGAAATTCGATTGACTGCTCTTATACCACTATGACAATTCACTTTACTTTCTTGCAACCACCGTCTCCAGATTCGCCTCACATTTCCAGCAACGTATTTCCTCTGTAATATGGCATAATGACTACAACCTCTAGTAAATGCTTCCATTTACGTAAATTGTTTCCCTCTCCACCTTAAAAGCATTTTCACATTCTGTGCTACACGCTGAATATAAATTTACAAAACAAATCACATGCTTTCAAATGTTGCCTTTACTATCATGTGTTTTTTTGTTGTTCTCCCTAACCTTTGACATTACACTCTTATCAAACTTTTAATCATTTACACAAAATATCTTCAACCACATATCATGTAATGTGCATACAGCTCTGATCATTCCTTCATAGTACTGCATTTTCTATGTCAGGTAATGTACATTTCAACAATTCACAGCTTGTGTTAGTTCTAACTCAACCCCTGGCTATGCGGATGATAAGCTTATATTTTTAGATAGGAATATAATGTATCTAAAATACCTTGGGTTATTTTTGTTTTTTTAAATGCAAAGGAAATACTACCTTAGCTCTCTCATGAAATAAATTTTAATTTATTCCTGATTACAATTTATTATAAATTATAATCAACTTTCTAGAATTTATAAGAAATGTTCCAGAATATGAAAATTGTTTCAAAATACATACCTTTGAGTATTCATTTTCTTCTGGATACTGAAAAACGAAAGATAAAATTTAAACCTTAAACTCTGTAAACAGAATGCTGCTTTCAATTAGCAAATAATCACTTTAAACAAACATGGTAAGCATAATGTATATACAGATTTATTGACATTCACTTTTAAAATAAAGATTAGTGGAACATTATTACTAAGGCAGTAATTTTTTCCACAGAAAAGAAAATGCAAAATTCATGGGACAGTTGCAGGAAAAACCTTGATTTTCACAGAATTTTTTTTAAAAAAATCGTGGAAGTGACATAACACTAACATTTAAAAAATCCCAATTTCAAAACAGTAATCAGGGATGATTGTAAGTCCAAATCAGATTCCCTAAACATACCAGAAAATTCCCTGAAAAGTTATGTAATATTTTTGGTAAAGACACTGATTTCCAAAGGAATATAAAAAATTATAGGAAACAAAACAAAATTTTTGTAATTTTTTAAAAAGAAATCCCAGAAGAGTCAAGTCCGAATTCCCGAAATTTAAGAAATCCCAGAACAAAATCACCCCTGAGTAATAGAAATAACTATTAAGTTACTAAATAAGTATTATATAGCAAGATAGCCTTATCCACAGATCATACATTCCAACATTAACCATGGATAGTGGTGAACCCCATAGTAGTTGCTTTTTGTTTACATATATGCTTACAATAAAGTTTACCTCATACGTTATGCATAATAAGCCATTACCAACATTAAATAATAACAATATACATAATATATTTTATTAAAGAAAGTTATGTAAAATTATATTGCCATTTGTTGGCATGAAAAAGAAGTAATATGAAATTACCTTACTATTTATAGACACCAAAAGGAAGTAAAATTATAAAGAAGTTTTTTCTTATTTTTCAGACAGAAAAACATCTCCATGCAGATCATTTACTGTGTCTTTGCCCTTAAGTTATTATGTTAATGCTTTTTCTCTCAAATGAACAGGATTGTAACGTTTTAGCTTAAACCTTAAAGTTACAGTAAGGCAGTGCAGAATACCTTGCACATGCATGGTTTAAGTGCATTTTTCGGCCAAATTTCACAAAAGACTTTCTGATGATAGAAGTATTAAAGTTGTTTAAATATGAAAATTAATGCAGAAAACTCTAATAGAAATTAGACAATAATAGGAAACCAATTTCAAATTTCCAAAATCGTTGAAAAAACTAAAATTTGCAGAAAACATCATGGAAATTCATGCCACAATAAAACTGCCTGAATTTTGAGGTATTTGCACAAGTTTTGTAGTACTACATTATTATTTAGATAATAGTTTTGATATATAAATAACTTCTTACAAAAAATTAAATTAGAAGTTTTAGTTTCCACTCAAAAACAGATATAAAAATTTCCTACTGTTTGTGCTTTACAGTACAAGAACAGCCAAGGTCATGCTACGTTAGAACCTACAATTATCTGAGGGATCCAAAACCTCTAATACTTAAAAAATCAAATACCAGGCTATGAATTAGTAGAAAAATGGAATGAGTTCGATACTCTGAGGACTTAATCCTGGATATTCTGTTCACAATATACACATTATCTCTATGTCACCATAAGGGGAGTGGAAGTGGAATTATAGTATTTCTATTTTCATATATTACCTTCTTTGTCCCAAGAAAAAGCATATGTTCACAAAAATGTGCAAGTCCAAGCAATTCAGAAGGATCACACATAGAACCTGGGAATTAGAGGCATTCAGCAATTGAAGCAAAGAAAATCAAGCATAAATAAAAACTTAAATGTCCAATAGCATCATTAAAGAATCAACCATACTTGATATAAAAATTACATTACTTCAAAGTAATGTAATTTTATTACAAAATATATGTCAACATAATGGTAATTAAAAAAATTATGAAATCAACACTACACAAAACTGTATTTAAAGGTTGCAAGATTATATTTGTTCCACTATCTCTATTTTCAGACACCAAACATGGGCTGAAGAACATTCTCAATAACACAAAAGCAAACTTTCAGATCAATTTATGACTGCAGCTTTTAATGATGGCATAATAAATTAAAAGTTTTAAAAACATTTCACATCAATAAAACAAATGTCCTACTCTAATGAACTATATACACCTACATTGCTGGTCATTACAATAGCAGTATCAGGAAGAAAGCATTAGATTGGCCCAAAACTTGCATGGTGAATAGACCATGAGAAAACATATAAATCATTAACATATTTAAATACCATAAGTTCTTACGAGTGCTGCCAAACACATCTTTTGTTCCGTTCCCCAGTCCCTATGCAGTGAGAATGCTAAATGCTTTCACTGCAAATAAATAAAAAAGGACCTGTGGTGATGAAATGCCATCATCTAGTGTTTGACTCCCAATTAACCTTCACGAATGTTGGTTCCCACTCCCCAAATGGCGAGTAAAAATTTCTTACTGGCTGTTAAAATTTTAGGACCACTCGCAGCGATAGCGAGTGACGTCTCAGTTGACGCCTAGATATAGAAATGCATTCAAGTTTGGATTTCCCCGCCATTCTAAATGGACATAAAGGAAGTGGAAATCGCTTTCGTGATTCACTATTCGAGATCTCACATAGAAAGACACAGTTTCTTTCCATAAACTTCCTCTATCTAGAAAAGGGACACAGTTGGAAAACCTTATGTTTTCACCCACCCTCCAGAACAAAAAAAAGCAGCGCCTCCATTCACAATGCCTGAAATAAAATTTTTCATTCTACCCCAGTCACCTCAAGGTAATAATGTCTCCACACCCTAA
>QLNU02015360.1:156951396-156963322 GCA_006491805.2 Dysdera silvatica | reverse complement strand
TATTATTCGTTGTAAGAGATCTGTATCTGACTACGAACGTCAACCTTCTTCTACAATCATCCTCTCTACGCCGACGGTCTGGTGGTATGTTTCGGACTAGCCTGGACGACACACATTTCCGCAAGCCGTAAGTCCCTTTGATTGTCTTCCGTCATTTGTCATGCAAAACTAGATACTAATATATAATCAGATCGAAATGCCATGTTAAGTTAGGGTAATTTCTCGGAAGGAAGTAAGCTGGGGAGAAGGTTTAGCAGCGAGAGTCAAGGTTAAATTAGGAAATACTAGTAACTATGTGCTAGATCTAGAATAAATGTGTTTTAATTGTAAATCCGTTGTCATCTTATCTTATTGTTTTATATCTGTTTTTGTATTACTTTAACATGCAATGATCTGCGTTCTACAGAGGATCATTACAATATATAACCTCAATTAATTTACCGCCTTTTAGATTTACAGGTGTTTGTATAATAACTGATTTTTGTCATACAATTTTAAAGTTTGAAAGCATTCATATTTCATACTATTAACTTATGTATTAATCTATACAGGGTGGTTAGTAAAGTCCTTATACACGCAGATAACTGTAGAATGAAGAGAGCTATATGTACGAACGTGATGTATAGGTATAGTAAAGTGACTATGCGCTACAAGGTGAGACTGTATGTGGCGCCCTTAGCAGAAAAATTCAGAACTCAAAGCTGTTATCTCGAAAGCTATTCAAGATACAGGAAAAAAGTAGATTACAAAGTTGTTAAGCACCAGCTAATTAGTACGAAACGATTTTTTTCCATCACCTTAAAGAGGAAAAAATCGTGATTTAGGAAGTTTAAGTGCTACAGGATGCCCCTGCGTGACAGCTTTCCCTTCGTACAGCTATGTATAGAGGGAAAGCTTCAGGTAGGAGCGATATTTTCATTGCGCACACAACTTTAAGGGTGGTTTAGTAAAGTCATTATACACGTTGATAACTGTCACACTGCGAGAGATAGATGCATGAATATGATGTATATGTACGTACTGTATACGTAGTGAAGTGACTATGCGCTACAAGGTGAGACTGCGTGCAGCGTACAAATACAAATTTTATTTTCATGCCATTTTTACATTTATATTTTCCATTCTAACATCATCAGTTGACATTACATACTTAGCGGAAAAATTCAGAACGTAGAGCTGCTATCTCGAAATCGATTCAAGAAACGGAAAAAAAAAAGTTAATTCCAAAGTTGTCCAGCATCACTGATGCAGTACAAAATGGTACATGAATTGCGGGAATAGAACACGTCAAACGCTAATATGTGGGTATTTGGTTCGGCAAATGTGAATAGCGTATTACTGTATGTCATTATGTGTGCTCATTACGTGTGGCCACCGTCGGCCACAATACGCGTTTGTATACGGTGGAGCGTTTCTTCTTGCACATTCAGCAGCATTGCAGGTGTGAGTGATGTTTGTACAGGCATTGGTAATGCGACTGCCGACATTGTCCACAGTCGTCGGTTAGGTGTGATAGACCTGTCTTTTGAGATACCCCATTAGACTTCTTCCTTTGGGGCTAAGTTCCGGTGACCGTGCAGGTCAGCTCACACTACCACCCTAGCCAATGACCTGTTGGCGGAAGGTTTGGGATAATAATAATTGTACTTCTGTTGAATGGTGAGGAGGAGGAGGAACGCCGTTATGTTGGAACCACATGGTTCTCCGCTCACTCAATGGAACATCATGCAAAATATCCGATAGTACGCTCTGTAGCAGCTGCAAATATCGACGTCCCGTTAATGTGCCCTTGTAAAACACAGGTCCAATGAGTCTGTTGTTCAAAATACCGCACCACACATTAACAGACCACCACCACACCTGATGTCGGACTGGTCGTCTCCATAAAGGATTTTCGAGAGCCCAATAATGTCCGTTGTGTCTATTTAACACCCCGTTGCGGGTGAATTTTGACTCTTCCGTCCAAAGGACATTCGCTAAAAAATTCGGCTGCATATCTAAGGTGTTCGTAACGAAGTTTCACCAATTAAAACGTCGCTCAGCATCCCCTGGAACTAGTGACTGCAGCAGTATTCCATAGTAGGGGTGAGCTCCCACTTGCTGCAAGATTTGCCGCACACGACGGCCTGTTAGGCCACACATCATACCAACTTCTCTTGAACTGCACTGTGGGTAGGCCAGAACATAAGCTAAAACGTCCTCTGGTTGCACACCCTGACTTACACCTGCTGGGCCACCTGAACGGGGACGAGGTGTAACGCTACTCATCTCTTTCAGCCGTCGAACCACATTAGTGATGGTCATTGCAGTCGGATGGAGTCCCAAAAGAAAACGTACGGCATATTGTTGTGCACTTTTTCTTGCATTAAGATCACATTCCCCATATAATAGCACCATCTCGCAATACTCGTTGTTGGAATAATTCGCCATGTACTATGTAACTACAGACGTTTAACACACGGTTTCACTTCTCACACTGTCTTACACTCCTTGCCTGGCCACTATTTTATGCTTACCGATAACGTATCGTACACATTTGCATATCATGCGCTTTGTGACACCATTATGTGTGCAATGAAAGTATCGCCCCGACCCGAAGTTTCTCCTCCACGCAGAGCTGTACGAAGGGAAAGCTGTCACGTAGGGGCGTCCTGTATCCCTTAAACTTCCTAAATCACGATTTTTGCCCTATTAAGGTGGTGAAAAAAAAAAAAATCATTTCGTACTAACTAGCTGGTGCTTAACAACTTTGCAATTGACTTTTCCCCGTATCTTGAATAGTTTTCGAGATAGCAGTTCTAAGTTCTGAATTTTTCCGCTAGGGGCGCTGCACGCAGTCTCATCTTGTAGCGCATAGTCACTTTACTAACCACCCTGTATTTCTATATGTATTGTACACACAGGGGTCATAGTCACAACTTAAAAAAATATAGGACGTATCAGTAGCGTTAAAAACAAAAAAATAGGAGGGGGCTAAATTTCTTGACCTTTTGATTTTTCTTGTGAAAAACGTCTTTTGCGAGACGGGTTTAAAACCCAACTACCCCCATCCGCTGTCTATGTCAGTTTGACAAATGTAGTATGTCAGATATTAAATTCCCACCACATATGTTATTATACCAAATAATAGGCGTAAGTTCAAATGTGAACCTGTGCCACTGAATTAAAAGACAACAAACATATCCGACTGTTACCAATATACAGTAAATGCAAAAAAAGCAAAAAGAAAAATGAGAATTATACTACTAAATAAGGTGTAGATGAAAAATAAGACATGGTCACCCATGTAGCAAAAGGACTGAATGAAACCTTTAGATAGTTAAACTTTATGTAGACAATTTATATCACACGTGGTAAAATTTTTTGCAATCATAATTCGTCCATCCAACTAGAAGTCGGTACCATAACGTTAACCAAACTTTAGATGTTTTAGAAACAGTCATTCATGTGATAACTTCCTTAAAATGATTTATTGTTCTATATTGGCTACTTCTTAACCCTTTTTATCTGTAAGAATAATGTAGTTTCTGCATGCTTCTATTTCTCAGTATTTGCTTTGAGTTGTTTATGCCCCGACTCTAGCAAGGCCTGTGCAGCTGACATTTTTTTCATATCCGTTCTTTTAGTACCTTTTGAAAGTCTTTCATTAGCTTCCCGAATCAGTGAATGACTTGTTTTGATTAATTCCTGTAGCCTTTTAATTTTTTTCTCAAGTATTTCAACATCCAAAGGATGATTTCTTTTCATTTTTTAGCTGAAAGTTTCTTCTTACGCTCTTCCAAATAGTTTCTGTACTTACTATGTGCTTCTCAGAAGTACTTCCGGCACAGCGAGGTAATAGGTATGTCACAAATGTCATTCTTTACTTTTACTGCAGAGTTCGAAGACCATTCATTCATAATTCATTTAACAGTAGAGGATTTGAGTTAAGAAACTGTCTTTTAAGTGAAAACCCTCTCCCAACGTCCGCAAGCCCATGAGAAAAGTGTTAATGCCTCTTAAACGAGAAAGTAGAGTGTATTTCTCCACAAGATTCTCCTTCTTTTTCAGGACATCAGACCAATAAACGTCTATTCTTGTTACAGGGGTGGAACTTTTATTTGCAGGTTCCTCATCATCTTGAATCTCTGATTCTTCAAACAGATCATCTACATTATCAATTCTATTTTCCCTTGTTTCGATTGTCAGGGCATATTCATTCGCTTGTTCAATCATGTATAATTTCCACTCGTCAGAAAGCTTATCTATATTATTATTCTGAAAAACAAGTGCCATTCCTTTAGCCACTCTTGCTACGTATTTCAAAGACATTGGTTCCATCATAAATAATGGATGAAGGCAATGGATATTTTCCAGAAACTTGTTGCTCAGAGGAACTTTATCACGTAAATATTCGATGATTGTCACAATAAAATGTTTTGCATCATGGAAAAATAGTTTTAATTCTTTTTCCTTCAGTCTTAAAGCTTCATTCCTGGCAAGAATTCCAACATCAATTTCAGTTGTTGGAAGAATATTTTCCAGGTTATTGAAATCAAAGTTCTTTAAGTTCCTTCCAAACATATTTCTCAACAGTTCTGGTTTACCAATTCTTGAACAAAGGCTTCGAATAACACAGCATATTTCATCATACAGAATATGTATCAAGGGTTCTTCTCGTTGCATTAAAAGAAGAAATTTATCAAAAGTCTCATCCACTGACTTCCGGAAAAGCACGTGGGCTAAAGTTGTTGGATCCTTCAGGTGAGATCTAATACTTACCAGGGAACCCCTTTCGCTGTTCACTGCACTTTGAGATCAGACCTATGGAAGATGATAATGCTTGACTTCCTGATCACAAGTATGTAATCATTTGTCTGCTAAAATGACATGACAATTTTTTATGAATATTTGAAGTCCAAAAATGACACTTTTTTCGCCAGGTTTGATATTTTTTAATCGCACTGTATGTGAGCAAAAACAGGTTTGAAGTCGGTAAGATTATGAAGGATCATCGTATTTAACGGATAAAAATAAAAAAAATCGGCTCAGCTAATTTAAACAGTATAAAAAAATTAATATGAAAAATGAACTTTTAGCATAGATATTTGGCGAATTTGAGGACAATTTTGAAGGCTACTCCAGGTTTTCGTTCGAGGTAGTTATTTCGTATTATCGCAGCCCATATCAAGTTTCTTTTACATTTCTTTTTCCAAAATATTATCTCATGAGGAAAAGAAGCACATGAATACATATAAGCATGCATACATGAGATGTATGAATATATGAGTATGAATAAATGATGTGTATGAATAATGAAAAGTTGCTATATTTACCCAACCTGGATGTGGTCATTGCATATCACATGCTGTTGCAACCATGGAATTTAAAAAAATTGTGAACAAAACTTAATAGTAGGCTATTTGAAAATGCATTTATTGTAATTAGAAAAAATGTGAACAAAATTTCATGAAATGTATTTTATTTCATGAAGTTATGTAACCATAAATTGTGGATTAATTGTTGAATTATGCTCTTTATTTAAAAATGAGAAAAATTAAACTGTGTACATCTCAGGAATGTCGTAAAAGTGTTACAGTACAAAAAAAGAAAAGAGTGAAGTAAAGCAATTGATCACAGTGGGCACATTTTAAGAATGACAGATTTTTGCAATTATCTCGGCTACAATTGTTGTATTCAATTTCAAAAGAAATTTCCTCAACATTTTTGCATTTTCCGGGATCATGATCGCTATAACAGCACCTAAACCAAGCATATTGTAATATAGGGCGATATTTTTTAGACTGTAATTGATTGTGGACCAAAAAATGCATTTTTATTATCCATTTCATCGATTGCTATTCTATTGGTTATTTTTTTTACAAATTTTTTATATTGTCGAAAGAAATAAACATCCAGCAGTTGTATGAGGGATGTTGCTTTGGGGGGTATTTGCAAGGATATACAATTTTCCGGAAAACCTTAATAAGTGTTTGGGTCTGTACTACCTGTTCATGAGTTTAGTAAAACACAGGAAGGAGGAGACATGATGGGTTTCATACAACATTCTACCCACTTTCTCATTTTGATTTTGTCCATTTTTTCCGACTTGGAGCATGTAATATATAAGTTTGAAGGTTGAAATAAATTCGTTTTGAAACGTTGTTAATCGTTGAACAGTCGGGCCAAATGTTTCCGCAGCTTCTCTTAAACAAAGTAACATTTTCCCTGTCAGTTCCCCATTCATTGATATTATTGGCATTATTGTATATGAATGTGTTCTGCCAAAATCAGACCCTATTAAAGAAAATGTCTGTTTTTCACCTTTATGCGATAGCTGCCTTTAATTTGGAAGAAAATAATTAAAACCACTTTGATCAGAGTTAAAAATTTGTTGGGGGATAATATTAGCAGTAACATTTCTCGTTATCAAAATAAATTCTATGGCACTATCTTCTATATTACCCATATTCTGGGTGTATATTTGAGTGATATATTTTGTTACTTTCCGCGCAACTATTTTGTTTTGGCTCTTAAAATTATCTATAAAATTATCGGAACATTTAAAATCCTCAAATCCTAACTCTTGGGATTTCAGGATCGCCCATCTTTTCAAATCTATATCATGAACAGGTAAATAATTTTCCCTAACTTTTGTAAATCTGGCTAACATTTCATTTTTTATTATTTTATACTTTTCTATATTTGTGCCCATATTTGATATATATTTTCTAAACCTCGAAATATAAGTAGGGTATTTTACTGTTGGATATCTCCTGTTTGTTTTCTGGAATTTATTTTTTTGACAACTGTCAAAATACTGAACAATTGTTTGCATATTTTCTAAACTGAATTCATTTGCCAATTGATCGCCCTTTACAGTACAGTTATAATATTCGTCACTGACTATACTAATATCACTTTCTTCGTCGATACGGAAATCACAATTGTCTTCAAAATCTAAACTGATATTTTCACTGACATTGTTATTAAAAATTATGTTTTCGATTTTCGACAATACTTCCCGACTTTCCTTAAGTTCTTGATCAGTTATTAACGACGGAAGCGTGTCGTATTTATTAACGACCAAATTCAAAACGGATTGAATTATGTTCACTATATTTTTCATTTTCTCACAATCGGAAACTCGTACAACTATATTGACGTTACACTTGCGGACGAGTTTATATAGCTAGTGGAATGCGAAACTTAAATGTCCCGCCAACTCTTCAAAATTGTCGTCAAATTCGCCAAATATCTATGCTAAAAGTTCATTTTTCATATTAATTTTTTTATACTGTTTAAATTAGCTGAGACATAATTTTTTATTTTTATCCGTTAAATACGATGATCCTTCATAATCTTACCGACTTCAAACCTGTTTTTGCTCACATACAGTGCGATTAAAAAATATCAAACCTGGCGAAAAAAGTGACATTTTTGGACTTCAAATATTCATAAAAAATTGTCATATCATTTTAGCAGACAAATGATTACATATTCGTGATCAGGAAGTCAAGCATTATCATCTCCCATAGGTCTGATATCAAAGTGCAGTGAACGGGGTTCCCTTGTTAGATAAAGTTTAGACTTGCCCTAATTCTTGCTGTTTTTGAGGATGTACTCAAGGAAATACTCCTCTAAGGCAGACCATTGCTTTGTTATTACTGAAATAACAGGGACCATAGAAAACCAGCTATTGTTAACAAACCTCAACATGTGTTTCTGCTCCATTTCAAGGTTATTCTGAATATTGTGAAAATCCTCACTTCTGGCTGGATACTTATGTACAGGATCCAAAAAGTCTTCGATCTCCCAATGACTTAAGGACTAAGTTATGCCATGCCTAAAAGAATCATGCAAGACATGCAAATTGCATGTACCAATATTAATTAAACCTGGCAAACCCTCGCTTTTGAAAATAGAATGAATATCCTTCAGACGTTTCACATTCACTGGAGGCCCATCTGAACCAATGGCAAGTAATATATTAAGAAGCAAGTGGTCTTTTGATAGGGATAACAGTATCTTTTCCTTAAGTATATCAGCAGTTGCATGACCAAGCTCAAAGCAACACAAGAAGTGACATACAACCTTCTCCTGATCACTGTCTCAGTATCGAATGTGAATGTCTGTTTCTTTCCAGCTTCAGTTGTTGCCTCATCAACTGGTATGGTAAAATAAGAGTCACCTTTCTTAACAGAGCTAATCAACTGATTACGAAAATATGGTCCAAGTCCGTGTGCAATTTCATATGAAACCTCAGTTTGTCCTAGCGTAAATGGCTTAGAAATTTTGCTGTCTAGAAACATTTTACAAAACACATTTTTCTAATTTTTACAAGAACTGAATGGGTAACCAGCTTCAACAATTTTCATTGTCCATAAACATTCTGCATTAGATACTCTATCAGCATCATTCACATTCCAGTGTTTCAAAGTTTCAGCACTAGATACAAAATTTGAAGACTTCTGTCCAGATGATGAAACCAACACTGTGAATTTTGTTTGATCTTTGGACAAAGCAGTTGTCACCAAAATCTTGTGTTTTGACGTATTTGCATGTTGTAGTACTTGTTGTATTCCTGAATTTCTAACACTAAAGGTCTTTTTTGCATATGAATCAGCATGCTTTGACTACAATTCAATTAAATGTTTATTTCCATTCTTTTCACTCAGCCAGTTCTCTGGAAACCGTGTATAACGAGGCATGTTTATACTTATACATCAATTTTACTTCCTACGTCAAATTCACACTTTAATCTGAAAATATTCAAAAAGTACTATTATTAGCATCTAAGATAATCTTAAAAGTCAACAGTCCAATCTGAAAGAAAATTGGTCATTGATAGAAGAGAAATCAGCCATTGCACTAACGAGCAATGTTACGTTCCTAGCAATGATGATAGAGGAGGGGTGAGTGTATTAATTTATTTAGTACCCTAGGAAGTTGAAAAAAGTTTTATAATTACATCTTCAAGTAACCAATAAAATGGCCACTTAAACGTTTGCGAGCGAAGCGAGCTGAAAACAGAAACCGTATACTCCATATTGAGGATCAAAATTTGGAATAAAGATAACCTAAATAGCGAAACAATACAGAGTTTCACCAGGAGATTCCATAACAAACAGTTATTTCGACACTGGCGTAAGGTTTAAAAACACGACTTTTCGGGAGCCAACTGCTCCCTTTGTCAAGTGAAGGCAGAATGAAGAGTTCGTGAAAGTCCTAAGCTTATATACCCGCATGTTGGGAATCCCCATCTGACGCCATTTGGTGCGGAGCATTTCCAGCTGGGGAAACCCCAATCGGGGAAACCCTCGCCGGGAAAGCCCCCGCACCCGACGACATCAGATGAACACCCCCAACTCGAGGTTTCTAAGCGACGCCTAAGTGATTGTGAAACTTCTGTGCTATCACGTGGTTTGAATTTTGCACCTACACCCTCGTCGATTCCGGTTTCAAAAATCCTTTCGGCTATTGAACCGGCCTTGTGGAACATGGCGGAGGATAGGTGTGCTGAAGTGTGCATGGAGGTTTCGAGAGTGTTATTTGAACGTAAGGCACTTGTGGACAATCTTTCTGTTCCTAAGCGGAAAGCCCTCAGAGACAGTAAAAAGGTTGTGGTCTTACCGGCAGATAAGGGTCGTACTACTGTTGTGATGGATAGGTCGGTTTACGATGATAAAGTAATGTCACTTTTAAATGATGGCGATACCTATTCCGTTGTAGATAAAGACCCTACTGGTTGTATTGAGAGGCAGATGAATGGTTGCCTGCTAAAACTTCACAAAGAGTCGAAACTGGATGAGAAACTTTACTCGCGACTCCGTTGTTCGTCTGGAAGAATACCGCTGTTCTATGGACTCCCAAAAGTCCATAAACACGATATTCCTCTTAGACCTATTGTGAGTTTTTGTAGTTCGCCAACATATGCACTTTCTAAATATCTTGCAGGTATACTATCTCCTCTTGTTGGACCCTCTGGACAGTCGGTGTCTACCTCTGAGGAGTTTATTTCTTCTATCAGAAACGTAAAAATCGCTCCCGATGATGCTATGGTGCCTTTTAGTGTTGTTTCACTTTTCACCTGTATTCCAACAAATTTGGCGGTATCAGCAGCGTTGGAGCGACTGAGGCATGATGGAAGCCTGGAAGAAAGAACTAGCCTTAGTCCGGAAGAGATATATTGCCTGTTCGAGTTCTGCTTGAATTCCACGGTTTTCGGCTTCAAGGGTAGATTTTACCGACAGAAGAGGTGTACGGCGATGGGGTCACCTGCTTCGAGTGTGGTGGCAAATTTGTGTATGGAGGCATTTGAAAACAGTGCTTTAGATGAGTGAATTTACTGTGTCAAGGTGTGGAAGCAATACGTCGATGATACGTTTGTTATCCTACCAAGGTCTTCAGTTGCTGATTTTCATCTCTATTTGAACAGCTTGAACCCTCATATTCAATTTACGTTAGAGGAAGAAGATAGCGGTTCATTACCCTTCTTAGATGTTCGGATAAATAGAGATGTGGATGGGCGACTGTTGACTACGGTGTTTAGGAAACCAACACATACTGATAGGTATCTTGACTTTCGTTCTCATCACCCGGCATCACACAAAGCATCTGTCATTAGAGCCTTGCACCGACGAGCCTTTACACATTGTTGTAATGATGACCTTCGCAATGTTGAATTACGACGCAACAAAAGCGTGTTGAAAAAGAACGGTTACCCGACTAAATTTATCGCTCGTAACCAATGTGGTGTTAGTGGTGGAAACAGGAATGTAGAGGATGAGACTAGGAAGACATCAGTGGTTTTGCCATATGTGGCGGGTGTCTCAGAAAAGCTGTCTCGAATTCTCAGTTGTGTGAATGTTAAGACCTACTACAAACCTGTCTACACCCTGCGTGATCTATTACTTAAAGTTAAGGATCGCGTCCCTGAGGAGGAAAAATCTGGTGCTATTTACCAAATACCGTGTGGAGACTGTGACAAGGTGTATGTTGGACAGACGGGAAGATCGATACGTCTACGAGGGAAGGAGCATATGCGTGCGGTAGCTAGGGGAGACGATTCAAGCCAGTTGGCTGAACATGTCTTCAGGGAGGGTCACGAACCAGATTGGCATTCGATGAAAGTATTACATCAGAATGTGACGAATCTGGGGAGTAGACTTTTTCTGGAATCATGGGAAACCTACGGTTTGAGGAGTCGTGCAATAAACATCGCAAAACCTCTACCAGAACCTTACAGGATTTTTGCAAAACCTCGAGTTGGGGGTGTTCATCTGACATCGTCGGGTGCGGAGAATTTCCCGGCGAGGGTTTCCCCAGCTGGAACTGCTCCGCACCAGATGACGTCAGATGGGGATTCCCAACATGCGGGTATATAAGCTTAGGACTTTCACGAACTCTTCATTCTGCCTTCACTTGACAAAGGGAGCAGTTGGCTCCCGAAACGTCGTGTTTTTAAACCTTACGCCAGTGTCAAAATAACTGTTTGTTAAGAAGCAGAGAAAACATCGAATTTTATGTTGACAATTTGGATTAATTTTACTGTCTGTATTTTTTCTGAATAAAATCGAATCTAATTGCTCGATTTATATTTGCATTTCATATTGCTACGTTAAAAGCTTATTATTTCTTTAAGTTTAATTTGTTTACCCTCAGTATCGTACGTGGTTCAAAAATTAGAAACCAGGCCACAAAGGTGATATTAATCAATGTGAAGACCTCTAATAAGTATAAATTTCCTGTTCTAGGCAGGAGGCCCACCCCATGGGTCCTCACCTTAGATCCGCCTTTGGTGTGAACATTAATAAAATAGAAATAAGATGAAATATAAGAAATAAACCAGGGAGGAAATCTATATGCAAAAGGTCATACATTGGTAAAATAGCAAATGAAAAATATCACCCAAGCTTTCGCACGCCTTAGCAGTAGCTCTTCGACA
>QLNU02015360.1:156934906-156951296 GCA_006491805.2 Dysdera silvatica | reverse complement strand
CGGAAGAGATATCTGGCCTGTTAGAGTTCTGCTTGAATTCCACGGTTTTCGGCTTCAAGGGTAGATTTTACCGACAGAAGAGAGTTACGGCGATGGGGTCACCTGTTTCGAGTATGGTAGCAAATTTGTGCATGGAGGCGTTTGAAAACAGTGCTTTAGATGAGTGTATTTACTGTGTCAAGGTGTGGAAGCGATACGTTGATGATACGTTTGTTATCCTACCAAGGTCTTCGGTTGCTGATTTTCATCTCTATTTGAACAGCTTGAACCCTCATATTCAATTTACGTTAGAGGAAGAAGATTGCGGTTCATTACCCTTCTTAGATGTTAGGATAAATAGAGATGGGCATGGGCGACTGTTGACTACGGTGTTTAGGAAACCAACGCATACTGATAGGTATCTTGACTTTCGTTCTCATCACCCGGCATCACACAAAGCATCTGTCATTAGAGCCTTGCACCGACGAGCCTTTACACACTGTTGTAATGATGACCTTCGCAATGTTGAATTACGACGTAATAAAAGCGTGTTGAAAAGAACGGTTACCCGAGCAAATTTATCGCTCGTAACCAATGTGGTGTTAGTGGTGGAAACAGGAATGTAGAGGATGAGACTAGGAAGACATCAGTAGTTTTGCCATATGTAGCGGGTGTCTCAGAAAAGCTGTCTCGAATTCTCAGTTGTGTGAATGTTAAGACCTACTACAAACCTGTCTGCACCCTGCGTGATCTATTACTTAAAGTTAAGGATCGCGTCCCTGAGGAGGAAAAATCTGGTGCTATTTACCCAATACCGTGTGGAGACTGTGACAAGGTGTATGTTGGACAGACGGGAAGATCGATACGTCTACGAGGGAAGGAGCATATGCGTGCGGTAGCTAGGGGAGACAATTCAAGCCAGTTGGCTGAACATGTCTTCAGGGAGGGTCACGAACCAGATTGGCATTCGATGAAAATATTACATCAGAATGTGACAAATCTGGGAAGCAGACTTTTTCTGGAATCATGGGAAACCTACGGTTTGAGGAGTCGTGCAATAAACAGCGCAAAACCTCTACCAGAACCTTACAGGATTTTTGCAAAACCTCGAGTTGGGGGTGTTCATCTGACGTCGTGGAGTGTGGGGGCTTTCCCGGCGAGGGTTTCCCCAGCTGGAAATGGCGTCAGATGGGGATTCCCAACATGCGGGTATATAAGCTTAGGACTTTCATGAACTCTTCATTCTGCCTTCACTTGACAAAGGAGCAGTTGGCTCCCGAAACGTCGTGTTTTTAAACCTTACGCCAGTGTCGAAATAACTTCTTTGTTATAACCTGCCAATCTGCAGTTAACTTTTATACTGATAACTAAAAAAAATTAAAAAAATAAAATATAGGACAGTACCTGGAAATATAGGACATGTTCCAAAAGTATAGGACAAGTGGGACCCCTGTACATACTATACATAGAAACCTCTAACTTGTGGTTTTCTCTCTTGTTTCTGTGAGAATTGACAGACAGGTTCTACTGCATGTGAATTATGTCGTCCAGGTGTATCACCTCTGACCAAGCAGCATTCAGCAATGAGAATCTCTCATAACAGGGTAAAGCCATGGTATTCAAAATGTTACGAAAGAACGATATTTATGGTCAAGGTTTTCTAAGCACTGCTTAGTGTAGTCTGGGGTTTGGTTCCCTGGGCCTTAAGAGGTTTGGATTCCTCGGAAAATTGTAGGTCCAGAGGTTCGGATTCCTCGAAAAACAGTAGGTTCTGGCGCAGCATGACCATTATAGTCCTTGAGCCGTAAAACCACAAACAAACAAAATTTCCTACAATTTCAAAATATTAAACTGAAATGTTTTTCGTAAGTCATTTTAAGAAAAGGGCCTAATACTACTTTTAACTGAAATGGTATGAAAATTTTCCTGTATGAATATATATTGAAAAATGCGTGTCGTTACGGAAGGACAGAAAAAATATGAAATGATGTCCTTCCGTAACGGAGTTTTCAATGTTTTTTCAAATTCGGTGTTGTTAATTAAATAATATACACATTATTTTGCATAAACATGTAAGATTATAATGATATAGTTTATTAACTTTAATATGATATCCAAAACATCATAGTGTATTTAAATTTTAAAATTTGTCACTCATGTCCCAAAATACCATGGCTTTACCCCACACCACGATCAACTGCTTCCAGAAACGCCTTTGTAAACATGTGATTATTGCAAATTATGTTCAATCATCTAATTTCCAATTAAGTATCAGTTAAATATGTAAAAGAGGGAAAACAAGTGCGAAATGACAAAAAACAAGACTTGAGATAAAAATACAGATTTTTACATAAAAATGGACGTGTTGGGATCCTTGTAATTTCAAGTAATTTTTACAATGTAAAACATTATTCCACTTACCTGGAAGACAGAACAGAAAGAGCACATATCTTGGACTCCTCATCAACAGTTAATACTTTACATTGAATAAAACGTTGTCTGAAAAACTGCAATAGAATATCTCCTACAGCATTAGTGTTGTTTGAAATACTATTGACGGAGATTTTGCCACAGTAACTATGTGCCAATTTAACAAGCAAACCATTTTCTGGACACACACTTTGTACAATGCCAATCACATTTTTCCCAGGATATAGATTCCAACATCCTAAAATATAACAATTGAGCTTTAACTGGTATAACCACAATAACACTTATACTTAAAAAAAAAAAAATCATATTGGAAAGGACTAATTAAATATGAAAGAGAAACATAAGAAATACATTAAATAAAACATACACAAAATCAATTTATTAACAATTAGTAATAATAAAACATATGATTTGAAATAGAGTAAAATGTCCATTATAGGGTCCGCTTTTGGTAGAAAGAAAGTGATTATTGATGTCAGTATTATTATCAGAAGATAGTAATTTGAAGAGAGAGAGAGGGGGGGGAGAAAGAATTTTATTAATTCAATTATGCATAATTTTGATAAAAAATGACACTGTGTTAATTCACTTTTCCTAATTTCACCTGATACTTATAAAGTAAATGAACGAGAGATGTGCGGAGACAGAGGCCAATTTTTTTAAACTAAGTCAAAATAGGAGTGATTATATCCGAAAATGGGAAAGATTATAATAAAAAAAAAGTGTAAGGTAAGAAACAGGAAAATGTTTGAAAATAAATAAGCTATAATGCAAGATTTATAACAGAAGTAACTATTATTTGTAATGAAACACTCTACAGAAAATACATAATATAACTGAAGTAATAAATATATATATGGTCGGCCCTACTAAATGAGATCACAGATAACTGGAAACCTTATTTGTAAAATGGAAATCCATTAGAACCAAATGTTCTCATAACATGTGCCAACTTCTAGAAGTGAAAAATCTGTAGTCAATTGCCGTCAATGGCAGATAATTTTTCCACTTGTTTACTGTTCACATTTATGATTGTTTAAATACACACATATGCACAAAAAGTTAAATGAATATGCACCAATAAAAATAGATATTTAAAAAATGAAAATCTTTAAAAAATTTAACAAACATTGGAGATTTTAGATGAAATCTCCGAAATTCGGAAGAAATTGTTTTCATACTGGAAGATCGATAAAAGATTGGAAGCTGGTTGGTTGCATTTTTATGGCACAAGGACAGCAAGGGTCATTCTGCACCAAACAAGGTGAGACCATATATACAATACAGATTGGAAGCCTTCCACGTAAATCAGAAGGATTAGTACCAATGCTATAAGATTGTAGTCCCCAAGTTGCCACTATGTACGTCTGTAATATGTATTGATGAATAGGTCATCAAAGTATAGGGCGCCCAACTAGTAGACCACATCTTATTTACTTGGGGTTTAAATCTGACTCCATGAGAATTGATAACTGGATATTCCTTGTACACTATATATCTAAAAGAATCTGGACACTTTGGATTTTTTGTTTTTTTTTTCGAATTTCTAAAAAACTACTCTGCCAATTATTCTCTAACTTTGGAGATATATAGAACATACTTGAACGCCCACTTTTCAAGGAAATTTCGGTGACTTGTGCATTTAGGGGACCACCCACATATTGACAAAGTGAAAAAATATATTTGATCACCCTGTATCATAAAAAGCTGGAAATTATTTGTAACTTTCAGAAAATATTTAACCAGCTATGCTTAATGTCTGTGTGCATTTTCGTAAAACAAACGTTTCTTTTAGGAAACTCAAATTTTGTCATAATTTTTTTGCTTATAATATCCACAATTTTCAGTCAAATTTCACGAAACTTACAGAACATTTGTCAACGTACAAGAAAAATATTATACTTAAATTAGAAATTAATATATTGAATACACGATGAGATATGAGCATTTGAAGAAAATAATTTTTTACTGCGAATACGCGAAAGATATAAATTTCTTTCATAATTTTGTAGTCAATAGTATAGGTCAACTTCAAAAAAATACCAGTGGGATATCTTGAAAATTCAGAAAGTTATCGACGATATAGTGAGCCGTATTTCTCTAATTCTCTGAAAGTAGCTAGATGATAAGGGTTTTTTCCACAAATTGTCATATTCCAAATTACCAAACACCCCTGTTCTGAAAATGAAATATTCCAGATTTATGCAAATAAGGATCAAAAGTATCCGTACACCTGCATGTTTTGCTTCTCCTTTACAGAAGTCAAAAACCTTGCTTGGTGCAGAATGACCATTGTTGTCCTTGCGCCATAAAAATACAACAAACCAACAAGAAGTCAAAAATTAGTATGAAGTGGGGCCATATTTTGCTGCAATGACGGCTACCACTCTATCTGGGAGGCTATCTACTAGTTTCTGGAATTTTTCAGTGGGAATTGCATGCCATTCTTGCAAAAGAATATTAGTCAGCTCTTTCGCCAATGTGGGGCGTTTTGGCCTAGCTCGCAGTCGACATTCTAATTCATCCCATAGGTGTTCTATGGGATTTAGGTCTGGGCTCTGAGCATGCCAGTCCAATTCCTCAACATCCATGTCAGCAAACCAGCTCTGTACAGCCTGTGCTGTGTGGATAGGAGCACGATCTTGTTGAAACAAGAATGAACCCACTCCAAACTGTTGTCACAATGTAGACAACATGGAACTGCCTAAAATGTCGAGATAGCCTTCCATCTTCAGAATTCCCTTCATAGGAAGCAGAGGGCTCAGCCCGAACCATGATAAACAGCCCCAAACCATTATGTTTCCACCACCAAACTTAACTTGCGGCACAATACAGTCAAGTAAAAAGCGTTTACCCAGCATTCTCCACATCCAGTCTCTACCATCTGATTGTCAAATAGTGTACCGTGATTCATCGCTCCATAACACTTCACGCCACTGCTGCAGGCTCCATGTTTTGCACACTTTGAACCATTGTAAGCGACGCTTGGCATTGGTTGCAGTAATGCTTGGTTTATATGCAGCTGCTCGGCCATGAAAATCAAGACTTTGCAGCTCCCGACGAACTGTCTTTGTGCTGACGTTGCATCCAGAGGCATCTTGAAAATCCGCACGAACTTTTTCCGCCGATTTCATGCGGTTCACTTTCACAACTCTTTTCATCACTCTGCGTTCCCTGTCTACTAGACGAAGTGGTCGACCAGGTCGTGGATGCACCGTTGTAGTCCCCGTATGTTCCCACTTTACGATAACAACATTAACGGTGGAACGGGGCACTCGTAACATCACAGAAATCTCACGAACAGATTTTCCACAGCAGTGACAACCAATGACTTCACCACGTTCAAAATCATTTAGCTCGCGCTTTCCTCCCATTTTACTTTTCTAGCTTTGAAATTATAATTGTTAAATCGTCAGACTTCTTTTATACTTGTCTGAGAGCTGGAATTTGATATGGGATTTCGGGGACGAAGGTCCACTCGTGTGCCATTGTTGACTGCACGGCACAAAGCTTTACGCCTCGTCTGGGCATGCCAACACCGCCATTGGACTGTTGATGACTGGAAACACGTTGCCTGGTCTGACGAGTCTCGTTTCCAATTGCATCAGGCGGATGGACGTGTACGGGTATGGAGACAACCTCATGAATCCATGGACCCTACATGTCAACAGGGGACTGTTCAAGCTGGTGGAGCTTCTGTGATGGTATGGGGCGTGTGCAGTTGGCGTGATATGGGACCCCTGATACGTCTAGAGACAACTCTGACAGGTGACAGGTACGTAAGCATCATGTCCGATCACCTACACCCATTCATGTCCATTGTGCATTCCGACGGACTTGGACAATTTCAGCATGATAATGCGACACCCCACACATCGAGAGTTGCTACCGAGTGGCTCCAGGAACACTCTTCTGACTTTAGACACTTCCATTGGCCACCTAAATCGCCAGACATGAACATTATCGAGCATATCTGGGATGCCTTGCAACGTGCTGTTCAGAAGAGATCTCCAACACCTCGCACTCCTATGGATTTGTGGACTGCCCTGCAGGATTCCTGGTGTGAATTGTCTCCAGGATACCTTCAGACATTAGTCGAGTCCATGCCACGTCGTGTTGCGGCACTTCTGCGTGCGTGGACGAGGAGGCTGCACGATATTAGGTAGGTGTGCCAATTTTTCTGGCACTTCAGTGTATATTGGCTTACATCTAATGTTTTAAAATTTCAAGCACGCTCCAGTGAATTTTTATAATTACGCAGAACTGTAGCAAACCTTTATTTCTGTCTATCACTGATCAAGCATAAAGAAATCCCCAGAATTTCCAATTTATTATACAATAATTTTTGCCACCCACGTATTAATTACAGCTCAAACTAGAGCTTGTGTAATTTTGGAGAAAAAGAGACGCTTTCCCCATCCTGGATTCGAACCAGGGTCCCTCCGTTTAGCCCGGAGTGTCTTGGACCGCTAGACGAATGAGGACAGGAAACAACGCTCTCTTTCTCCGTATGTAAAGGTGTTAAGGTATTATTACCCTCCGCAGGGATTTTACAATTTCTTTTCTATACACACACACACATTGTGCTATGAATCACCACCTTCTAAAAAATCTATATCCCATTAATACCAAATATTTCACGTAGAGTCTCCTCTGTTCTCTGAAAATCTAATTTCTAGGTGATTTTCATCAGATCCACAAACTTGGTATTTACAAACTGAAAGACAGCATTCTACACTACTAGCCACTAAAACTGCTATACCAGTAAGGAAAGCAAATAGCAGAATCATATTTATTGTACACATACAGTATAATGGGAGGAAGGCATGATTAAAGTTACAAGTAATTTTGAGGTACAGAGCATGCAGAAACTAATACTCAGGGAAGCTGCCTCTGGCAGCAACAACAGACCTAATCTAGCTTGGCATAGAGTCAAATAGAGTTTGGATAGCAGGTACAGATACAGTAGTCCATGAGGATTCAACCCTATGCCAAAGTTCATCGAAGTTACTGGCTGGTGAATGGTGGCATACCAGTCTCTAAGCAACCACTGACCAGATGTTTGCAATTGGTGAGAGATCTGGTGAATATACTGGCAAGGACAACAGCTAAACATCCTCTGTATCAAGGAAGATCAGAACAGCATGGACAAAGGTAGCATGACGGTGGCCTCAATGACAGGACACAGCCACAGGTCTTAACACATCAGAAATGTAACGGTGGCTGTCCAAATTACCAGGTATGTGAACAAGAGGTGATTAGAATGTGTACCCAATGGTTTGTTTCTTTGTGGTTTTACAGTTCAAGGACTATGGTGGCCATGCTGTGCTGTGACCTACAATTTTCCGAGGAATCCAAACCTCTTGGACCTACAGTTTTCCCGAGGAATCTGAACCTCTTAAGGCCTAGGGAGCAAAACCCCGGACTATGGTGAGCAGTGTGATCTTTATGAGATCTTTGAGTAAGCATTTTTTGCACCATTGGGAGTCGAACTCGGATTAATGGCACACTAGATGAAAGTCTTACCACACTGCACCACAGCAGGGCTGTATCTAATGGTACTCCATATCATCATTCCACAAGCTGGGCCCATATGATAATGAGTGGAAGCTGGCAATGCGATTAAAATCTGACACATGGTGGTAGGCATTCCTCCCTCTTATACAAAGCATAACAAGACCTTATACAAGCAAATATCATGTGAATGTGATTTCCATATGAGAAACCCATTTTACTATATGCCTATATATGATCTTCACTCTTATACAGACTGTCGGTGGCATTACTCTTACCTACGTTGTAAGTATGCGTTGAAATGTTAATCATTTGCATATCCCAGCATATGCCTTTTCATGCAACTTAAGTGTCGTTTTCATGGTGTAGCAATTTTTGATGTCCAGTAGTGTAGTTCTTGACAACTGCTGTGATGTTCATAAAACCCAATATGCAGTCACTCTTATAATTATCAAACAGAGTGAATATTTCGATTCAGACTTAATGAATGCCAAGCTTACATTCAAAAGCAAAAATTAGCTATTGCAAAATATTTTTGGGAGCATGATCCCAAATTTTATATGATCACCATTCAGCTCATTGATATTGAAGTTACCATCTAACTGGTTTAAGAACATTAGTGATCAGACCATTAACATTTACACCAATGCTTTGAATTCGATCAAAGGCATGATTATTTTTGCTCCCTTTTAAATCCCGAGTTAAAAAAAAAACATTATGACCATATGACAGTTAAATAAAAAAACCATTAACATATATTAATTTATAATCAACTTAACGTATTTGCACTAAAACCATGACAGATTAATAAAAGTGCTTGTGGTAGCAGTCGAGAAATGTAACATTAGATACCATAACATATATCAAACATAGTAACATAAGTGTTAATAAAACTAGTATATTAGACATATTACTGAACTTAAAACAGCAGCAAACCATTTACGTAAAAAAAACAAAAAAAAAACATACCCAATTTTGAAAGAACATATTGATTCTTAGACTTATACAAAACCTGAGCTTCGATTGCTTGACCAATTTTAAAATCCCGCTTAACTTTACGCATGTTCTGAAACAAAAAAATATTTTAATAAAGATATGTCCATTTCATATTAGAATAAAAGCCCTTTTAACAGAGACTCCTTCAAATGCGGGAACCCTATTTTTACAGTCAGATAAACTTTCCTGGAACAAAGTCCCCCACAATAATATCTCCCTATTTTGCAACCAAAATTTTCTCTTCAGTGAGTGTTCACTAATGAGGGGTTTTACTGTACTTACGCAAACATTTTATCCATCTGTGATTCAGATGTTAAAATATTCCTTTTTACAATAATGTGAATGTATAATGTTTCAAAGTACTGTTAGAAAAAAAAATAGGCACAAAAAATGAAAAATAGAAAGATTGCAGTGAATACATAGGATAGACAATTTTGTACTACTTTTATATGATTTTGAATTTTTTCAACGGTTTTTAAATAATACTAACAGAAAGAGAAGATTTAAGGCACATTACTATTAACAAACATTTTTATCCGTTATATATTCATGAATTGTATGCATAAAGATTGACTTAGCAAAATGCATTAAAGTTAGAAACAACACATAATGAAACATATAAATGGTATTGTGATACACAGCACAGAAAATTAGCAATAAAAACACAATATTACCGAGGTTACAATTAATTTACTTTGTTAGTAGTCGCTTCAGTAGTAATATACTATCTTGTTCAGAATGAAATTGACCGTATTACCTAACCACGTAAGCCAACGTTGCCACCACACAGAGCACAAGACAAAAAAAACCTGTGAGTCTGTAGTGATGTTTCTTAATGTAACGTAAAGATAGTTTAAAAATTATTTGTAGATATCTGTCAAACTTTAATGAACTAAACATGTCAAAGTAAGTGTACCACAAAATAGCATGAAATAAAAACACATAAAAAATTACAGAACCACCACATGGGGTTAACATTTTTTGCAACGTTGTGGGAGAAACAATTCATTCTGATCGTTGACCATATATTTAGCCTTAAGGCAATTGTTATGAAGCTATGTACAGTTGTTTGTTTTAATGGATTGTTTACTTTATTATATAATATTTTTCTCGTTTGAATCCAATGTATTCATAATAATATGATTCAACAGCACAAAAATGAGGGGAACATGAGATAAGACAAATGTAAAAAGGAAAGAAAATAGAAAACGGTCAATTAGGTGAACAAGCGGAGGCAATGACAGCTTAGGACAGAGTTGGTAATTATATGTAATATAGCGGAATAGTATAGGCTTTTATGTAATTAAATGGTTCTTTTTAATCAAATTCTCTGTATTTCTTCCTTATTTTTATCGACATCAATTGTGGAACGAACGGTTAAACGATAGTAAAGCTAATTTCCATGAATTGACTTTTGCAATAATGTACCTGGGTAAACTTTAGTAAGCAATGCATAACGAAAAAGGAACTGATCATGTGCCGAGAGAGAAAATGACAACATTATTGGTGACCTGACCAGGATTAAATAAAATTTTTTTAAAAATCGAGTGATGCTAACAATACATAATATGTAGTGCTGGCAATATGTGTGTAAATAAAAAAAAATTGTATCGAATTTTTTTTAAGTGTAAGGGGGATGGTAATGTTATGAAGCTATGTACAGTTGTTTCTTTTAATGCATTGTTTACTTTATTATCTAATATTTTTCTCATTTAAACCTAATGTATTCATAATAACATGATCCAATAGTGCGAGAATGAGGGGCATGTGAGATAAGACAAATGTAAAAAGAAAAGAAAATGTTCAATTAGGTGAATAAGCGGAGGCAATGACAGCTTAGGGCAGAGTGGGTAATTGTATGTGATATAGCAGAATAGTATAGGCTTTTATGTAATTAAACGGTTCTTTTTAATCAAATTCTCTGTATTTATTCCTTATTTTTATCGACGTCAATTGTAGAATGAGTGGTTAAACGATAGTAAAGTTAGCTTCCATGGATTGACTTTTACGATAGCGTACCAGAGTAAACTTCAATAAGCGATGCATAACGAAAAAGGAACCGATCATGTGCCGAGAGAGAAAATGACAACATTATTGATGCTGTGAATAGGATTAAATAAAATTTTTCGAAAATCGAGTGATGATAACAATATATAATATGTAGTGCTGGCAATATGTGTGTGTAAAAAATTGTTTCAATGTTTTTTAAGTGTAAGGGAAATGGTAATGTTATGAAGCTATGTACAGTTGTTTGCTTTAATGCATTGTTTACTTTATTATATAATATTTTTCTCATCTGTACCTAATGTATTCATAATAATATGATCCAATAGTGCGAGAACGAGGGGCGTGTGAGATAAGACAAATGTAAAAAGAAAAGAAAATAGAAAACGGTCAATTAAGAGGCGAATAAGCAGAGGCAATGATAGCTTAGGGCAGAGTTGGTAATTGTATGTGATACAGCAGAATAGTATAGGCTTTTATGTAATTAAATGGCTCTTTTTAATCAAATTCTCTGTATTACTTCCTTATTTTTATCGATGTTAATTGTGGAACAAGTGGTTAAATGTTAGTAAAGCTAGCTTTCACGAATTGACCTTTACGATAGGGTAACTGGGTAAACTTCAGTAAGCGACGCATAACGAGAAAGGAACCGATCACGTGCCAAGAGAGAAAGCGACAACATAATGGTAAGGTACATTGTAAGTTAAAAAAAAAATGATCAGAGGAAATTTATACTTTCCCCAAAAGCTTAGCATTTGAAAAGGAAAATTGGTGGTCTAATTATCAACAATGCCTTGCTATGAACAATTTTTAAAATTTTTGTTTATGGACATAAGTTTGTAAATTTCTTGTAACTTGCATTTTAATAAACCAAATTGTTTTTACTATTAAATCTGGGGATTGCTTATATTCCTTTGCCTCAATATCTAAAAAAAAAATCATGAACTATGACTTACAAGAATTGTAGCACCACCTGTGCTGTTACTTTGTATTTATAACTAGCCTTGAATTAGGAAGTAAAAAATGGGTAAATATAAAAAAACAACAACAAAAAAACAAAAAAAACAGTTCTTACTTTAATGCACAGAGGAATATGAAGAAAATGCAGTTCGGCTATTTGCTTTGAAGTCAGCCACACACTCATGCTCTCATTGCCTATCTAAAAATAATTGAATTGAGGTCACTTGTGATACCCTTTGCAGAATTTGTAGAAAACAAGTTTTTATCATAGACTTCAATTGTAAGAATGATAGCCACTTTCCACAGACCTCCCCCCCCCACCCACAACCGGGAGTAATCAAAAATCACAACCGATCATTAAGAGTATTTTTTATGCTGATTACAAATGTGTACAGATTTTGAAAGTACAATGTCAGAAAGTGACTTCTTTCGTGACTTCAAATTACAATGGGAGTCTAGGAAAAACATGTTTTCTAGGATTTTATTAACTTAGATTTTCATAAAAAGAAGGACCATACATCGAAGTCTACCTGTATTCATGTTTAAACACCAGTTATCTCCTATAGCAGTGTTTCTCAAACTTTGGTCACTCACGGACCACTTTAAACGTTCCTTTATTTATCGTAGACCACGTGGGGGATTTCTCCTTCCCCAATAAAAAAGTATATTGCCTGAAATTAAGTTTGCCAACGTATGGTTAATAATATTAAGCCCTACTTAGTCGCCATTATACTCATCTCCCCTCTCAGGAAAGACATAACCAAAGTAAACCCCGATTTATATGGTTTTGTGGCAGGCTTATATATAAGAGCTCCGGCAGGAGAGAATTATATATAAATCTTAAAATATAATTTGTAGTTAATTTGAACTCCTTTAAACATTTTTAGTTTTTTACTTTAAAAAAACACTAGCTTTTGGCAGAAAATCTCTAAAATCTCCGACCATGTTCTTAAAACATGGGTTGGTTGCCAAACCCACCTGAAACAAAATAATTTTTAGAATAACACTATTTGATAAGGAGAGTGTCAGTTACGATCTTATTTTGTCAAATTTACAATGAAAATGACATCATTAACTTAATTAAATAATAATAAGCAATGTAGACAGCATGGGTGTATTCAGAGGATTCAAATCTTTCATGAAATGCATAGTTAAGGTTTATAACAATATTTATAAGAAAAATAAATTCTTTAAATCTCACTAGAACATAAATTCTAACTACATCAGCAATTTCAAGTTCATTTTTTTCCCCTGGAATTTGGTGATGATCCTGTGGACCACTTGCTAAGTTGTTGCGGGAAACCAGGTCTATGAATTACACTTTGAGAAACACTGTCTTACAGTATAAAAAAGAAGACATTGATGGGATGTCCCAACATTTAAGACAAATTTTATAATTTGATTAAGATCCACCAGCTTTTGTGTTTAACATTTGAGGTCAAGTTATGACATCCTTATATTTCAAACTATATATTTGGTTGTCTTTTTTACTACACAAGTTAATATAATAAGTATAATTTAAAATCAGTACGTTTAAATTAAAAAGAGTTTGCCTACTTCAGCATTATAAAATTTAAAGAGGAAAACTTGTTTGAAAGCAACAGGGTTTTCACTCACATTAGTGAAAAAAATTTCCCTGACTTTTCTAGAGTTTTTTGACAAAATTCTCTGCTCAATCGCTAACAAATTTTGAATCGAATTGTGATTTTACAAAAAATAGTTTTACATTCACATAAAATTTAGGTATTCAGAACAGAAGTGAAGGTTTTCCCTAACTTTTAGCAATAATTTCAAATTCTCTGGCAAGTCCAGGTTCTCCAGGTGTATAGGAACCTTGTAGAAATTACTTATTAAAAATATTGATATTTTGATGAGGCAATGCATATTAACATATTTTATAAAATTAATAATATACAAGTTATGAAGAACTATGCAACATATAGAAAAAGAAATTACTACTAGATAACTAAATTTTCATAGAGGCTGGTATACTTTTGGGAAATTGAATAGTGTTCATAGCATCAAAGTTATGCTTTTTACCTAATGCTGTATGATTAAACACAAATAAAATAATTATTTTACCTATAAGAAATGAGAACGTTTTGAATGAGAAAAGGTATACCTCTTTGATAAACCCAATTACATTCTCGCCTGTACAAAATTCCATGTTCAAGGAGATGCCATGGAATTCCAAAGGCACACATTCAGCATATTTGCGAAAGTAACGCTGGCTTATGGGGAAATAGTTGTTACATTTTATATCACTGTATCCTATAATGTGTATCTTTAATTCACTACCTTTAGTAAATTGTCTAATTGGAAATGTTCCCTACAAAAATGAAGCAAAGGAAAAACAATTATAGAATGCAATTTCTACACTATACAGAATTTATTTACAAAAGTATAAGATAAATATAATTCATAACATGACAAACTTATTAGATTACTTTTACATTTCACAAATCTATAATTAAATCTTTTTTTACTGTTCCATGTAACTACAGAATTCTTGTTTTTAGGGATTAAAATATCTGTGTACAGGAAATATATAACTTCTCCATATTTATATACATTATAGAGCTTTGTGGGACGTTGCACCATATCTGCTTATTAAAAACACTTAACGTTTCACTCCGTGCTATGCGGAGCATCCTCAGAAGTAATTGCCGACCAAGTTTCCCTCTGCAAAATGCAAGACTTTCGCTTGGTTGCTTGGCAGAAAATGGACTCATTTTCTGCCAAGCAACCAAGTTTTTTTGTGAGATTTCATGAGGGAATTTATTATATGAAGGTTGTTCAAAAAGTTCTGCCTCCACGTCTGTAATTACTTCATTAACAGAACAAAATGAAATAGTTTACAATGAAAAGTAACTTTGAAATGTTCGCCTTTCAAGGGGTACCTGATTTTTCGATATAGTTACCACCGACGGCGCTGCACTTGCGCCATCAATACACTAGTTGTTGCATGCTGTCACAGAAGAATGAGGCCGGCTGTTGGTAACACCAAGAATGCACCGCATAGGTGACTTGTTCGTCGGACACAAAGCCTGTGCCCTTAAGATGTTCCTTCAGTTTTGGGAATAGCCAAATGTCTCAAGGTGCTAAGTCCGTGCTATAAGGTGGGTGAGGCAAAACATCCGTGAAACCCAATTTCTGCAATGCCGCACTTGTTCCCCGACTTGTGTGAGGGTGAACGTTATCATGTTGAATGATCGCAATTTTTCGTGGATGCACTCATCACAGATGAGCACGCAATTTCTGCAGTGTCTGTACGTAGCATTGTGAGTTGACACATTCAAGAAAATCAATGTGAATCACACCTTCACTGTCCCAAAAGATGGTGACCATAACTTTGCCAGCTGACGGCTGTGTCTTGAATTTCTTGGGATGAGAAGAGCTGGGGTGTCTGTACTCCATGGATGGCCGTTTAGTCTCCAGGTCGTAATGATACGCCCAGGTTTCATCACCAGTGGCGATGCGATGGAGAAAGGCATCTCCCTCCGTTTCGTAATGTTCCAAATTCTGCTGGCACATCTGCAGTCACGCTTCTTTCATTTCTGCTGTCAACATGTGAGGTACCCACCGGGAGACACTTTCGTGAAGTTAAGTTCATTCTTAACGATATGATTCCCTGTTCCAAGCGATATTCCAACAACGCTGGCAATCACCTTCTGCTTAATACGCCGGTTATCACGAATCAGTTCATTGACACGTTCCGTATGCTCTGCACTGTCTTCGGACTTCAGCCGTCTACTGCGGAGCTTATCGTGTACACTGGACGTGCCCAGATTTTCCGTCTGGCTTATGTATACACATCTCCTGACGGTGCTAATGTCCACACATGCTTCGCCATACACAGCACTCATTCGCCTGTGGATATCGATTGGTGCAACACCTTCCGCTGTCAGGAATTCGATCACTGTACGTCTATATCGGCCGACATTCTCTGTTTCACTGTTTCCAAGTCAGTGGTCCTACTTGCGAAATAAAAACATCATGTGATAAAGAACATCTCAAAGTTACTTTTCATTGTAAACTATTTCATTTTGTTCTGTTAATAAAGTAGTTACAGATGTGGAGGCAGAACTTTTTGAACAACCCTAGCTCAATAATATTCAATTCAAGCTCAATAATATTCGACACCAACATGTAAATAAGCTCAAATTAGAGCTATTTTTGTTTAGAAGAAAAAGAGACGTCATCCCCATCACGGATTCGAACCAGGGTCCCTCTGTTGAGCCTGGAGTTTTTTACCACTAGACAAATGAGGACAGGAATAACACTCTCTTTCTCCATATATAAGGATGTAAGATATTATTACCCTTTACAGGGAATTATTACCATTCTCAGGGTGTCAAAAATTATTGCATTTTTATTGAATATTGCAAGCCAGGTTCCATAGGTAGAATAAATTACAATAGCAGTTTATTCCTTCAAACTTAAAGCTAAAAAATTTACAACTTAATTAGTAAAATGAGATTAAATAACTTAAAACATAGAATGT
>QLNU02015360.1:156918765-156933906 GCA_006491805.2 Dysdera silvatica | reverse complement strand
ATAATAAAAAATGGACTAATAAAGACTCTAGACGAAAATAAAGACTTTTGTGTAAAAAGTGGACCACTGGAAGCCCTGCACATCGTCTTGCGCTGGATATTGGGATTGGACTACATTATCACACTCTTTCTGGCTGTTTCATTGAAGTGAGAGTGGAGAATTGAAATGAGGTCAAAAGTGAAAGTGGATTTCCCAAAGTTCCTTTTTGGTTATGTTCGTTGCCAAAAAATTGACAGTATGAAAATTAAGAAGTTTTTAAGGACCTGGGTGTAACATTAAGGAGTTTTAAGGGCCCTTAATTTTTTACCCTCAAAATTAAGGAGTTCTTAAGGGCTTTTAAAAACTGTACAAACCCTGTTTTAAGTACTGAGATCCTAAATACTGAAAACATGTAAAAAACAATCTGAAAATTCAATATTGTAATTACTCACTTCTGATGTACAACCTAAGTTAGTAATATGAATTCTTCCTTTTAGCTCATCATTTATAACAACATTGAGCTGGAATTCTTTCTTCTTGATAATTCTAAAATAAAAGTATATCATGTAAATTGCAATTCAATTTTGACAGGTTTTTTGCTTTAAATATTCAAAGACTGCACACTGGGTTATCTGGGACGAAACCAACAACTTTATGTGATATCTGTACCATGATACATTTACACAAAATTACAATGAATATTCGATTCAGTTCAAAGATTTGAGAGGCCATAATTATATTATAGCTAGTGATATCTCTAACTTTTATAGAAAAATATATACAAAGTAAAGCCTGTATTAACCTAAATAACTTAAGCAAAAGCTTATCAAGTAATAAAAGATATAGTAAAGTGTACCATGCCTGATCAGATAGGATAAATGGTAGCAACCTCAGTGCTGAAATGTAAAAATCATTGCAACTAACTTGAAAACTAAAATAGATATGGAAAAAATTTAAATTACAAAGTTATTAAGCGTCAACCCTTCAGTAGTAAATGAAACAACATGTACACCAATAACGTAAGTAGGAGACTACATATTTGATGAAATCAAACTCTTGTCACTGTTGCATCATATATAATAAAACTTATGTTACCATAGATCAGATTTGTAAATACAGTTTGTCCCATAATTATATGGAACCGTAATAATTTTTTCAGTATTTAAAATTTACTGAACTCATTAAAACAGTTGTGAAAACGAAAGAAATTGTCTTTTTAGACATAGTTTAATGAATAAAAGTGCTTAATTTTTACGTTTATTAGTATCTAAAGAGAATGAGTTTTAAAAAGTGTCCCAGAATTATATGGAATGTGAGAAAAACAAGCGCAATGATATGCAAATATGTTTGACATCAGAATTTTATCAGTAGGAGGTAAAATACACAGTCTGAAACAGTTCAGATGAGTTTTTAAACATGTTACAGGGGAAGGAGATATTGTCCAGTGAGACAATTCAAAATTTGAAGTTGTATGATGAAGGAATGAAAGTAGGTTAAATTTCAATACAGTTAAAAAGATGCAACACCTCTATTGATAACATTTTAAGTGGAAAAAGAAAGCATTCACTGAAGAAGCGAACTAAATGCCGTAATAAATATTTTCCTCCAATGAAACGACTGATCCAGAAACACGTTGTTAGTGGTCATATGCCTGTATGAAAAATACGTCACTTGGAAAAAGTGAGAATATCAAAAAGTAATGTTCACGGAGTGTTGAAAAAGGTATCACATGTGATATATCAGGGCATGTACCAAAATCTAAGAATCCAATTTGGGGACTTTTTGGGGATCCATGATCAATTTTGGGGACCTTATAAATTTGTATTATTCACTTTATTTTTACACATTACTACTGGTTACATATGTAACACTTTTATATGCTTAACAATTTAAAATATTCAATTTTTCAAAACAATTTTATATAAGATTTTTTCCCCTAGAAACTTAAAGATCTCCTTACTAGAAGATACTTAGTTGAAAATAACATTTATAACATAGACTTAATATTGTGTAATAAACTATATTGCAAGCATTTGTTCTACTGACCATCAATCATGTCACAGATAAAATATTATACTGCATAGAAATATGTAACTTACATATTTTTATTTACTTGCTAACTAATAAACGTGAAAAATTATGAAAAATATGCTTTGATGATTTAAGATCTAAGCACTTAGAAAAAGAATAAATATACCAGAAGAAAATCCATATTGTTTGAACTTGTCTTGTATGCAGTTTTTAAAAATTGTTTCAACCTTTTTCCAGTTTCTACATCTGCTTTTGTAATTCTCGAGTTTCTTCTTCTGTTTCCTTCATTAGTTTCCTCTTCCTTTCTTCTGATTTACTAATTCTTTTTGTATTTTGTTTTTCATTTTTGTATTTCTCTTTTTGAAGTTTTAATGCTTCCTTTCATCTTCAGGATGGTTGTTTTCACTTCTAACATCATGTTTCTTAATTAAATAAAATAAAACACATTAACACAGTTAAAATAAATACGATGGTTTATAGCTATTTCGGAAGCGCTTTTAGGCTTCCTTCTTCAGAACCCTAGTTACACCCTAGTTAGCAGTGTAACTAGGGTTCTGAAGAAGGAAGCCTAAACGCGCTTCCGAAATAGCTATAAACCATCGTATTTATTTTAACTGTGTTAATGTGTTTTATTTTATTTAATATTTTGCGCAGTGTGTCGTTTCATCTTTACTATTATATTTGTTGCTATCTGAACATCCTCAACATTTTCACCCTATGAAGAAATTGCTGAGTATATTGAACATGGAGCAATTAGTGAATGCTCATTTAAATTTTCCACCAAACACTCCTTATTTATGAAAAAAGAATGCCCAACAGCAGTATTTCAATGAAATAACGTCAGAAATTTTTTGTGAAAACTTAAAAAATGCCAATCTCTCCTCTGAGTTACAAAGCTATTCAAAAACTAAATCCAATATATCCTTTTTCCAGTCAAAATTCTCCAACTTCATTCTTACTGCCATTATATGAGTACATTCTAAATAGGTTTCTTTAACCTTATCTGCTTCAATGGGAGCAACATGATTTTTAGCAATAAGCTCATTTAATAAAAGAGTAATATCTGCAGAATTTAAACTACTGTCGAGTATAACTGCAGGTGATAATGAAGGACTTCTCATAAATTTACTTACAAAAGGAGATTTTGGACTAAATTTTTCAGGAAAAACAATTAGAAATCCTTTAAATTGGTCTCTGAAGGCTAGGATCGCTTGTTCCAAACTAGCATCTGTGAGCTTGGATTTACATGGTCTGCAGCCTGCCCAGGAACAAGATGCTGCATACAGACTGTTTTTTTAGACCTTGTAGATGCTGCACTCTGAAAAAAATATTTTTTACATACAAAAATCAATGGCAATTTTTTTTTGCGCATTATTTTTTTTTTGTATTTCCGCTCAGAAACAAAACCAAAATTCAGCGATAAAAAATTGAATTTCGTAAATTTTTGAGGACCTCTTTCCTCATTTGGGAACTTTGGGGATTTCAGGGACCAGTACACACCCTGTATATGCAATTTTTTTGAGAGAAGAAACCACCCTTGACTGCAAACCACAATTACGAGTGATTTACAGTGGACCAAGAACCATACGTAATGGAAGAATGATTGGCTGCAAGTATTATTTATAATGATGAGAAAATTTTTTAACCTTGATGGGCTGGATGGCATCAAGCATTACTGGCATGATTTGAGACACAACAAACGATCAGTTGACAAAATGGAGGAGGCTCTGCTATGGCATGGGCACTTCTTGGCTTCAGTGGTCAAGGTTGTATTTATTATAATTATTAAATTTATTTTTCAGTAGAACATACATACACATGCCTTGCAGTGGGAGACAGCGAGAAAAGGCTTAATAAAAGGCCCGACGAGCCAGCTGCCCCACAAACGAACAAATTCCACATTACTGTAGAGAAAATAGACAGTCCTGACTGGATTTTCCACTAGGAGAATACATCTATTCTCACAGAAAGTTCTACAATGGCATGGTTGAATTCCAAGAATGTAAAACTATTTTTGTGGTCAGCTCGTAGCCCAGATCTCAATCTCATTGAGAAACTTGGAGGTGTTTATAGTTCGTAATGTCTATGCTAATTACAGTCAATTTGAACAGTCAAAGAACTCAAAGCAGAAATAATAAACTGTTGGTACAAAATTGACTGTACAATAATACATCGTTTAATAGACAGTACGCCAAAATGTGTATTTCATGTTATTAAATGTACAGCAGACTCAATTATTAATCAAGCTTGAAATTTATATATCATATTTTTTATTTGTTTCCATATAATTATAAGGCAGTTTCTTATGCCGATTTGTAAAGACATCATACTATTTCATTTATGTGTATTATCAATGCTCGTTGATGACGTATGATATTCAGCTTCTTATATAGTGTGTCTCATTAATGTAAATCTCTTATTTCCTTCATTAAATTCTTGTTTTTCCAAAAAATTACATTTCCATATAATTATGAGATACACTATAGATAGGATTATAAATACTGTAAAATACAATAATACATCCCAATTAAAGTACGGTGTTCGTTCCTACTATTTAATACTGGATGAAAAAATTTAATTGCAGGTTATTATTGTACAATAGTTGTAACTCTAGTATCTAAGTAGGAATTTGATCTATGGTGATTGAAAATTTACTATTTTTATTAATGATGCATCAGTAATGAGAATCTGATATCAAACGTGCACGGTCTTCCATTTACCCTATTGGCGATCATATGCTTTTTCCTACCAATTAGTTGATGTTTAATAACTTTGTAATTTAAGTTTTTTTCTGCATCTCTCTGACTCCTTGAGTTAGATAAAGTAACTCCTTAATTTCGCCGCAGAGGATACTGTTGATCCCATTTGATCTGGCATGGCTATTTTATTATACCCATACTTATTTATAGCTTTTTGAGCCTTTGCCTAAAAGGGATTTGGATGAATAAGGGACTTAACTTTGCGCCATGTATGTAACTTTATAGAAGATACTGTGAAATTTTATCAAGCAAAGTGCCATTTGTATAAGTAGGCCCTGTTTTAATGGAATAAACTACCATTAAATAGAAAAAAATCATCAGAGTGGTTGTGCTAGTTTTATGGCACAAGGGCAACAAGTATCAGGCTGCATAAGGATCCACATTTTTCTCAGGAATCCAAACCTCCTAAGGCCTATGGGATCAACACCTGGACTACAGTGAGCCAGTTAAATTTCCTTTCTTTTTATTGGGGGGGGAGCCACAATTGGGAGTACAACCCAGGATAACCATATACTAGGCGAATGTGTTGCCACTAGAATGCCTATTCATCAGAAAAAATACAATACACTTTAAAATATGTGCCAAAGAGTATTATATAGTCAGGACATTTTTTTTTTTTTATCTTACAATAGAGAGATTTTAGAGAAAATCTAAGTTTTAATATATTATCTGACAAAGTGTCAACTAATTAGCATGACCAGCTTTTCCTTTTATGAATTGAAACCAGTATTACAAACACTGAAAATATAGCTAGGGTGAAAGAAATGACTGTTGTCTTCGATTCCACAGGGGCTAAAAATTTTAACAGTCCAAATTCATTTTTTAAGAATAAAACAAGAGTGCAAACATACTAATATAGTAACTGGTAAGAAGGGGGCATTAGTGAAGAGAGTTTGCAAGGTGTTAAGTAGATTTAATCCAGAAGTGATGAATGATTTGGTTGGTCGGTTGTAGTTTTATGGTGCAAGGATAGTGAGGGTAATTCTGAGCCAAGCAAGGTGGGACAACACATATGTTATTAAAATGAGAATAAATTAAAACTAAAATGGTAAAAATGTATTGAAAGCAATGTATCAAATGTCACAAATGAAACAAAAAATAAACTCAGATTTGATGAATGACGCGGTGTAAAGTAGATCCCTTAATACAAAACTGCAGACTCAGAAATCAATCCATGAACAAATATAAAAAATGGCTGATGTAACTAAACTGAAAGAGAAGTCCCATAAATTTCAGCTGAAATTAAATAATCACTTTACTCTCACAAAGGATTCACAGGAAAAGTTAATATCTCAGAAGCTAATAAAGAACTTCTAATATAATTATTAAAATTGAAAGGGGAAGTTGGTGGTATTACAATTAAACACTAATTATCAAAGAAGATAAAAGAATAAAATTTCTACCACTCCCAAAACTTAATATGCAAAAGTTGGTAAAACTTTTACATAAAAGCACTATAGGAGTAAAATTTAACAATGTGTTAGCAATGATAATGGACGACAATGTAAACCATGGTCTGAGCCAAAAGCATGGGTATAGAGAAAGGAATTCCATAAAACCTGACTGTCCAGTAAAAATGTATATGCTGTCAGAACGTCTGCATTTGAAATAAACTATATTTTTATACAAATGGCATATTTATATAATTTGTGTCACTGTATGATAGGTCATTTGGATGGATGGCTCAACATGACTTAAAACTCAGTGGGTATTACGTTAAAATTTTAATTCATATTTTTGCATATAGGCTAATGATTATTTTCCATAATTAATCCTCAGATGTACATATTAAGAATTTATCGGCAAATACACTATAAAATTTCTCTAAAATTACTTTGTTGCAGACAAACCAATTAGATTATTGCAGTCAGATTAAAAAACTACAGAGATTCATTAAACTACACGGGATTCATTAAAGTACTGAAAACCATAAAAAGTACAAATATCCATAAACAATAAGACGTAAAAATCAAATGAAAATTCAAAAAACAATCAATTTAATCAGATATAAAGTTCCTACTAACTAAAACTTACTTAGCTGTGAAAATTTCTCCAGCTGGGTATTTCAATGTTAAATTTTCATTGTTGAAAACAGCAATAGTATTGTCTGTCTCAGCTTCTTCAGTTTTATTTTCACAAGTTTCCTGAACCGGGACTTGCCTTATATTTGAGAATTTTCCATTGACATTTTCCTTTGGTTCAATTTTTTTTTCCATTTCAAGGAAACTTGGGGACTGCCTTAGAAAGGGAACATATTTGTTATGCTTTTTCAAGATTCCAAGAATATCATCACCTAATATCCTGTAACAAAGAGGAATGCTTTATGTTACATATTTTTTATTTGACAATGAAAGTAGAAAATTGAATATATATATATATATATATATATTTTTTAATTTAGAAACAACAAATACTTATTACTAAATTTTCCAAAGCAACATGATCCCTAGTGTTCCTGTACTATAATAATAAATACTTTTTTTTAATTCTTTGATACAGTCAAGGTCACATTGCACTATTCCATATAACAATTCATAAAATTCACAAGAAAAGCAGTGACTAGACCAAGAAAGGTCCAAGGAAAATATCAATTGATGTAACAATCTTGGGACCTCAAACTTGTTTAAATAAACACGAGCTACTCAAGTAACCACCAGGTTATTTTCAATTTATTTCCTGCTCTCACCCTTTCTTTAAATGCACTCACAATATTCCACAGTTTATTATTTCATTTCCCCTTAATTATTAAATATATATATCCCTATTATTAAACACTTCCTTAATCACTTTTAAAATTTTATTATATTATTCAATTTCTTAAATTTATGGGGCAACTCATTCCAATACCTAGGTCCCATATAGCTTAATACTGATCCTTTCAATTTCTGTTCCTATTTTTGGCAATAAACTATGTAAATAAATTATAAACTCACATATAAAACATAAATAACTTATGATTACAATAAGCGTTTGATATAAATTTATGCAAATAATGTGTCAACAGTGAATACTATGGCTAGGATTTTGATGACCTGAAAACATGGTTCCCACTCTTTTGTCCTGATGAAATTCAAGGACTTTTTAAGGACCTTATATTGCCAATTGCAACATACATAAAAAATAAAAATGCAAGACATTATAAGCATAATATTGGTTTGTTTGTTTGGCTTTTTTATGGCGCAAGAGCATCTGGGCTATACTGCGACAAACATGGTAATACATAATATTGAAATTAGAGTAATTATGCAGAGTTTGTACATATTTCCTTGTATTAAATTTAAGGACTTTTAAGGACCAAAAATAAAAAAATTAAGGACCTGCAGTAAACAGGAATACAATGATTAGAGATAAGCCATGAAACCGATTTTGTACTTGTAATACCATTTTAAGAATAAATTATAAGTTACATTTGTTATAAAAGGGCACAAATTTTTAAAAGCGGACTTGTTTCTTTTTGCTCTTTTGTAAATCATAGTCGATCTCTACTCAGGGCTAGAAATTAGGAACAGAAAGTTAGGCGTCAATGGCACCTAACAATTTTTTCTTAGTCGCCAAAATGATTTTCTTAGGTGCAATTTGAAAATTATTGGTTTTGTTTGCATAGTATTCTCCTATGCATGTTCATACACATAGCATAATGACTTGTAATGATGACAATGAACAGAACAGGCATTTCACAAATTAGGAGGAAACACACACACTCACATTTATTAAAAATTTACTTTTTAAAACGTGGTCTCGCCTTATATGTACACACAGTACGTCGACCCCGCCCCCCACCCACTACTCAAAAAAATTAAATTAATATCCTTAGTAAACATAGAGAGCCTTTACAAGGAATTTTATGCTAAAACAAAAAAATACAATTTCGTCGATCCGATAAAATTTTAATAAAATACATACTTAGGCAACGTTTTGGGAAAAAAGGACGAAATCCTAACCCTAGTGATTACATATAGTACGTTCGTGGAAAATTGGCAGGTAGAACCATTAAAATTCAAGGGAGCTGACATCACAGATGGCTTGTCTCATTGCAGTAGAGGGTCGAGCGTCTTTCAAAACTTGTTTTTTGCACGTGAAAAAATAAGTCATCTGCAATGTCAGCTCCCTTGAATTCTAACGGTTCCACTTGCCAATTTTGCACGAACGGACTATACATATACCACTTACAACTTTTAAACATGGTGACAGATTTTGTTTGTAAGAAAAAATAATCATTTAAAATCTGTAAACAAAATATAAACTCAACATGCAAATTCACGAACTGCGAGCCTGTTAACTAATTTGCACATGTGTAGTTTTATACACATCTCTTGAAGCATGTAGTCTATCTCTATCATATGGGGCCAGTGCTGTGATCAAAAGTGTGTTTTGTGACTATGCCTCCAGGAAAAGAACCAAATGAAAAGGATGTCAGAAAAATATATTTGCTGCATGGCAAAGGATAGTCAACAAGAGAAATAGCCCGTAAAATAGGGCACTAAAAAAAACATTATCCAAAATATCACCAAGAAAGGTGGTGATTACGGAACGAAAAAAAGTTCAGATCAACCACCAAAACTGCTATCCCAGGACCACAGGCACATCCATTCAAGCTCTTGCCACTTGTGAGCTGGTGTCTACTCATGAAAATGAACGTGTACCATCAACACCTGTATCCCATCAAACTGTGTGGACAAGTTTAAATGTAAATTTGAACGTAAAGTTCAGGAAAATAAAAGCAAACCGAAACTTACTACTAGTCATAAGTTAAATCAGCTTGAATGGTGTAAAAAAAAATGAACTGTGAAGTGGCATCATGAGTGAAATGGGTATTTTCTAATGAAAAATATTTGTCTGGATGGACCAGATGGATATTCGTCACATTAGCATGATCCACACCAGTGGTTCCCAACCTTTTTCAAGCTGCAACCCACTTTTATAGTAGCCAAGTAATCCGCGACCCATTTTTATAGTAACCAAGTAATCCGCGACCCCCTTTATAGTAACCAAAAGATCCGCGATCTCCCCTTTGTCCGCCGCCACATTTGTATAATAAAAGCATTTTTAACAGAGTAAAGAAAACACATTAAATACAAAATTATATTAATTAGATATACTAATATAATGACATTAATTAAATATATTAATGTATATTATAGATATAAAGTTAACAACGATTAGTAGAATATTGCAATGCAACCATGTTGAAATCATCCGGTAGGAAACTCCTTATAAAAATAATTGCAACTAAAAGTAGTTGTGGTGACCCCCTTGACCTCCAGGTTGGGAACCACTGATCTAGATGCTCAGCTGAAGGTAAAGATGAGTAGACAGCAAGGGGACGGTGAAGTGATGGTGTGGACAGCATTCGAAGCAGAAGGCAAGGCAAAACATTGCATTCCTTCGGGGCACTATGAACTCCAAAAATATCAGGAATTAATGTATGATCTCTTAATCCCATCTGGGCCTTTTTTAGGCAGCCCAAATTAGAAGTACCAACAGGACAATGCCAGTGTGCATGCATTAATGAAGTGGTTTGAAAGAGAAAAGGTTGATGTCATTCCATGGCCCTCGCGTTCTCCAGACCTGAATCCAGTTGAAAATGTGGGATTTTGATGGCAAAGGCTATATACGGGTGAAACAAGCAATATCATCATGTGATCTCCAAATTGCAATTTTGAATGCCTGGGACAACATAGACTTAGGTGTTTTAAGAAAACTACTTCAAACAATGCCTGACAGAATGATACATATTACTGAAAAGCAAGGAGAACCGACTTGCTATTAATTTCTGATTTCCTGAAATTTTCCACATTGAATTTATGTTTCTTTACAGGTTGTAAATGATTATTTTTTTCACGAACAAAATTGTTCACCATTTTCAAAAGTTGTAATTGGTATATATATGTAATCACCATTGGTATATTATTTGCATAAATTTATATCAAAAGCAATTATTGCAATCCTAAGTTACTTGTGATTTATAGGTGAGTTTATAATTTATTTACATAGTGTATTAATTCATTGTAGTTTCAACATCTTTCCCTATCTCCCTCACTGAATTCAATTCTCAAAAGTTGTGTGTGTTTACCATCCCCCATGTTTTTATACATTTTAATCAAAATGCTGTACCTATAAATTTGTTCCACAGGCAAATATATCTCAGCATTACATTTTCTAATTACAATCCATTATTACTTTCTATTAATTTGTTTTCTTTATTCTGAAAATTCTTTAATACTTCTTTATTAACTATACCTAAATTACCCCAAACACTATTACAGTATAAATTTTATGCAGCAAATTTTTATTTATTCTCAGAATTCAATGTTATCCACAATTTCTATTTACTTGTTATCAACCATAGAGACCTATTTTTTTTTATATCATTTATTTATTTTTACTTTCAAATAGTTTAAATCTTAGTTTTGTTTATATCTAAATTTAACTAGCTAACAGCAAACCATTTTTCATTTTTTTTTATTTTGTTAATACTTCTTTCCATTACCTCTTCTAAATCTTTTTCTGCAATTATGACACTTATATCATCTGCAAACAATGTCTCACCAACATCAGATACATTAAACATATCATTAACATATAATGAATATAACAAAGGACCCTCATATTTGAGCCCTGAAGTACTCTATAGTCATTATATATATAATTAATGACTGATTTTATTCCCTTAATGTATGCAGTTTTTCTATTTTTAAATAGCTATTTAGTAGATTGATTTTTTCTACTTAATCCACAAGTTTCTATTTTACTAAATTAATATTTCTCTGTTTATTGCATTAAATATCTTACTTAAATCATAAAAAATGCCAATTCCATATTTTCTACTGGCTATTGTATTTTATCTATTGTTCTTAATAGCACATGTTCTCCGTCTATCGTCCCTTTCTAACTTCAAATTGGAACTTATTTAATATAGTACTCATATTTATAAAATTCTCTTTCATATAGTAATTTTTCAAACAGTTTAAATAAATACTGAGGTTATTACCCATTGGCCTATTTTTTTTTTTTTTATATACAGGAATTATTTCAGCTATTTTCATTTCATCTGGAATTACCTCTGTATCTGTTATTTTATTAAATATCACCAGAAGCAGTTTGACCATAAAATCAGTGCATTCATTCATTACCCTCTGATGAATGAAATCATATCTTGCTACTTTTTTTACTACTGGCCATAAGTATTTCCTTTAATAACTCCATGTAACCTATTTGATTAACATATGTTGATTTGTTAATGTTTTCCCACAGACAGTTATTATAATTATCATTCTTGTTGATGTTTTTATCACCCTTTTTTTAGCAATATTCACAATAACTCATTAAAAATTCGTTATTTCAATGTCAATAATTGTAATCTTAATCATCAAATGATGATATTAACCATTATAGTTTCATAAAAATCAGTACCACTTTGTGATTTATTTTCTCTATTTTCTTTTATTAGTACAAATCTGTTATCTAAATATTACTTGTAATTTATTTTTATTTAATAGCAGAAAAATAAGTAAAGATAAAGAAAGAGAGAAAGTAAGTTATTTACAATTTATTGAAATTATGTAAAATAAAATGTTCTTAATTCTTTATTTAAAATGACTTTAAAACATGAATATAAAAGATCATTAAAATTATTCCCACTGCTGTTAGTATTACTATAAAAAAAAAAAAAAGAAGAGAGAGAGAACTTGTTTTATTAAAAAAACTCACTCGGTTTAAACTTTGATTTAAATCAGCCAACCCTGCTATTATAGGTCATAATTTAACAATCACGACTAGCATTTGTTTATCTATTGTTTAAGTTTTATGGTGCAAGAATAACAAGGGCTATGCTGCATCTGGGCCAATAGTTTTCCAAGGAATCCAGATCTCTTAAGACCTATGGAATGAAATCCCAGATCATGGTGAGCAGTTAGTCGGTAAGCAGTATTTTTGACAGTTGAGAGTTGAATTGGGATAACCGCATGCTACCATTGTAGGGACACAAGTTAGTCTAAATATAAATTACTTCACCCTTTTTATACTTTCCGAACAACATTGTGAACTGATAAAATGGTTTTATGCAGTTTTTGATGATGAATCAACTACCAAAGTTAACGGAACAAAGGATGTGGAAGAAGAGGAGGGTTGGGTCAATTGCAGGGTGGTGACAGAATCTAAATAAAAAAATTCCCTGACATTTCTCTGATTTCTAGAATATATTCTTATAATTTTCTTGATTTTTCTATGGTTACTCTTCACATTGGGTAAAATTAACAAAACTGAAGAGTGTGTGTGTGTGTGTGTGCATGTTAGCTTCATTAATTAGAAAAATCATACAGTAGGACCCACTCATAACTAGCTTGCATGTAACAAGTTACCAGATTTAGTGAACAAAATGTAAATTTTGTTTAGTATAATGTTAAAGTACAAAACATTTCATTATGTTTAGGGAACACCAAGGCTTTTGCATTCCCCAGATTAAATGAGGAAAATCTTTCCTTATTTAATCTGGGCCAATCATCTTGACGTGGAAAATAAAACACTAGTCTGTTTAAGATTAGTATAGTGATGTAACACTACGTAGTATAAATGGAGAGAAGAAGTACAACATTTTAGGCATAGTAAAATACAATACTAGCCACCAGTGGTGACTGGATTTCTCAAACCCTGTTATCAATACTAGTACTAAGCCTGTAGCTAAGCTGGGGCCTGGCCCCAGTTGCTCCATTGCTCTATATATATATACACAGAACAAACCCCGGGTGACTTGTGCACCAGTTACCACTTCACCCTGGCTACAGGCCTAGTTATAATTATACGCCATAGTAATTGTTTAAAAAAATATTATATATATATTCAAAAACTTCATAAGCTATGTACAGTCAAATTACATTAAGGTAAATTATTTTTGGTTAGTTGTATTTTTATGCCACACAGACAACAAGGGTTATTCTACGCCAAATGAGGTATAAGTTATTTTTAATATGAACCGTTTCCTGAGTCTTTTTTATCAAATTACTAGTAACAGTAATACTATTCCATCCCTTCCAGATAACGTGAACTACTTTTAATGAACTTTTTGTCCCTGTGAATGTTCAACATTAACGAGGTCTGATTATATTTTATTCTTATTATTCACTGCATAAGGGCTATTTCTACATCCCATAGAAAATCCCCCTGGTATTGACCAGTTCTAAATAAGAGTATATTTATGTTGATTGTGAATATTTAGAAGTTTTGAAGATATGATGTTAGGAAGTGACTTTTTCAAGACTCCAAATTACAGTGGGTCTACTGGAGAGTTTCTAGAGTGTTTTCTACAATTTCCGATAAGAGGACCTCAAGACTTAGGTAACCTCAATTCTACTGTTACACAAGGAATTAGATGCTATTTTAAGAGATTAGAATTATGCTATTAGTGCTCATGCACATGCATTAATGTTTGAAACACTGAGAACACATTCAAATTAAAAAAAAAATGGCAGCCTACAGGAGAAACATGTTTTCTACATTTTTTGCAAAGGGGACTGACCATACGTGACCCCAGTTTTATATTTAGAAAAATTAGAAGCCACGCTGCATCTAACACACTTGTATTAATGCTTAAGAAGCATTGGGAAATGTGCAAATACAACTTCAAAAAAAGTCTTGAATTTTTGGATTAAATTTTGGATTTTTTTTTAAAACATGTTCCCAATACTTCCACAGCATTAATCCAGGTGCTTCAGACGCAGTTTAGCTTCCAGTTTCTTGTACAAAAATAGAGCTAAGGTAAGCTGTTGTACCCTTTACAGAAAATTACATTTTACTTGCAATATTCAGACAATTACTACAATTTAGCTACTGTGTGCAGTTACTACAATTTAGCTACTGTGTGCAATTACTACAATTTAACCTACTGATTCAGACAACATTCTACAATTTACAGCTGTATAAGACACTGACACCTTATATATGCTACCTAGGTTAGCTAACTATGCACTCTCAGAAATCATGTGGTAAATAGATAAAATTCAATTTGCATATAATGGTGGTTATAATTTAACGATCACTCAGGGTAAATAATATATGCCAACCTTAGTTTCATAAAAATAAAAAGCAGAAATATCAAAATAAATACAAATGATGGTGGATTAGTTAATTTTATTAAAATACATTTAAGGAGTAAAGAAAGCTAAGATAAAGCAGCAAAAGAAGAAACACAAAGGAATGCTTGTGTGTGATTACCAATTCCTAACCTTAAACAAGATCTTACCTTTCCTTCCTCTTAGAGATTTAGCACTAGAATGGTACTAGTACAGAGAAAAAAATAAGCCACATAAAAGAAAAAGAACTAAATCTTAATGATTGGTGAAAAATGTTTTGCCGTAATATACGAACATGGGACTAT
>QLNU02015360.1:156896454-156918665 GCA_006491805.2 Dysdera silvatica | reverse complement strand
GGGGAGGGGGAGAGAAAGGCAATGAAAGACTTTGTATCAGATCTGCAGCAAGGCAAAACTGGTACACATGGAATCCCAACACAATTGTTTCAGGAAATGCCTTTGTAAACATATGAATATTGTGGATTATTTACGTTTAATCAATTAATTTCAGAAGATCAATTAACCGAAGAAAGAAAAAAAAAACGGACTTCAGACAAAAAACCGCTATGAGCCCTGCTTCTATTAACGATTGGTTGACATCGTTAATGTTAATTTCAAACACTTGAACAAAAGAAAACTTCCTTTTAGGAGCAAAGAATTACCAACAATGTCAATATCTAACACATGGCTTCTCTAAACTATTAACACATGGCTTCCCTAAACCGAATCCTGTGCTTGACCAAAAGCGTATTGATATACAACATTCCTTCTTTCCTCTCCCAACAATAAAGATGCACAGTGAAATCCACTATCTCATGACAAAAGCTAAAATTCTATGCCAGGCATGTGTCAACCGCACACAAGTTTTTCACTTATTTACTATTCATATTTATGATGGTTTAAATACATACATAAGAACGAAAAGTTAAATGAATATGCACCAAGAAAAGTATTTAGAATAAAACTTTAAAAAACAGTATTTTTTAAAAAAAAGGGGGTTTAGACTAACTCCAAAAATTAAATTGGAAATTGTTTTCCGCCCGGAAGATCGCAAAAAATCGGAAGAATTGGTACCTATGTTATTCCAATAAGTTCTGCTTCCTTTGAGCGGCTCTTTAGAATTCAAAACGGGATAAAAAAATAATATACAGAGAAAGACAGTGTTCTTCCTGTCCTCATGCGTCTAGCTGTCAAGACACTCCAGGCTCAATGGAGGGACCCTGGTTCAACTCTGGGATCATTAAATTGTATTGATAGCTCCTTTTTGTAGTATGTTGCTAATTGAGTTTCATATATATCAGCGGTTCTTTAACTTTCCTTGACCGCGGACCCCCTTCAGAGATCACTCACCCTCGCGGACCCCCAAGAATTAACTCAAAGTTTAAAGCCCGGAATTTGCATCACACATATTTATTTCTAGTGTTTCATCACTAATTTTCACTATTTAAGGAAAGAATTTTTCGTCCCCTCATAATTTATTCTTAGCATTAAAGAGTAATTGCTCTTGTCTTGGTATTTTTTCGAATCTTTGTGGAACACTGGGAGGGTCCTGAGGACCACCTGATAGGGTTCCATGGACCCCCAGGGTTCTGCAGACCATAGTTGAAGAACCGCTGATATATATAACCTGACACGCATTGTGCATTTATTAATATAATTACTTAGTTTGATTGTGAAATTAAATTAAAGTTAATTTAAAGAATTAAAAAATTCTTGAATTTGCACTTGCATTTTTAAACTCCCACTTAATTTTGAAGTTACGGTGGGAAAATCTCACCTAATATTTTTTCCTAGTGTGAACACTGAGCTGTCTAATATCCTTTTGGTGATAGATATGTTTTCAATTTTTCCATGCACTCTCATATAATCTTTTGCTGCTCTTACACCTTTGACGGTATTTTCTGCCAAAGTATTTCTTTCAGATGTCAGCAATGCATTGTTCAGAGAAAATTTCTTTCTATATCTGGATTACCATGTGCTAGTATCAAAAAGGAAGGATTATATTTAGCCAGAAGAGGACATGTATAGTTCGTTCACGAAAAGTAGTCCGATGGTACCGTTAGAAATAACGGGAGTTGACATCACAAACGGCCTAGCCGATTACAGTAGAGGGGAGGACGTCATTTCAGAACTGGTTTTTAGTGAATGTTTGTCTGTGCCAAAAATCAGTTCAGGATGGGAGGAGTTTACATGCTCCCCTCTGCAGTAATCAGCTAGGCTGTGTCTGAGGTCAGCTCCCCTTATTTTCTAACGGCACCATCGGACTTCGTTTGGTGAATAGACTATACACTTACCCTAGAGAGATTTAATCCTCATCACTTGTGCCGAATAATAGTCAACTCTATGATACCTTTATTTCACAATTATTTTTTTCTTTGATAAATAACTGTTCTGCAATTTCACCATTCACTTAGTATGAACTCCATTCCTTCAGAACTCTATCCCTGTCATCCAAAGCATGTAGTACTTGAGCGACCAGCCGTTTAAAGTAGTTGTAACTTTCATCCTTAGTGTGCATCAAATCATGAAGTGTTTATAAGTGGCTGCTTTAAGCATATTTTTAGTTATCAAACTGTCTTTTAAGTTTTCTCTGAATAATTTTTTTTTTGTTATATGATTTGCTATTTTCTGGAATAGCTGCCAGTCTCATAAGTTTTAAATGTTGTTCAGAATGTGGTTATTTGTTATTCTTTTATTCCAATTATAAACTGAATGTAGTTTCACAAGAATGTTATAATGAGAATCAGAACTATATGTGTAATGAATGCATGTTTTTAATTTTTAAAGCATTCTAATATTAATTAATGAATATACAAAATAACCAAATTTGCTTAATAACAGTAGTTTTTACTTTTAGAATTAACATTAAAAAACAAAATATTTACCTTTTTTGATGGCAAATAAGCAAATGTACCAACAGCATGACCAAGTAAGTGAACAAGAATAAAATCTTCTGATATGAAAACTGCAGAACACTTTATAATTTGATCAATTTTGACCTAATGGGGTGGCGGAGGGGAAAAAATAAATAAATTATATAATGCTCACAACCAAAATATTTTCTATGTTCATCTGTTAAAGAAGTCACTATTACACTCCTGTTTGTAAAAATTGCAACACCATGAAGGAATCACTTGATTGACCTGAAACTTTCAGGAAATACAAATTGGAGTATGCTATTCAAATGATTAGAATTTCAGAGTCATCGCTTATGCGTGGGCTGAGCAGCGCCTCTCTGAACTGCTGATGGATCCATATAAATGGAGGGCTGTAGTGGGGCATGTATGGTTATCTGCTAGTGGTAAACGTTACATGAGATATCACTATGCCTCTACGACATTTCAGCAAGTTACGGAGTTTGAACGGGGACGAATGATCGGATTTCGTGAAGGAGGGTTTTCTTATCGTGCAATAGCAGCTCGTATGGGGCGTAACAGCAGTAAAGTGATGCGAGTGTGGAAGCAGTGGGTTCAAGAGAACCAGACAACTCGGAAATCTGGGAGTAGGAGCTGAAAGGTGACGTCAGCACGGGATGATAGACACCTGGTCCGCATGGCGGTGACGGACCGTTTTGCTTCATCTGGACAGTTGGCAGAACGTTGGTGCACTGCTACAGGTGTATCATTGTGTGCTTCATCAATTCGTCGGCGTCTACTGCACCGTGGACTGCGTGCAAGAGTTCCTTTATACAGGATCCTCCTGACGCAAAACCATCGGCGCCTGCGGCTACAATGGGCTCATGGACATAGAGACTGGCGTGCTGATTGGCAACAAGTGGTGTTTTCTGATGAATCCCGCTTTAATTTGGGGTATAGTGATGGCGGCATCCGTGTTAGACGCTATACCAGTGAACGCCAGCTTCCGGAGTGCATTATCCAACGTCATAGTGGACGAACTCCCAGCTTTATGGTCTGGGGTGCGATTGCATATCATGGACGATCTCAGCTGCTACGAATTGTGGGTAATCTTAACAGCAACCGGTACATCAATGAAGTTCTGGAGCCCGAAGTTGTTCCCTTCCTTCAAGGCATTCCCGGAGCTGTATTTCAACAGGACAATGGCCGCCCACATATTGCCAGGAATGTTCAAGACTTCTTTTCATCACAACAGATACAGCTTCTTCCTTGGCCTGCCTATTCGCCGGACATGCCACCGATTGAACATGTGTGGGATATCGTTGGTCGGCGTCTCGCTCGTGATCCTCATCCCATGGTTACTATTTGGGGTCGCATACAAGCAATTAGGAATGCTCTTCCTCAGGCACACATTCAACATCTGTTTGATTCCATGCCACGTCGTATAGCATCACCTATTGCAGCGCATGATGGCTTCACCAAATACTGATTTTCGACATGCAATATTGTTTTTTTTTGCTTTGTAATTTTAATCGTTTATTTGTATCAACACAGATCGTTTGTACATTAAATTTCATTCAATTCGAACGAGTCCTTCATGGTGTTGCAATTTTTGCAAACATGACTATATTTTCAATATAACTTTTTTTCTCAACAAAGGGATTTTTTTTAATTGTAGGTTAAAGAACCCAATTTGTATATAAGTACTGATATAATCACATCTCGTTTCTTTTAAGAAGAGGAAAATAAATTTTGCAACTTATTTCCTTAGTAATGCACTTTGCAAAGGAAAGAAACTCCATTTTAATTAAAACACATTAAGAATTTCAAACTCAAATGATGAACTTGATGAACAACATCAAACACAACTAAAATACTTTTATTGATTTTCAACCATAACAATGCAAATACTACTTAAGTTTAAAAATTCTTTTGTCTGGGGACCTGGCGCTAGTTGTCATGCCTAGTGTAATATTATAGAATTAGTTTCAAACATCTTCATAAGCAAAGGGTGTGCCGTTTTGGAGTTATTAATCTTTTCAATAGTTTCTGACATCTTTTTTTTCTTCTCATGAAATCATGATTTTGGTTTTTACTGTATAACTATTTTATTTGATAAAATCGAAAAAAAAAAATAGTAGTAATATGCTTTCCACTGAACTTAAACCAGCAACTTGCATTACAGATTTGGCACTAGGGGAACTAAGTTTGGATCAGTAATGCACTTCGTTTTTCTGTACTTGTGTATGCTAAACGAGACGGAAAAAATAAACCATAAGGATATTTTGTGTAATCCATTTTTACACAGAAAGGTGCCTAATATTTCACCCCCCACAAAAAAAAATTAATTAGGCACACTTAATGTTTTTACTTCGAACAGAAAGTGTGTATGCATTACAAAACATTTGATTTATCATTTTAAAAAGATTTCAAAATCAAGTAATAAATATTTCCAGTTTCTGGGTTTCTGAGTTGCCTGAAATATAAAACGTAACAGTAAAATAGAATTTTATTGTATCTGTTACTACAAAACTTTGTAAAATACAGGTATCATGAAAATACCTTCATATATTTATATGTACATTTAAACATGACTTATGAAAAAGTATTAGTGTTAGTTATCCTAGCTGGAACACTTACACACTGAATGAGTTTGTTTGTTTGTTTTTTGGTTTTACGGCTCAAAGACTACAGTGGTCATGCTGCGCCGGGACCTACTGTTTTCCGAGGAATCCGAACCTCTTAAGGCCTAGGGAACCAAACCCCGGACTACAGTGAGCAGTGCGATCTTTATGAGATCTCTGAGTAAGCGTTCTTTTTGCACTGCTGGGAGTCGAACCCGGATTAGCGGCGCACTAGGAGAACGCGTTACCACACTGCGCCACCGCAGGGCCTCACACTGAATGAGAAATGTAAATCTGTAACTGAGTGTCCTTACCTGCCAAGATGGTGTAGGCTGTAAGCCTACCACCAATGAAACAAACATCATTTTTGAATCGTGGACAAAATGAGAAAAAGAAAGGGCTAAACAACTCTTCAAACCAATTGGCCACAAACCAGTGGGCATAACCATGACCTACAATATCAATTTAATGACCTTTTCTTGACCTCCGTGACCTTTTTCTAATTTCTTGACCTTTCCTTGACTTCTGTAACTTCCATGACCTGGTAGACACCTGCTACCACTCCACCACCAAAGGAAAACGCAATGTCTTTGCTGTCTAAAATATGAAATGTCTATGCTGGTCCAGTTAGATACCAGCAGCCCTTTTGCAGGCCAAATAAATAAATATATACATATATATAGTGAACATCGTTGCATAGCTTGTCTTTTAAGAAACAAATGACAAGCTATTCTGTGTCCTCTCTCATATATATTATTTAACTAAAAAGTAGGCTGAATGAAGTGATGCGTGGAACAGAGCGAGCCAGTAACCTAGTGTCCTACCCCGCCTTCAAGTGGTGCAGGCTGAGCTTTCTATTTATGTGGCAAATTAATATTTGCTGCACGGATAGAAAGGCGGAAGGGGAGGGCTAATTCACCAACCCGTCTAGCCAGCGTGGTGAAATTATGGCTAATTCCTCCATTATGTTGACACACCAGAAACCATGGCCCCTAGTCTCCAGGTGCTGGAGTGCTCCTGATCAAGGCAGCGGTCAGTGTGGCATGAAAGCAGGGGGTGCTAAGAATCACTGGAATGGCCCAGGCTGCCGTTTGTTATTGACCTTGGCTACGTTTAATGGACGATCCCTTGCTTCTGAAGCAAAACTTCAGGAATTGGAAGAGGAACTAGACAAGATCAAATGGGACATTGTAGGACTCAGTGAAGTTAGAAGAAAAGGTGAAGAGTTGGTGGAACTTAAAAGTGGACATTTGTTTTATTATAGAGGAACGGAAACTGGAAGAACAAGTGGTGTTGGCTTCTTAATCAACAAAAGAATTAAAGACTGTCTTCTGGAAGTTGAAAGTACATCAGATCGAGCAGCGAGGCTCGTTGTTCAACTAACCCAGCGATACCAACTTCAAATAGTACAGGTATATGCACCAACATCAAGCCATACCGACGAAGAGGTTGAAGAATTTTATGAAGAAATCAAAGAGTTACACACCAAAGGGAAACAACATATCAAGCTCATCATGGGGGATTTCAATGCAAGAATTGGACAACAGGAACAAGGAGAGACATCGGTTGGTAAATACGGATATGGGGAAAGGAATGAACGTGGCGATCAACTCATCGAATTTGCAGAAGCTGAAAACCTTAGCATCATGAATTCATTTTTTAAGAAGAAACCGCAAAGAAAATGGACATGGAAACACCCAAATGGGGGAACTAGTGAAATTGACTATATCCTGGCAAACAAGAAATCAATTATTGAAGATTGCAGTGTACTGAACAGATTTAATACTGGAAGTGATCATCGAATGGTGAGATGTAAAGTGCACTTAAATACTAAATTAGAACGACAGAAGCTCATTAGGAAACAAGTAAGTAAGAGGGTGGATCTAATGAAACTGAAAGTAAATACCGAGGCATTCAAGTTGGAATTAAAAAATCGCTTTTCTGCACTGGAAGGACTTATTGAAGAAAGTGATATCTCAGAAGCAAATGAAAACATTGTTAAGACAATAGTTGAAACTGCTGGGGAAATTGGTGGTGTAACCTGTAAAAAGCACAATAGCAAATTATCTGAGAAGACGAAACAGCTCATGAAAAGGCGAAGAGATATGAAGGTGGACAATCGAAATACCAGTTCCAGGATTGAGTACATAGAACTTTGTAAAACTCTGCGCAAAAGCATGAAAGAAGACATAAGAAAATTCAACTGTGAGCTAGTAAGGAAAGCCATTGAAAATAACAAGAGCCTTAGGGTTGTTAAAGGAAGTTTATCTGTTGGGAAGAAACACATCATTGCATTAAAAGGAGAGGATGGCACCGTAACAAGAAATAGGGAAGAAATACTTAGAAGAGTTGAAGAATTCTACAAAAAACTATATGAAAGTAACAGTGGATTAAACGAAGACACTGAAATAGTCGAAGGAACAGCTCCTAAAATCTTAAAAGAAGAAGTTTCATTTGCAATAAAAAATATGAAGAAAGGAAGAGCCCCTGGTGATGATGGTATTACATTAGATATCCTAAAAGAAGCTGGAGAATATGTAGAAGACATACTTGCAAAATTCTTTACCAAATGTCTTAACAGCGGTAACATACCAAACCAATGGGATTCTGCAACAGTAATTCTTTTGCATAAAAAAGGTGATAAAGAGGATTTGAAAAATTACCGACCAATTAGCTTGTTACCTGCTATTTATAAAATCTTCACAAAAGTGCTAACACATCGCCTGCAGAAAAAATTAGATGCAGCTCAACCAAGAGAACAAGCTGGATTTCGAAGTGGATTCAGTACAGTGGACCATATTCAAGTATTAAGAGAATTAATTGAAAGAACACATGAATATGAACTTCCATTGTGTGTTGCATTTATTGACTATGAGAAGGCCTTTGACTCTATAAAAACATCAGCAGTCATCAACTCTTTAAGATCAACAGACATTGAGGATGTGTACATTGACATGGTGAAACGTGTGTATAAAAATGCAAGTGCAAAATTTCGGTTACATAAAGATACCAAAACTATCAAACTTGGCAAAGGGGTGAGGCAGGGAGATACCATTTCTCCAAAACTTTTTACTTCTGCTTTACAGATGATTTTTCAGCTGATAAATTGGAATAACAAGGGAATAAAAATAAATGGTGAATATTTAAATCATTTGCGGTTTGCTGATGACATTGTTATTTTTTCAACGAACCCATTAGAACTCCAAGACATGGTACAGGAGCTCTCAACTAGAAGTAAAGAAGTTGGACTCAAGATGAACCTACAAAAAACTAAAATCATGTTCAATAATTTCGTAGAGAAAACAAAAATACAAGTTGACAACATTGAGCTAGAAATTGCTGATTCATATATTTACCTTGATCAGCTAATTTCAATGGAAAGCAACTTTATGAAAGAGCTCGACAGACATGTTAAACTTGGTTGGAGTGTATTCGGACCAAACAGTTTTATCATGAGGGGAATATTGCGTTTGTGTCTAAAAAGAAAGATCTTCAACCAGTCTTATGGATCAGAGATATGGAGTCTAACAATTGCAGCCGTATGGAAGTTACAGACAACTCAAAGGAGCATGAAGAGGTGCATGCTTGGAATAACTTGACATATCAAAAAAGACACACTTGAGTGAGGGAGCAAACTAGAGTAGAGGATATCATTGTTAAAGTAAAAAGGCTGAAATAGCAATGTGCTGGACATACCACAAGAAGAATTGATCAACGATGGACAACTGAAATTCTCAACTGAATTCTAAGAGACCATTGAAGACCAAGAAAACATCCTCAAACTTGATGGGCAGATAAAAGATGTTTAGTAAAACAGGCTGGGGTGACATGGAAGCGAATTGCTCAGGATAGATTTGCATTGAACGCATTCAGACGGACTTCAATCCAGCAGCGGATAGACAATAGTTGAATATGATGATGATATATATTTATTTAAGTCTCGACATAGATAAGTTAACAAAAACACATTGTACCAATTTAAATTTAAGTGTGGTTGTCTGTGTGGTATGATTTATTCATAAATGTAAAATTTTTAATCTGCTAATTTAACTTTTTGAAAACCATATGGCCATTCCATGCTATTTCAACAGTTTTTTTTTTTTTTTTTTAAATTGGTCGCTGCACCATTTTTTAATATTTTTTATATTTTGCAGATATACACAGTGCATCATAAATTCGTGCAAACTTCAAAAATTCATAATAAAAGAAGGAATGCTCGGAAAAGATTTCAGTTTGCGTGAATATGATCAGAGGGATATTTTTTTTTTTTACATGGAAAAAAAATCCAAAGATTCTAAAAGTAACTGAAAGAGGGATCTCATGCACCATACTGAGACGTTTTATGTAAATCAGGCTAGCAATAAAAAACCTGGCTGGAGATGGATGCGTCATTCGATGCGGGAAGCATGCTATAGTTACCAGATCGAGCGTTAGCGGTTAAACTTTTCTACAAGAATGGTGAATCTACAACTAATGCATTGCAAAATTTTACACGGAGAAAGAACTGAAAGCACAAAAAAGCCCTATTTCATTGAATGGGATACTGAATTTAGTACGACGTTTTGAGGAAATGGGGAGTTTGGAGGATCATCCACAAAGTGGCAGACCATCCTTGAGCGTGGACCGCATCCATGTTGTACAAAGTGTCATGGAAGAATTGGGAGCCAAGACATCAACAGGGAGTAGCAATGCTCATGAAGCTGGGAGAATAACGGGGATTCCGAAATCGTCGATTCAATGTACTCTGCACGGAATCTTGAATCTGTATCCGTACAAAATACAGGCACTTCACCAATTATTACCGGCAGAAACAGATGAAAGACAAAAATTTGCTACATGGGCGCTTGCATAAATGGAACGTGACCCACAATGGTTGTTGAATGTCATGTGGACGGATGAAGCCCGCTTTTCACTGCATGGTGATGTCAATACGCAAAACAGTTATATTTGGGCGACGTCAAACCCTAATGAGTACCTCACTAAGCCACTGCATTCTCCTCATGTGACTGGTTGGTGTGGTTTCACCGCGTCTTTCATTTTGAGCCCTTTCTTTTTTGAAGTGCATTGTCCTATATCCGGTTGGAAAACCTGTACAGTCACTGCAAAACCGTATGTTACGCCTTTGAGTGACCAGGTTGTGCCTGCATTGCAGGAAAGACATGCATTACCTGTCATCACCTTCATGCAGGATGGTGCCCGGCCCCACTTTGCACGTGCAGTCAAGACAGTCCTCTTGGAAACTTCCACTGAAGACCAAGTGATAAGTTGAGGTTGTAAGTTTCAGTGGCCCTCACGATCACCAGACTTGACCCCGGCAGATTTTTGGTTGTGGAGATACTTAAAGTCTTGTGTGTACCAGGCCTCCCTAGCCACTTCGGTGGAACTGAAAGATGCTATTCGACGGACCATCAGTGGCATCGATACCGACATGTTACACTCAGCTGTAATAGGCGTAGTGACGTGCCTCACTTGCCTAATACCTTGTGGTGGTGGTCATGTTGAACATCTTTTACTTTAAAATAGTAAATGCACAGTGTCATGTTATTGTGATCTGTTTGATTTGCATAAAACATCTCAGTATGACGTGTGAGCGCCCTCTTTCAGTTACTTTTGAAATCATTTTTTTTTTTACATGGAAAAAAATCCAATGTCCCTCTGATCATATTCGGCCAAACCGAAATTTTTTCCGAGCATTACTTCTTTTATTATGAATTTTTGAAGTTTGAACGAATCTATGATGCACCCTGTATTTATACATGTTTAGAGAGTTCAAAACCAATTTTAGAAAATAAAATTTTCTTACCGTATGGCAGAGAGGTCACCAGATGGCGCTTGAAACCAAATATAGTATAATACAAAATAGTATAATTTTCCTCCTATTTGAGAAAATTAAAAAATTTAAAAAACTTTTTGCTCTGAATAAAGTGCTGAACATTTTGGTTCACCTTTGTTTCATTATTTCATATATTTTTGCAAATTTAACGATAATCAAAATTTACCATTGAAATTTGTGTTTTCTTATTATCCAAGCCTGTTTTTCACTGGGAAGGGGACAATACACTCAAACCAAGTTTATTTTGAAAGTACTATAGTAACAGTAGATTTTACCTGAGGGGAGAAAATTGCAGTGTTTTGAACCCTTCCAACTGTTTTTTCCTGTTGAAAACGAGGATTTTCCAAAAGCTGTATCTCCAGTGGGGTTTACAGTAAAAATCTTACTGGGGCTTCCTATTCGGTAGCAACAACATAATAAAATTTTGTCATTTTGTTTTGCATAGTAACAAAAATATTTTAGTTCAAAGTTGTGAATAGAATCAGCATATTTCCATTTGCATGGCCGGTAATTTTTAATCATCTTTAAGTAGCAAATGAACTATGCATATTGTAAAAATAGAGAAACATGTCGAAGAAAACTATGTATATATATATATCAGAAAAGCATGTATTGTAAGCAGTACATACAGGGAAATTAACATTATAGTTACAAGAAATGCATTCTGTTGCTTACATGTTGCAAACAATTGAACAAACAAAAATTATATGTATATAGATATACAAGAAAATTATCATCACAGTTACAAGGAATGCAATATGTTGCTTGCTTATATGTTGTAAACAATTAAACAAACAAAAATTCTGTATATACATATACAAAAAAATTATCATTATAGTTACAAAATATGTATGTTACTTGCTGCTTAGGCCTACATGTTGTAAACAGTTGAACAAACAAATAAAAATCATATCACTTAGTAAGCTTGTTTCTTTTCATCTGATATTGTAAAAGTTTCGGCAATATTGTAAAAGTTGCACAATCTGGGTTCAATATTCCATGTTCGTCCAGTAGCAGTTGACTCAGAAGGAGTAAGAACATGTATTGTGATATGGCATCCGAACATTGATTTGTACGTATAGACTGCATGCGAATGCAGTGTTTTAACACATCCAATTCATGAGATTTTGAAGAAATAAACATCGACAAAGTTTCAACAGATCTTTCTCTTGAACTTAAAAGAAAGGGATGTATGTTATATATTATACAATTTAATATTATACAATTCAATAATAATATAATATTTTATATTATTCATTGCATTCATTTATGATTCTCATTGGTGGATTACACAAGCTATTGAGAAGCAGCAATCAGAGAAGGAATGCAACGCCCATTTCTTCCATCCAGTGGGACCATCAACATCATTTCAAAAATCTGAAGTAGATACTGTTTGGATGCCATATGACAATGTCTTACATGTTCTTACTCCTTCCAAGTTGTCAACTGCTACTGGACGAACATGGAATATTTAACAAAGGTTGTGCAATGGGCTTACGGAACTTTTACAACATAAGATAAAAAGAAACAAGCTGAAAAAACTTGCTAAGTGATGTAATTTCTGTTTGTTCAACAGTTTACAACACATGAACCCGAGCAGCAAGTAACATGCATTTCTTGTAACCATAATGATAATTTTTTGTATATATATACGTATAATTTTTGTTTGTTCAATTGTTTACAACATGTAAGCAAGTAAAATATTGCATTCCTTCTAACTGTAATGATAATTTTCTAAGCAGAAATATTTCATATAGGCTTGTTTTTTCCAATATCACCTCCTTACTTTGGGTAGCATCGGCTCCATCAGACCCCTTGGTCTTTTTCCATTTTTGCCTAGGTAGACAATTCGTAATAAACTTTGTAAATAGATTTATGTTTCTACCCGAATAAAATTACTGTATTGTAAAAGTAACATGCATTTCTTGTAACTATAATGATAATTTTTTGTATGTACACGCACATATAATTTCTGTTTGTTCAATTGTTTACAACATGTAAGCAAATACCATATTGTATTCCTTGTAACTATAATGATAATTTTCTCGCATATATATACATGCAATTTTTACATACAAAAGGTTAAACACTGGTAAAATAGCAATGAAAAAGATCACTCAAGCTTTCGGACGCATCAGCAGCAGTCCTTCATCAGGAGTAATGATCATTACTCGTGAAGGACTGCTGCTGACACGTACGAAAGCTTGAGTGAACTTTTTCATTTGTTATTTTACCATTGTTCAACCTATTTGTATGTAAATACAATTTCCATTTGTTCAATTGTTAACATGTAAGCCACAAGTAATGCATTTCTTGTAACTATAATACTAATTTTCTTGTATATACTTCTCGTAACTACAATGCTAATTTTCTTGTATATACTTATTACATTACATGCTTTTCTGATATGTATATATATATATATTCATAGTTTTCTTCCACACGTTTATTTTTACGGCATGCATAGTTCATTTACTATTTAAACATGGTTAAAAATTACTGTCCACGCAAATGGAAATATACTGGTTTTATTCACAGCTTCGAACTTAAATATTTTTGTTACTATGCAAAACAAAGTGACCAAACTTTATTATGTTGTTGCTACCTAGTAGAAGCCTCAGTACTATTAATTTCAGATTTTTACTGTGAACCCCACTGGAGATACAGCTTCTGAAAAATCGTAAATTTTGGAAAATCCTCATTTTCAACAGGGAAAAACTGTTGGAAGACTTTAAAACACTCCAGTTTTCCCCCTTCATGTAAAATCTACTGTTACTATAGTACTTGCAAAAGAAATTTGGTTTGAGTGTATTGTCCCTTTCCCAGTGAAAATCAGGCTCGGAAAATGAGAAAATGCAAATTTCAATGGTACATTTTGACTAGCATTAAATTTGCAATATTATATCGAATAATGAAACAGATTTGAACCAAGACTATCAGCACTTTATTTAGAGCAAGAAGTTTTTTAAATTTTTTAATTTGCTCAAACAGGAGGAAAGTTACACAATTTTCTACAAATACTTGTAATAACAAAAATGTACGTGTTTCAAGCGCCATCTGGTGACCTCTCCACCACAGGGTAAAAAAATTTTATTTTCTAAAATTGGCTTTGAACTCTTTAAACACGTATAAATACATCTGCAAAATATAAAAAATATTAAAAATGGTACAGCAACAACCCTTTGTTGAAATAGTATGGAATGACCTATATATGACTGATAAAAATTCTGCCTACATTATTAGTTGAATGACGAACATATATAGATAGATAAAAATAATTATTAGGCATCATCATGACTACTACATACACAACATCAGTAAGCAATACAACATCATTTCTCTACCATTTTTGCGGTATCTGCTGTTACTGAAATATTAGAATCCACAACTCATAGTAAATAAATATTTTGAATAAAAAACAAAAAAAAAGAATTTAACACTTATAGTTAAATAATAAACCTTTTAATCAAAAATAATTATTAAAATTTAACCAAAAGTAATTGATAAAACTCTACCATGATGAAAGCTTACTTCAGAACTTTCAGGATCTTTATACGCTTTGACACACTTAACAAGGTGCACAGAGAATGAAAGATGAATCAAGTTATTATCATAATCAATGAATAAAATCACACCTTCATACAAATTTTCTTCTTCCATACTTTGATCTGAAATTAGAAAATCCAAATGAATTTCACGCCGTGAAAAAAAAATAAAATTAACGATTAGAACACAAAGAAAATATGTGGGAATATTTATTATTATACAAGTTTTTATTAACTCAATTCATTCCAAAATGTAGCTTTAGTGAAAAACAAGCATATAGAAAGGGTTGTACTGGTTGTAGAAAGGGATTTTTGAAAAAAAATCGAAACAAATTTTTTTTTTTTTTCAGGAATCAGGAAAAACTGCATGGGTGATCCCCTTTCCAAATATGGAAGAAATTCTGAAGAGAGGCTTTCTGCAACTGAATGGGTTTTTTCTTTTTACGAAATTCGCTGAACCCCTGGCTAAATTTTTTAAGTGGCCTGCTGCTCAAAAAGGTTGGACAATCCTGATATACAGCAAAATTTCTTATTTTATTTGCCTTCTTAACATATCTACACTGTATGACTCTGGAAAGACAGTTATTTTGACACTGGCGTAAGATTTTAAAACCCGTTTTAGGAGCCAGCTGCTCCCTTTGTCAAGTGAAGGCAGAATTCTATCGTCACTTGACAAAGGAAATAGTTGGCTCCCAAAACATCATGCTTATAAACATTACGTGTCATAAGGTTTAAAAAATGTTCTGATTCATTAAGTTGAGAGGGGAGACTTGAAACGAGGTCAGGGGTGAAAGCGAATTTCCCAAGATTCTTTTTCGGTTCATGTACAGTAAGAAAAGATAGATGAGATGAAAAATGAGTTTTCAAGGACCGGGGCATAAAATTAAGGAATTCTTAAGAACTTTTAAGGACTATGAATTCTGCTCATATTAACAACTTTAAAGGGATGGAGAAAAAACAGAAAAAAAAACCATGTTAATTCATGTACATTAATAATATGAAGCATTTGCCAGGACTGCAAATTACCATCGTTAAATGGAAATAGTTGCACATTAGAATGATGTTATTAAGGGAGATTACTATGTGTATGAACATGCACGTATATATAAATTAGAGGAGCGAGTTTGTGGTTTTACGGCTCAAGGTCTACAGTGGTCATGCTGTGCAGCGACCAACTGTTTTCCGAGGAATCCAAACCTCTGGACCTACAATTTTCCGAGGAATACGAACCTCTCGGACCTACAGTTTTCCGAGGAATCCAAACCTCTTAGGGCCTAGGGAACCAAACCCCGGACTACAGTGAGCAGTGCGATCTTTATGAGATCTCTGAGTAAGCGTTCTTTGCACCGTTGGGAGTCAAACCCGGATTAACGGTACATTATAAATTAGAGAGATTTTGTCAATTGTATCCATAAAATGCAACGAACAACCACACAGTATGCAGCAGGGCGGATGAACATTGATGATCACCTTATGTGTATTATTATGAGATAAAATAAGGATGTTTTAGTCCCCTCATTTAGTAGGGGTTGTTTCAAGGAATTTTTCTGAATTTCAAGTTTAAATGGGATGGGGAGAGTGGGCAAATCCATAGAATTCTGTGGTAAATAGATGGGGAAAAAATTATCATGCCGCTTTTTCAAATTTTGGTGCACAAGTCACTTGTTCAACCTGTCCATTTATAAATCCAAGCCTGATATGAAGGATGGAACAAGATTGAAAATGGTATAAAAGTTGGAGGAAGAAAATCAACTGCGAGCGAGTTTTCTTAAATTACAGGTTCAAAATTTCTAAAAAATTTAACTAATCCTAATAAAAAATTGTTTCTATTAGTTAAAGTAGAAAAAAAAAATACTTCTGATATACTGAATATTGCACTTTGTTTTCTTTCTGTCATTTCATCTATAGTAAAGAAAATAATCTAACTTGGGAATCACGATAATGCATTTAAGGTGGACTGATACACAGTAAAGCTGATGTCGGACATGACGATCCAGTGGGCAAGAACATTATGCTAATTACTCCTGTCATACATGGCAGCTTCATCCACCAAAATGCATACGAGGGCTGACCATCAGCGACTCAGCGTGCTACATTAAAATGCTCTTACATGGGCGAGGCCTCCAGATGGGCCCGGTCTAACACTGGACTTACAGCATTTTAATAACATATGCTAAACCACAGATAGTTAACCCTCGCATGCAACTTGGTGCATAGCTCCACCCTGTATTGCAAGAGAAATTCAAATGTTCTTGCCCACAGGTTAGGGTGCCCTGGGTAGTACCACCTAAGTGGCCTGGTCTCTAAAATGCTAGTTACCTTTCAACTTTTTTACGATAATTTTGAGACTGGATTATATACACTGTGACGTCAATGTGAGTTTCGAAAAGCAAAATACACATGTAAAATATTATTACCCTTCACAGGGATAACACAATTGCCAAATAATGGTCAACACAGAAAAGCCTCCGGGGCGAGAATTTTGTGAGTTTTCACGGGGGAATTTATTTTTTACTTAATAGTTTTCGACACCCATGTAGAAATAAACTTAAACTAGAGCTGTTTTTTGTTTAGGAGAAAAAGAGATGCCGTCCTCATCCTGGATTCGAACCAGGGCCATTTAGTTCAGCCCGAAGTGTTTTGACCTACTAAACGTCTCTTTTTCTTCTAAACAAAAATAGCTCTAGTTTGAGCTTCTTTCTGCGTGGGTATTGAAAATTATTAAGTAAAAATAAATTCCTCCATGAAAACTCACAAAAACTTTCCTTGGTGGCTTTGTGTGTTGACCATTATTTGGCAATTGTGTTATCCCTGAGAAGGGTAATAATATCTTACATCCTTATATACGAAGAAAGAGGCCGTTATTCTTGTCCTCCTTCCTCTAGTAGGTTGAGACACTCCAGACTAAAAGGAGGGATATTGGTTCGAATCCAGGATGAGGACGGCGTCTCTTTTTCTCCTAAACAAAAAAAAGCTCTAGTTTGAGCTTCTTTCTACTTGGGTGTCGAAAATTATTAAGTAAAAAATACACATTGTATATTTCATAACCATCTTCAATGAATTTGGGTCTGAGGAGAAATACATGGTGACTAAGAAAACGATTGAAAGTCTGAAAGTCGCATGAAGTCAGGCAGGCTTTAACTCGTTGTTGGGAAATTGGTTCTATCAGATTTCCAATTATTTTTTAAAAATCCATGGGCTTTCTCCAAGTCCGCTGGCCATTTTGTATCTGTCTGATCACTGAACATCCTGCAATGTCAATCTTACGGCACCGCAACTAATTTCTCCCACAAATGCATTCATAAATAAATTATTTCCATGGATTTATTCAACTAATTTCCGTTTAAGCGTTAGTTAAACACTGAAAAAAGAGAAAATAAGGATGGTTGGTTAGTTGTATTTTTATAGCACAAGGGCAAGAATGGTCATTCTGTGCCAATCAAGGTGACACAGTGCATATGGCTTTGATATCAAAAATTAAAATGTTAAAAACACTGAACATATAAAGAAGCAAAACAATGTAATAAATTCGGATAAGATTTAAAAAGTCAATATTAGATAAAAAAAATTAAAAATGATTTCATGATTAAAAGAATTGCATAAAATGTCACAAAGGGTAAAATTATTTTGGTTAAAATCTTATGACCGTTCCTGGTTAAAATTTATACAAGTGGTTAAAATGTGTAAATCATTTAATGGTTCACCACATGTGGCACACATTGAGGCATCTTCTCCCTTTAAGAGATGATGAGAGAAGCCTGTGTGCCCGATGCGAAGTCTAGCCAGAACAACCTCTTCTCGAGGTTACTTCTATAGCTAGACAGCCACATTTGAATTTGTGGTTTGATAAGGTGTAATTTATTAAATAATTGCTCATCCATTCCAACTGTCATTCCTTATACAGATCAGTGAGACATAACTGTTAAAATTTTGAAATGAGATGGTAATACACTCAGGTTCTGCAGCTGCTGTCTTTGGAGCTATGTTAACCTGTTTATTGCCGGTGAAACCAACGTGGCCTGGAACCCAACAGAATTTCGCAATATACTGTGCGTTTTTTATATCCACAAGTTGTTTGTGAACTCTGTGGATTCCAGAGAATTTTATACTGCAAAGCTAGGCTTTGCAGAATGTTGAGGGAATCTGTACAGATGACAGTTGGGCTTAATGAATTATCCACGATGTATTGTAGGGCTAACCCAATGGCATGGATTTCTGCTGTGAAAAGTGAGCAGAATTTTGACAGTTGTTGACTTCGTATGACGTTTCCACACACAAATGCCACATCAACATATTCATCCGCTTTTTATCCATCCGTGTACATGAAGGAGAGGCCTTCGTACATACTAAACAGATCAGCGAATGCCTTCGGGAAGGCAATGTCTGTCTAGGGTACTGTCTTTTGGATAGACGGATAAGTCAAGACAGATGTTACTGCCAATATCAAACCATGGAGGAATGATGTTTGGCATAGATTCCGCAATCATGGTTTTTGAAATGTCCAATTCACTAGCAGCACTTTCCATTCTCATGCCAAAGGTTGGGATACATGAGGGACAAGCATTAAAAGGTGAAATGAAACAAGGTTGATGAAGTGATGGTGATGAAAGATGGTCTTTAAGTGACAGAATTTTAAAGTAATAATTGAGAGACAAACGTTAGCAACGTAAAATTAATGGAGGTTCTACAGCTTCAGAATATAAACTGCTGAAGTCTGAAAGGCCCCAGTGCACATTCGTAGACCCTCATGGTGTATACGATCAAGTTGTTTAAGTAAAGACTGACGTGCTGAGCCAGAGACAGGACAACCGTAGTCTAATTTCGAAAGGATTAATGTATTATATAATCTCAGCAATGTGCACCAGTCAGCTCTTCAGGACGAGTGAGACAGAACCTTGGGGATATTAAGGGATTTAAAACACTTGTCCCGCAGATGTCTGATACAGGAGCGGAAAGTTCGGGAGTGGTCGAAAATAACCTCAAGGAATTTTGTCACCTGAACCACTCTGATTACATCATTTCCCAGTCGGAGCTCTGGATCTAAATGCAAACTACGTTTGCAACAGAAATGTACATAAACAGTTTTTTGTGCTGAGAACTTAAATCCGTTGTTATGTGTCCATTCCATTATTGTATTTAAAGCCAACTGAAGTTGTCACTCAATAAGGTTCATATTGCCTGCTCCGCAAGAAATTTACAGGTGTCAACATATAATGAGTCTTTTACAGTGATGGGAAGGTCTTTAACCACACCACTGAGCCTCAATATAAAAAGAATAGGACTTAAAACACAGCCCTGGGGAACACCTTGTCCCTACGGGGCATCGTGTGAACGTGTAGATCTGATACGCACTTGGAAAGTTCTATGGTCCAAAAAATTTATGAAATTTGGCAAATTGCCCCTAGACCACACGGATGGAGATCTCTGCCATATTTCCATGCTCCATCCTATGGCTTTTCTATACCAAAAAATATGGATACAAGGTGTTCCCTTTTAACACAGATCTCTCTTATGGAGGTTTCTAATATTAAAAGGTTATCTAGTGTTGATCTCATCCAATGGAAACTACTGGCAGGGTGGCAAATAGTTTACATTTTCTAAATAGTATATCACCTATTGCAGACCATCCTTTCCATTAGTTTACAAAAGCAACTTGTAGAAGCGACAAGTCGGTAATTCGAATGATTCTTTGGATCGTTGCCTGGTTTGGGAAAAGGTATGATAATGGCTTTGGGCCATGCATCTGGAAGTAACAGTTTTGTCCAAATCCTATTAAATAAACTACAATATTTTTAAAGGATTTGACAGACAGATTCCTGATCATTGCATAATGGATTTGATCAGATCCAGGGGCAGTATTTTTGGACCAATGTAATGCATATTTTAATTCAAAGAAGGTAAATAGGATATTATATAGAGATGTTACATTTTCTAAGGAATTAAGAATTTGTTTTCCCTGATGTCTTTTTATGGACTAGAATGAGGGAATGTAGTTGGTACTGCTTAAGATATTAGAACAAGCAGTAGCCAATGAATTGGCTATTCCCTGGACATCACTTATTTTTAACCCATTACTCGCTAAGATAAAGAGTGGATGTGAGGTGTAATTGCCACTTATTTTTTTAATTCTATCCTCAATTACCTTTGAATTTGTGGCAGATGTTACGTCAGAAATACACCTTTTCCAAGAATCCTCCTTTGATTGTTGTCGGATGTATCTCGCCTTGGCTCTGGTTCTTTTGAATGTAATTAGATTTGTTTGCGTGGGGTATCGGCGATATATACCCATGCCTTTTTCTTGTTCTTTATATGCAATTTTGCAGTCATGGTTCCACCAAGGTTTTGGTATTCTCAACCCTATCCTGTTGTCTAAGAGGTTGAGCTCAGGTGAACTTGGAGAGCGGGGAGAAAGGTAACTATCCTAACCTTTATGAAGTACTCATATAATTACTCAGTCACAATTCAGGAGCAGTAGGCAGATACATTGCGTTGCTGAAAATATAGACGTCTTACGAGGTTCTGTAGGGATATAAATGAATGCATATGATTTGCCGGTAGGTCCCTGTATCATTAGCTGGTGAGGGATGATGGTACATGCATATGAGAAACTATTTCATCCCACTTAAACAGTCTACATATGAAGATACCACCATCATTAGCCTCAACCGCACCTTGCTGACATGAGTGATCTATCTCTTCATGTGCTTGGTGACACACTCATACCCTGCCGTCTGCACATACCAACGTGAATCTCAACTCACCGATCCAAGCAAGCTTTTTTCCATGTGCCGAGGATTCAATGACAGTGTTTCCGCTCATCTTAATTGATGTGCATTGCGACTTGCAGTGAGCAGAGATACCCTACTGGGAGAGCCGCTTCTGCATCTAATAGTGAGGAGATGATTCTGGGTGGTATGGCTACTCACAGGTTGTGATCTAGCACTAAACTAGAGAGTGATCTGCTGCACTATGGCTTGTCTATCCACTAATACCATTTGAGCTAGCCAATAGCATTCCGTCATCAACGGGTTATAAGTCACGACAGTTATCCCTGGCAGCAGTGGTTTTACCCAAATTCATATATTCACGATACACACTTGACACTGTAGCCCATGAAAATATCAGTGCCAACACAACTTTGACAATGGTATGCCCCTGCATTTGGTTTAACAATCTAGTCAGGATCAAATGCGTTGAAATTGTGTTTCTTCCACATTCTATACTCGACTGCTACTTAGACGATAAGTATACAGTTTGACATCCCTATCACATGTGACGTGCCACTATTCCATTTGCTGGGGAAACTGCAGTGTCATTTTGCCAACACTGCAGGTGTTTCTAATTTAACTGCCCATGAGTGTATATATAGTTAACTTTCATGTTACCTTTGCTCCAATCAATAAAATAAGATTTTCCTATTTTAAAGACACCATCTCAGAATCTGACAGCTGGAGCAAATTAATCCATTCCATGCCAGTATGGTCGAATTTACATAGGCCAAACATAAAATGTACTTTGTCTCAGATTCTAAGAACATGAAGCATATATCAGAAAACAAAATTTACAGTAAAATAAATCCACTATGGCCAAACACTTTTGTGAATTCTGACATAACTGCTTATTCTCCAATGGACAGGAAATTTAAAAAAAAAGTGAATTCAATGCTTAATTTTAACTTCTTCAAAGGATGTCATATTGTCTAACATTGACA
>QLNU02015360.1:156880269-156896354 GCA_006491805.2 Dysdera silvatica | reverse complement strand
TATCCCTGTTAAGGGTAATAATATCTTACAAATTTACTCATAAAAATAACACTATTTTATCTCATAATAACGCACATAAAGTAATCATAAATGTCCTCTCTCTCCCCATCTACACTCTTCTATTGCAAACATTTTTCTTTGGCAAGGCTGGAAGTTGGAGTGACAAAATGAATATTAGATATGAAAGCAAGAATTTTAAGATTGTGTAGTTTGCCATAATTGGTGCAGGAGTGGAGTGTGATAATTGTACAAGACATAAATATAAAAGAAGAAAGTTGGAAAGATAGAAAAAATGTCCTTTGTGGTAATCGTGTTGAACCTGGAAAGGGCAAATAATATTCCACTTTGTAATATGTGAATAAAAAAACTCTAGTTTGAGTTGAAAATATGGGCATCAAAACTTAATTTCTCCATGAACCTCAGTTTTAAACAGGAGTTTAAAATTGACATAAATATGTTACAGTTATATTTCAGTGGGCACAATGCTAGGATAGATATATTTAGGTGGTCAAATAGTGTCCAGTCTGAGACTAGGTTTTTTCTATGTTGGTTAAATTTTGGTGCAAGGACAGCAGAGGTCATTCTGTACCAAACAAGGTGAAGCTGTATGCACTGCAGTTTTGTCCCCTTGTTTATTCAATCCCTTAAGGATTCCTAAGTTATACCATTCACGGTCAATGGACAACCATTTTTGATGCAGTTGTGCTGACTCTGGGAAGCTAATAATATCCAACTTGATAACACATGCCAAATAGCTTTAGTTTGAGCCCAAGATGTGGGTGTCAAAACTTAATTTCCTATAATTTTATACATGTGTTTTAACAACAACAACAACAAAAAAAAAGGCAATTGGATTTAAATCTGAACGTAAAAATCTTCAGTTGGAAAATTTCCTTTACCTTTAGAACTCTGATAATAATTCATTATTCTTTTATTATCTTCTACATAACATTGTAGCACATCAAGGCTGTACTCTGGATTTCCATTGTAAACATCAGACATGCGAGTGGAGAGTTCAATTTTACTTTGATCTATATTCAAATTCACAATTTTAGCCATAAGTGATTGATAAGGTTGATATCTTAGTGCTAAACCTATTTTGCAATTTCCATCTTTGATCAGCTGAAAAGCAGAAACATTTGTTCATGAAATTAATGATATATCAATGGTGCATAAATTAACACTATAATTCTCTTTCAAATTATTAGTACACAAGAAAATTGTTTTTATGTTTTAAAACAGAAAGACAACAAACATTATGCTGAGTCAGGACCTGTAGTTTTCTGACGAATCCAATACCCTTAAAGTTTAGGGGATTAATCCTCAGACTACAGTAAGTTAGTTGAAAATTTTTGGTACAAGGGCAGAAAGGGCCACTCTGTGTCAAACAAGATGAGACTGTATGCATGGTGTAGATTGTGGAACTATATTTGTTTTCTTTTCATGAAATACTCATTTCCTTATCTGCTGACTGGTACATATACAAATTCTGGTGCTATTCAGCTTACCAGAGCAGCTGTACTACATGTCAGTTTGTATTGGTACCAGTGAAAAATTTACTATGTAAAACATGTAAATATGTCACCACTGCTCTGTAATAAAAAGTCCTTTGTCAAGGAAAACAATTTCTGCATCTTTATATACTTATTGATTGTGTGAAGTTTCATAGCAATGGAAAACTTTCTTCAGGGTGTATTTGATAGAACAGTTCATTTACTTCATGCTCATCAGAAAATTATATAAACAATTTGAATCAGCTTATATCCTTATGCTTGTGGCCAATCTTAAGACGACATTTTAATGTGGCTCAACGTATTATTCAGCAACATTTTGAAATTTAGTGAAGGAAAATGTAAAGTGGGTAATTTATGAAATTCTTATACTACAATTTGGTGATGAGAAGCTGGACACCCAAAATTTTAATCTGTCTTTAGTTTACTGCCACTCTGTCTTTACTGTATACAGGTTAGCTGTAATTAAATTTGGCCTAATTAGAGCATCCTGTAGCTTAAACTGTTCAGCGAATTGACATCACACTTGATATATAGACTATACAAAGGATGCAGAAAAGGAATTTAGGGAGGAAAAACACACAGCTTGAAACAGTACTAGGGGGTGCCTTTTAACAAAACAAATGGATGAAATGACCAACACTAAACAAAATATGGTTAACATTTAATGACAACGATTACTAGGTATATAAAATATTACGAATGAAATCAAAGAAAGAAGTAGGTATTTATCACGTTGGTCACGTGAGCGATCTAAAAAAAAAACCTTTCGAATGTGTGCAGAAAGATGGTGATGTTACACAAAACAGGTCTTACTAAAAAGGTGGATTGCAAACACTGAGTTTTCATTCCAATGGTTTTTTTCCGTGATAATGGCTATTACATTAATGGAACACTCTTTCCTTGTAAAGTTTTCTTTTTATGGAAACCACGTACTGCTACTGCTAAACCAAATACTGCTGCTGCTGTGCATGATTTTTGATGTGTTAAATAAATACAACATTAACCAATGTCTGCACATGGCGGTATTCAGGACATGGTTTCTCAAACTGAAAAAAACAGGGAAATTATGAGCTCAACCTGGTTAGAGGCCAGAAACTTATCCCTAAGCAGGTTTGTGAAGATGTTATAACAGCTACTGTCATACAGTCAATAACACATGTTGCAAATTGCAGTAATGAACAGACAGTGTCTTGACATCTGAAAGTCTCATACACCATATGCACAAAAAGTATCTGGACACTGGATTTCTCAATTTTTTTTCAAATTGCTACGAAACTACTAGGCCAATTGTTCTCTAACTTTGGAGATATATAGAACATGCTTGAATGTATACTGTCCAATAAAGTTTTGGTGACTTGTGCATTTAGGAGACCACTGATATATTGATGAACTAAAAAATATATTTGATCACCCTGTATCATAAAAAGCTGGAAATTATTTGTAACTTTCAGAAAATATTTAACCAGCTATGCTTAATGCCTGTGTGCATTTTCGTAAACCAAACATGTATATTCATGAAGATAGAAACGTTTTTTTGAGAAATCCCAAATTTTGTCACATATTTTTTGCTTATAATATCCACAATTTTCAGTCAAATTTCACGAAACTTACAGCGTGTTTGTCAACGTACAAGAAAAATATTATACTTAAATTAGAAATTAATATATTGAATACACGATGAGATATGAGCATTTGAAGAAAATAATTTTTTACTGCGCATGCGCGAAAGATATGAATAACTTTCTTTCATAATTTTGTAGTCAATAGTATAGGGCAACTTAAAAAAAATACCAGTGGGATATCTTGAAAATTCAGAAAGTTATCGATGATATAGTGAGCCGTATTTCTCTAATTCTCTGCAAGTACTAGATGATAAGGGGTTTTCCACATAGGGGTTTTCATATTCCAAATTACCAAACACTCCTGTTCTGAAAATGAAATATTCCAGATTTATGCAAATAAGGATCAAAAGTATCCGGACACCCCTCTACGTGGTGGATTTTATTAGTGATGTCAAATTTCTAGCCTTCAAGTAAGTATAACAGAAGTCAAGTATAAGAAGAAGTACAAGTATAACTAATTTTATTGAAACGATTTTTTGAACAATGAATATAACTAATATTTTTTTAGCATTTTGCTACAAATTTTTTTTCCTATTTTAGCACTTTTGTGACAGCTTAAACCCTGGTTCATGTTGACATTCATCCTCGGCCCATTATTCTCTGAATGGCCCTGTGACAGTCGTGATATACCATAACATGGTGTAGTTATTTGTTTTACCGCAACTAGAGTACTTCACATCTACCATAGTCATTCAAAATGGTGTGTTCACCCCACATGTAGGATTATGCTTAAAACTGTTTTACCCAAACATTTTCCAAATGAGCGTATTATTAGTCGTGCATTTCTTAATTGCTGGATATCATGTTTGTCAAATCTCAATTCATGCGATTTATGGTTATGGGGATATTTAAAGTTAGTGTAACATGGAAGTGCTGCTACGTTGATAAATTTAAAGGACTGCATCACTCTGCATGTGCAGAGCATCACACAAGATCAGTTGTAATCCTGAACATACAGGCATAATTCCTGAACTACTGAACACACTGCCCATTAACTTCAAATTTTACAAATGTACAATGGTGGGCACATTGAGAGAAAACAACATTCATTACATCATTCTGTAGAGGATTAACATGTTGTGTGCAATCGTTTTTTCTGTTTATAGTACCTGCATTTGAAATGTTCCGATGAAATGTGCATTGGTAACTGACCAAGAAATGTGAACGATGTTATTTTTGTTCAGTGAAAGTTACTTAATCCATTTGATTTGCTAAAAGGTACCCCCATGCGCATGATTCTGAACTAATTTGTATTTTTTTTTTTTCCTTTTTCACCTTTTTTGGATAATCCATATACCAATTTTAGTGCCAATTCGTTGAACTGTTTAAGCTGCAGGATGCCCTAAATAGGCAAAGTTTAATTATGGCCATCCTGTATATACTAACCTTAAAATTATGTTAAGTCACTATTTCATGGGCAACACAAGCTTTACCAGACCTCAGTCTTTTCACACACGGCTACCCAGGCGAATCATTTACTGTAACAGTAAATTCTCGTTATAACAAAAAAGTCATAATTACGACATTAAGACTAATCGTTTAATATTTCATTTATTGATTTCATCAAGACAATGAATTAAGTTTTAAATTTAACAGAGCAAACATTTGGATATTCTGTTTTAATGAAAAATTTACACAGAATACAATTATTTTTTTCAATTACTTAAAAAAAAGGCACTTGAAAATAGAGAACAAAATTATTTTTTTTTTGGTTAGTAGCCATTGGCTGGTAGCAGAAAATTTAAGGGCCACGGCAGTAAAGGGAAACCCTTATTATGTGTGGTAATTTTAATTTTTTTATGGCCTTCGTAATTTGCAAAATGCAAAGGTGGTTTTAACGCTTTGACTAATCAGTATTTATCAAGGCAAGTATAAAATAATTCTGAAACTTATAAATATGAAAACTGATTATGAGAAAAGTCTTATACCTTATATAGTTGTTATAAAACCTGGAACGAAGAAATTATACTTAACTTATAAAGGCGATATTATAGAGTTAACTAAATTACGATATACATATAACATCTGCAGGTAAATATTTTCTATAAAAAATTAATACTTTAGGCATAGAGAACACATGTAGAATATTTTTAATGCTAAGTACCCAACTTAGTTGTGATAAGTAACTTTAGAATGTAAAGTAACATTGGCAATAACAGTCATATAAAATTATTTAGTTTTACATCCCACAACTACATAAGTCATCTGAGATGAGAAGAATGACAAACATGATCTATTAAAAATAACACATTCACATGCAAACATACAAGCTAATGGGAACTGGTTAGTTGTATTTTTATGGCGCAAGGACAGCAAGGGTCATTCTGTACCAAATAAGGGGAGACCTATTGGCTATTGGGAATTAAATTCAATCTAGTGAATCCAACCACTGTAGTCATGACAATTAATCTGCTGGGGTACATATATTTTATAGAATAAAAAAAATGTAAAAAAATAAAACCAGTCCCAGTTTACATAAATAAAACTAACTGTAGTCCATAATACCAAATCCTAATTTAAAAAAAAAAAAATAAATAAAAAGCCATATTACATGCTGAATAAATTTAATTTTTGTTAGCAAGTGGTTTTAATCTAAATATTATCAAATTTAAGAATTAGAAAACCCTAATATGAGAAAGACTTCAAATACAGAATGACAAATCAAATACCTCTTTAGGAACAAAACCCTGAACGCCACAACCAAGATCCATTACTATTCCATCTGATTGGTAATACTTTACTGCCACTGGCACTATCATACCAACCTGTGAAATACATATTTTCCAAACAATAAAAATTCTTATCAGAGATATTTGGAAGATTACAGAGAAAAAGAATATCTTGTATTTAAATACATACAGATTCTTTTTACGAAACAATTTTTGTTTTAGAACATTATGAGAACTTTAATCTAACCACTAAATTCAAAAAATAAACATTTTAAAAATATTCAGCATAAAAGTTAAGGTATAGTAAAAGTAATTATCATTATAAACTGAACTTTATCTGTGTTTCTTCTTAATATTTAATAACACATTCACATTACTACTTGATTTACCTGAAAGTCAGTAATGTTCTTGGAAATTGAATTTTTCTTAGCAGCTTGCAAAAATGAAAATTTTCTAGTAACAATCTTCATGTATTATTAAACAAAATAAATTTTCCATACATAATGCATTACAATTCATTTTTAATGTCGCAACTTGTATAATTTAAAACATTTCATTCACACTGGGTTAATCAAACAGTGCTATACTGAAATTAATATATTACTAATTAGAGGAAAGCTTAATGAGATGGATGTGATAGCATCATCATAGTATTTTCAAATACAACAATTTTCATCAATGTTGTGCATAAACAATGAAAAAATTGCTTTCAAAAATGTTTTCATTATCACATACATCTACAAAAAATTTTCTTTTAAAAATTAAAATATAAATTGCAAAAAGGATACATTTATTCTTTTCGTACTAAACTGTACTACACTTAAGATATCATTAATGAAAAAGGTATTTTCAAGAACCTTCAAATTTTTTAACATATCTGTTAGATGACCATATGGTAAAAAAGCAATATCACAACTATCAGAAAATTTGACATAATAGCCATTCTTTGCCTTAGAGGTTATAATTGCATCTTTGATCTGAAAAAACAAAGTAAACACATAACTACATGTCACTGTATGACTTTTACTCTTTCTGGCATATAGTTACAGGGTTCCCACTCACATTGGTAGCAAAAATTCCCTGACTAATTTCTTTGACTTCTCTTTGTGGATTCAATTAAACTTTAGTTGTGGGGTAAATAGCTCCACATTTGTAGGAGATTTAGCTATTCCATAGCAAAGTGAGGGAATTTTCTCAGACTTTTCTATATTTGATCAAAAAATCCTGCTTTTCCTTGATTTTTAAGGACATTTTCAAATTCCCTGGTAATTCCAGATTATTCAGGTGTGTGGGAACCCTGTATTTAATTCTAAAATACATTAATTTAATAATGTATAAATACAACCAAACAAATTCAAAACAACTATTTTATATCTTTTTATTAGAACACCGTATGTCATAACTATAATTTATGTTTCTTTAAAAACATAAATAACAAATAGTGTTCCTCTTTTACATGTAACGTAAACATGGGCACTGTTAGAAGGGGGACCCCCTCAATGTTATTAGAGTTCCATGCCCCCCCCCCAATTTCAAACAAAAATTTTATAATAGGTAACGTCGTTCAAAGTTTAAAATATTTTCTCTTTCTTTTCTTTTTTTTTTAATCTAAGGAATGTGGTTATATTTTTCGGCGTAGTGTATTTAGTTCGAAATAAAAAAAATGCACTTTGTCATTTATTTGATGTAACTATAGCATTTGTTGTATTGTATTATATAGTTCTCTTTTCTTCATGGCAGCGTTTTCATTGACGTGTTATTATTTCAACTTTCAAATGGAACAGTTTTAATAACGTTACAACTATACATTTTCCCAATTTTAATTTCGCAAGCTCAAGGAAATTTTTGGCCCAGTACGCTCATTATCAATGACAGAAATTAAAGGGATGGTATCAAGGCCATAGCCAGGATTTAGTTTCGTGGGGTGTGAAAAGATTTTACAGCATGTATCGATACAATCACAGCATGCAAGGCCGTAGCCAAGTCCCATTAAAAATTTAGTTTCGAGGGGACTGCTCCCAATGACCCCCACCTCTGGATCAACCATTAATGGACTGCACCAGGGGTCTTCAACCTTTTTCAGTCCAAGGGCCAATTTTGCTTATTCTTGTAGGCCCATGGGCCGCACTACTGTATCAGCAATATTAAGAGTAAACAATGGCGAAACCAAGGAGGCACCCCCTAGATCAACCTTATTGCCGTTTTTTCTATAAGATTGGTTTTATGTGCCCACTCGAAAATATTTTCTGTATCCGCCTTTGGGACTCAATATATATATATTACAATGTAAAATACGTATGGAAGCAAAATACATTTACAATACTTTTAGTTATTAATATGTAAAGCGAAATCAAACCTTTTAGTGAGATTTTTGGCACTGCTTATTTTTAACAAACCTGTCAATATCAGGTCTTATTTTTGATGCAACCCTAACAGTGTTTTCAAGGTGAACGTCAGTTATTCTGGTCCCAACTTTTGAGTTTACTAACTTCATTCTTGAAGAAATTAGCTGTTCACAAACGCACTGGCGTGCGCAAATGGGGAAGGGTTGATGGGGTTGCAACCTCTCGTTGCAATGAAATGTTGTATACATACATATGAATATATGGTATTGCAACTCTGTATCCTCCACCATTGCAAGCCTGTAACCACCCACATATGAATTTTCTGCATACACCTATGCGAAGATGTAAGTGCTCACAAATAGTGATATCGTTTACAGAGCATGCAGTCAGATGGTTGGAAGGATGTTCTTATCGACATATTTAGAATAGAATTCAACGAGTCCTAAGTTGAATTCCTTTAAAATCACTGTTGCACTGCAAATAAATAAAACTACTCCTAATATCCATATAAGCCTGAGAACTAAAATGAAACACGATTGCGGAAAATCACGTATTACTTTAGTTCTCTAGCATTTTAAGATATTTATTACGAAATGCAGACGGAATACAATACATAGATTGAAGACTCAGAAGAAACAAAGGGAATTATTTTTTTGTGAAATTAATTGTACTTTCTCATGCATCGGCAGGCTTCAAGCGGCCCGAGGTTTAAGACCCCTGGTCTACACCATCACTATTAGCATAATAAATACAAAATTTAGTAAGGAGCATTGCATGTGAAAATGAAACTGGAAATGCAACTACAATATTAATTTTATGGTAAAGTGAACGTCATCAAGCAGAAGCACATTTAAATTAAACACTGCTTTGTTGATGTCTGTTATCCCTGTAAAGAGTTGTTAACAACAAGGCCTTAACCAGAAATTTTTTTGTGGAGGCAAGAATTTTTTACAGCCTCGCTAATGAATAAGTATTGGTAGTAAAAATATTTCGGAAAGAGGGGGATGGGCCCTTCAGACCACCCGCTGGCTACGGCCCTCATTAACAACAAGCTGCCTTTCACTGGTATACTGTCCCCCCAATATTTTAATGCCATCGGCGCTCATGCGAGACCCTATACAAGGGGATCAGCATATAACAAGAAGCTTGGGACCTCAGGAAATGCTCGTTATATACAAACTGTAAAAGTCTTGTTCACTTAAAACCATCGAATTCTATTGCACTTAATCATTATATCAAACAAAATCCACATTTTTTTCACTATATCCAGAAAATCGCCAAATGTATGCTTGTTAAGAGTGCCATTGGTATACTCTCCCCCACTAATGTTTTTATGCTATCGGCGCCCATGAACGTAAACACAGTAAACAATAAAGTTATCTCAAGGATCTGGAGCATGAATAACTAACGATAAAGTAGTAAAATTCGGACATTTTAAATGATGAGGGGGGAATAAGAATGACAAGTACGTTTTAAACTTTGGGGGAGCGATTAACCTAAAATATAATACAATGTAATTTTGCATTGGGCCCAAATAATTTCTTACACTCGTAATGTTAAAAAACCCTGATTTAAATGCACTTTGAAGCATTTCTCGAACTAAATGTTTTTTCCAGGAAGTACTCAATACGCTTTTCCTAAAATAGGCCTCTAATTGTGTGTGTGTGGGGGGGAAACACCTTTCTTACCAACAGGTGCAATACATTCAAGCTTTGAAGAGAGTGAAAACGTTCCATTCAAATGGTGAAGGCCAATAGAAAAGTTTACAAAAACTCGTATGTGTTGAAAATGTGATTTGTAAGGTAGCTGATAAAAACAAAATGCAATGTAAAATAACCGATTTCTTTAAAAAATAGTTCAGAAAACTGTCTAAATCATTGTAAAGAGAAAAATAACAGGTATGTAACCTGAATTACCCTTTATTTCATCGTTAATGTTTTGTTTCTCTCCTGCCCAGATTTAAACGTTTTCCCTGCATACAGTGTTATTTATTGTCAGTCCCTTGAATGATGTTAAATCGGGGTTTCACTAGACATATAGTAAGTATAATGTTTTTTATCCAGAAATGTTAACACAATTTGGCATTCCCTTTTCTTTTAATACATATGAGAGGGTGTAGACCCTTTAACAAGGATTAATTTTAATTGAAAAATAATGTAAGTACGAATTATAATTTTCTACCATGCTGTTTTTACTTTGTCTTCTACTTTATTTCATATTCCCTTCCTTTTTTCCTCACTTAACCATTTCCAACTACTTTTTTATCCTTTTGTTAACTTTACTAGTCTCTTTTGTTTTCATTTTTTACCCTACCATACTAATTTCTTTTACTTTTCTTTTAGTGCTCTCATTTTTCAATCCATTCACATTTCAAACAATGTCAAAAAAAATTTACTAGTTATGGTAAGTCCTGGTGAATCATTTTTTTTTTTGACACTTAAGGTTATGCTGTATGGGATTTGCGGTTTCTTCTGTTGCCTAGAAAATAAAATCTGAATGTGGTACGCAAAAACATGGCATGTGTTATACAGTACCATTGGAATCAAACTCAGGTTAATAGCACAAGATAAACAAGTTATTACTACACTACCATAGGACAACTTGCCATGATTTGAAAAATCTTGGACATCAAGTAGAATAAGAACTACAAGTTCAAGTACAGAACCCCCCACCTTTACTAGTAGAATTTTCAAATTTAATTTTTTTTTTCTTTTTTGTGTGTAGGGGAATTACTGTTCCCCAGTCTTCTGAAAATATATATATTCTAATTTCAATATGATCGACCATTCATGTTATGAAAATATGAATAAGTGAATTGTGTTTTTATGGTACAAGGACTGCAAGGGTTATGGAGGAATCTGAACCTCTGATGAAAAACCAAACGCAGACTACAGTGGACAGATTGGTATTGTTTTTTAGGGAGGGGGGGGATGGGGGATACAAAAGTCAAACCTGGATTTACACCATGCTATGTGAAAGCGTTGATATTGCAAGGCTATGAAGAATTATGTTTAATGTGTGTATATTATGCAAAAATTAGTAGATATTTTAATGTCAGATGTGTTTACTACAAACAGACAAAAGGTGTAATTTTCAGGTGCAGAATAATGAATATCAAGTCCTGTCCCATGAGCACATTATTACAAATTCCCTGGTGCATATTACAGACATAAGCAATTTCAGTCATATAGAATTTTTTTTATTATATACCTTATGCTTTTAAAAATTACCCACTACTTTTCATAACACTACAGAGGTCAAATTTAACAGATATGAAAATGTAATAAAAAAATTACATTATACTGCACTTAGAGTTAAATAAACATATATGGGTGCCACTAAGATGTTCAGACAAAGACTGAAAATTGAGACACACTGACCATAAGGAGTCTGGCCTTCTCGGCTACTTCGGTGAGAATTAAATACATATATATATATCCTGAAACTTGGGTGGGATTATATGCCCTTTAAAAAAATGGAGGGGAAAAAAGGGGGTGGGAACTTAACAAAAATTTCAACAATATAATCGGGTTTCAAAAAGTGCCTGAAGATGGATTTCCATACACAGTATGGAAGAGTGGCACACATGCAGTTACTATTTAGCCTTTTTTTTATGGTGCAAGGACAGCAAAGGTTATGCTGCACCAGGACTTATACTAAGCAATTTGTTGGTGTCATTCCATTTTGACATAGTTAGAAGTCTAACCTGGGTTAACGACATGCTAAACAAACACATTACCTCATCATTACAGAGCTTTTTTTTTTGTGTGTGCACATGTATCTGTGCAGTAGCTTTAGTATTTATTACTGAACATCTTTTTAATGTTTAAATAACCTATTCGTTGCACAAGTACAGTAACAATTTGTTCAAAAATAACTAAGTATTACTGCTGGTAAAAAAAAAGAAAAAAAAAAGGCATAGTAAAATTCGAAATGATTATATATATTGTCTTACAAAACATACTTAAATGGGACATTTGCCATAGAATAAAGTGCATAACATGTGCAAATCACATATATTTCTTAATGCCTCATGACTAAACTTAGTAAAATTAAACTCAGCCTTATAAATCCAAGTACTGTAGATCTATTATTGCACCATTAGAATGTCAATGGGAAAGCACAAAATAGTTGCACTACTTTTTTGCATTTTATAACATGCATAAAATTTGAAAATTACACATAAAATATAATCATGTACTTTATAAAAGCGTATTTTGAAATTCCAAAATTTTCAAAGAATCATTTCACTACCACAAAAAAGCAATGTATAAAACTTAAACTTACTTGCCCAAGAACAAAATTGCTAGTTTTACTCAATGTAGTATCTGTCAAATCATCAATCTAAGAAAATTAGCATAAAAACTTTAAAATACATTTAAACTTAGAACAAAAATAAAAACTTAATGTAAGTAAATGGTTTGGAAAAACACGATACAGCTATCCTATAAATTTATTTTCGATGTACATATAAAAGGTATTCTTCATATAATTGTTTTTTTCTGTGGCAAAATTTGTTATTTTTCCCATAATATCTGACTACGTAAAAAATTAGTTTTCTTACAATAATGAACTAAAGAAGTGGATTTAAAAAGGTTAACATTACTAATTAAAAAAGCATTTAAACTATAAACAAGAAACACCGATACATTTTGTGACAAAAAAGGATACACCCCAAAGTATTTGTCCTTTAATTGTGATAAAACTTTACATGAGTAATGAGAATCCAAAGATAAAGCAGCAATTAAATTTGCATAGCAATTCATCCCTTCATTTGAAACAACCAATGAGCATTACCTCTTAGTATATTGTACAGTCACCTCTGACAATACATGCAGATAGTCCTGGCATGTGGGTATATAATTGTAGAACATAGTTTTATAAAAGACAAATTCTGGACAAAATAGTATACATTATAGAATGGCTGTAACCAGCACTCTAACATCTTACATAACTGCTCAATTGGTGAAAGGGCTGGAGATTTTACAAGTAAAGAAAAGGTTGAAACACAAGGCAGACATTCCCGGGATGTTTACCATGTGCAGCCAGGTATTATTTTATTGATAGATGGGCCCAGTAGACTCAACAGGCAGAAGAAGGTTGTCAAAGTTGCACCATATTATTAAAGTGACATGAAGGGGTAATGGAGATGTCTGACTATTCATAAGAAATTGCTCCCCAAATAGTAACAGAAGTGATGGCCATGTACCGCTCTAAAATAAATGCTCTGTGGTATTTGCATGTTAAATCTGGCAATTAGACATTTTTCAAAATACGTAACTACTTTTTTTTGTCAATATATGAAAAAAAATACCATTAACAATTTTGCGACTTTTCTAAATGAATTTGTTGTAATGGCTTCTTAAAAAAAAAAAAAAATGGCCCTACACATCCTGGCAAATAACCTCAAAGACAAGTACTTGAAGCAGAGGCAAGAAAGGATGAACAAATTTATCTTTCCACATTGATTGTGCATATACATGCATATTTGTACTTACAAGGGAACTTTTTTTGTGGGTCCCTTTACCTAGAATCGAGACCTATTACATTTTGTAGAGGCTGCTGCCTTAGTTACAAATGTGGTGTTATTTTTCTGCAAGACTCGTATTTTGATTTTTTATTTGACTTTGAAGTTAGGGAAAGTGCGATTTTAGAGCAATATTCATATTTTTTGCTGACACTGTATTTCAATTAATTTTATTTTCATTTAAGTAGTAGTAAAGGAAGTTACGAAACGAAACGTGTAAAATTTAACAAAAAAAAAAAATAATCGAAAACATGAATCTGATTCGCAAAAAATTTCAATTCAGAAGAACGTTTATGAAAACACAATTTGGTGATTTTAAGTATAAACGTTTGGCGTGCGTGATATATTTGGCATACGATAAAGACAAAACTTCTATCGGGCACTATTTTGTTTTAGTCGGCTTAATTGTCAGTTGAAGAATGCTGTAATTCCTTGAACTAATCGTACTGTGTGCTTGAAATGACATTTTTAACTTAAAATTAAATTTTAACTTGTGCTTTGGGGAATAAAATACTTTAAATGTAAAGTGCTGAATGTTGAAATATATTAAAAATTATCGATTTCTGATATAAAATTAACTTTGCAAAATCTGGGAAAAAATGAAATGTGTTGTAAATCTTAGAAAGTATGTTTTAAATTTAGCAATTAATAAATATAAAGTGGAACCTTCTGTAATTACTGAAAGCGAGTATGAAGAAAGAAAGGGTGTATTTGAAAGGATTGAGTTAATTTTAATGAATAATGTTGTGGAAGAGATAACATTAGATGTGGAGGATCATAATTTTAATGACGATTATATTAGCGACGATTATTGTAGTGATTGCAGTGATTCTGATGATTTATATGAACCTGCTTCTAAATAAATAAAAGAAGAAGATAGCCTTAAACAAATGAAAGAAATCATTAAGTTTTATGGTTCTTGCAAAACAGGTAAATTTAAACAGATTCAAAAACGTTACCCATGGCTTAAGAGTAAATCACGTGTTGCAAAATTTAGAACACATTTGAACAAACAGGGTAGTGTCAGTGAAAAATGCAGCATTGTTAAAAATTATGTACATAACAATTTTTGAAATGCCAGAGAAAATCATTTGCCTGTCCATGACTGATGCACTGATCAAAGCCAAAGAAATAGGTTTCGCAGAATTTAAATGGACAAATTCCTATATAATTACTTTAAAAAAAAGTTCAAAATAGTTTCCAGAAAAATTACGAAGTTCATTACGACTACTGAAATCAGAGATGAATACAAAATAATGCTATAGAATTTGTTTTACAAACACGAGATGGGATAAAAAATTGTGTTCCAAGTCAAGTGTTTAATGCAGACCAACGTGAATTTAATTATTTTATTGGAAATGACAGATTATTATCACATTAGTGGGGAAAGACAAACCTTTGCAGTTTAAAAGGCATTGCATAATACAATGCACTCATATGTGATAATGCCAATTATTTCAATGGGTGGGGAATTAAAAGGAAAACTTCTTGTATGTCTACGAGAAGTTTTGGGCCAAAGGTAGAAGAAAAATTATTTCGGCCTTCAAATGTATACGTCACTTGTTCCAAATCCGGGAAAATGGATAAAAAGACCATGAAAGATTGGATAAATCAACTGTTTGAATCCACTTCTTGAACCTCCATCCTACATTCTTTTAGATGCATGGACAGGCTGTACTGACCCATATATATATATATATGACAAACTTAAAAAAAAACTCAACTTACTTACAAATACCTGCAAAAACTACATCTCTCATTCAGCCTTTAGACGTATATTTCCTTCGCCAGTATAATGTTTGTTTGTTTTTTGGTTTTACGGCTCAAAGACTACAGTGGTCATGCTGCGCCGGGACCTACTGTTTTCCGAGGAATCCGAACCTCTTAAGGCCTGGGGAACCAAACCCCGGACTACAGTGAGCAGTGCGATCTTTTATGAGATCTCTGAGTAAGCGTTCTTTTTGCACTGCTGGGAGTCGAACCCGGATTAGCCGCGCAATAGGAGAACGCGTTACCACACTGCGCCACCGCAGCTTTCGCCAGTGTAAAAAATCATAAACAGAATTACACTGGACGAAATGAACATTGACATTAACAACAGAAATTCAATTTTAAAAATGCACCCACTTATCTATAATCAGTTACAGTCAGAAAAATTTCGTGAAATGTTACAATTCCCATGGTTTAAATGCTGTTACAGTGACAAAAATCCAGGGAATTTTTCGAATGTAGAAGAAATGTGCTTTGAAGTATATGATATTCGCACCATTGATTGATAACTGCCAAGTCGTTTTCATTCATAAAATGTTCCTATTGCAACAAAATGCTTTGCTTTCATCATTTTTACATAACGTGCCATTATCACGATGCGCCGAGTACATAAAAAAACATGTTTTATTTATTTTCTT
>QLNU02015360.1:156817554-156880169 GCA_006491805.2 Dysdera silvatica | reverse complement strand
AAAGGAATGAACGTGGCGATCAACTCATAGAATTTGCCGAAGCTGAAAATCTTAGCATCATGAATTCATTTTTTAAGAAGAAACTACAAAGAAAATGGACATGGAAACACCCCAATGGAGGAACCAGCGAAATTGACTATATACTGGCAAACAAGAAATCAATTATTGAAGATTGCAGCGTACTGAACAGATTTAATACTGGAAGTGATCATCGAATGGTGAGATGTAAAATGCACTTAAATACTAAACTAGAAAGGCAGAAGCTCATTAGGAAACAAGTATGTAAGAGGGTGGATTTAAAGAAATTAAAAGAAAATACCGAGGCATTCAAGTTGGAATTAAAAAATCGCTTTTCTGCACTGGAAGGACTTATTGAAGAAGTTGACATCTCAGAAGCAAATGAAAACATTGTTAAGACAATAATTGAAACTGCTGGGGAAATTGGTGGTGTAATATGTAAAAAGCAGAATAGCAAATTATCTGAGAAGACGAAACAACTCATGAAAAGGCGAAGACTTATGAAGGTGGACAATCAAAATACCAGTCGCAAGATCGAGTATGTAGAACTTTGCAAAACTTTGCGCAAAAACATGAAAGAAGATATAAGAAAATTCAATTGTGAGTTAGTAAGGAAGGCCATTGAAAGCAACAAGAGCCTTAGGGTTGTTAAAGGGAGTTTGTCTATTGGGAAGAAACACATCATTGCATTAAAAGGAGAGGATGGCACTGTAACAAGAAATAGGGAAGAAATACTTAGAAGAGTTGAAGAATTCTACAGAAAGCTGTATGAGGGAAACAGTGGATTAAACGAAGACTCTGAGATAGTCGAAGGAACAGCTCCTAAAATCTTAAAAGAAGAAGTAGCATTTGCAATAAAAAGTATGAAGAAAGGAAGATCCCCTGGCGATGATGGCATTACATTAGATATCTTAAAAGAAGCTGGAGAACATGTAGAAGACATACTCGCAAAATTCTTTACCAAATGCCTCAACAGTGGTAACATACCAAACCAATGGGATTCTGCAACAGTAATTCTTTTGCATAAAAAAGGTGATAAAGAGGATTTAAAAAATTACCGACCAATTAGCTTGTTACCTGCTATTTATAAAATCTTCACAAAAGTGCTAACACATCGCCTGCAGAAAAAATTAGATGCAGCTCAACCAAGAGAACAAGCTGGATTTCGAAGTGGATTCAGTACAGTGGACCATATTCAAGTATTAAGAGAATTAATTGAAAGAACACATGAATATGAACTTCCATTGTGTGTGGCATTTATTGACTATGAGAAGGCCTTTGACTCTATTAAAACATCAGCAGTCATCAACTCTTTAAGATCAGCAGACATCGAGGATGTGTACATTGACATGGTGAAACGTGTGTATAAAAATGCAAGTGCAAAATTTCGGTTACATAAAGATACCGAAGCTATCAAAATTGGTAAAGGTGTGAGGCAGGGAGATACCATTTCTCCAAAACTTTTTACTTCAGCTTTACAGATGATTTTTCAGCAGATAAATTGGAATAACAAGGGAATAAAAATAAATGGTGAATATTTAAATCATTTGCGGTTTGCTGATGACATTGTTATTTTTTCAACGAACCCATCAGAACTCCAAGACATGGTACAGGAGCTCTCAACTAGAAGTAAAGAAGTTGGACTCAAGATGAACCTACAAAAAACTAAGATCATGTTCAATAATTTTGTAGAGGAAACAAAAATACAAGTTGACAACATTGAGCTAGAAATTGCTGATTCATATATTTACCTTGGCCAGCTGATTTCAATGGATGGCAACATTATGAAAGAACTCAACAGACGTATTAAACTTGGCTGGAGTGCATTTGGAAGAAACAGTTTTATCCTGAAGGGGAAATTGCCTTTGTGTCTAAAAAGAAAGGTCTTCAACCAGTGTGTATTGCCAGTCCTCTCTTATGGATCAGAGACATGGAGTCTAACAGTTGGAGCAATACGAAAGTTACAGACAACGCAAAGGAGCATGGAGAGGTGCATGCTTGGAATAACTAGGAGAGATCGAAAAAGAAACACTTGGGTGAGAGAGCAAACTAGAGTAGAGGACATCATTGTTAAAGTAAAAGGGCTGAAATGGCGATGGGCTGGGCATATTGCAAGAAGAACTGATCAACGATGGACAACAGAAATTCTGAACTGGATTCCAAGAGACCACCGAAGACCTAGAAAACGTCCTCAAACTAGATGGGTGGATGAAATAAGAAAACAGGTTGGGGTGACGTGGAAGCGAATTGCTCAGGATAGACTTGTGTGGAAAGCATTTGGAGAGACCTTCATCCAGCAGTGGATAGATAATGGTTGAATATGATGATGATGACTGTATTATTAGCTCATTTACTTAAATTATGTATCAAAAATTGCATTTAATTCATGTAATTGGCTACGTAGCAACGTGATAGACGTAAACAGTAGTTACGCTCTACAGCCAAACCGGCCCCCTTGCGGACACGGGGATATGGACAAACATGCCTTATTTGGCGTCCCCAACAACCCCTCTTATTTTGTCGGTAGAGTTTAGGACCACCCTGTATATATATGTATCTGCCATTACAGTCATTTTATTCATTGTTAGTCATAAATGTCAATTGTTGTAGTCAGAAAAAGCAAACCAATAACAGGGATTTTGTGCGGTCCTTGATGAAGAAAAAAAAAAAAATCCTTGGTATTGTAAATCTATCATTTACTCCTCTACCATTATACTTTGTTTAGTTATTTATTTTTCATTCTGTTTTATTTTTCTCTATGTTTACATTTTCCTTTTAGATGGTAATTACATGTCACAATCCTTACACCTTTTTGTAATATATATATATACACACATACACGGGGTGTTCCAAAAGTCTGGTAATCCCAAAATATCTTGATAAATATGCTTTGGCTATTTAAGCTATCCATTGTTGGCAAACTTGACCTTCCCTCCACAGTTGGTGGGGGAAGAGCAATTTTGAAATCTTAAATGGGAAGCCCCATTTTTTATTGCAGATTTGGATTCTCCAGAAAAAAATTCTTAACTTCGTTTTACGATTTTTAATTTGTACTCTCAAAAAGGAGCTATAATTGATAAAAATGGAATTGTATGGATGTTTGAAAATGAGAATGTCTCAAGAAATACACCTTAGATTGAAAAATATGTGTTTGATATTTTTGAAAAAGCTATCCGTTGATGCCGAGCTTTTAGGGAAATGATACGTAATTTTCATTCTAAACATTGCTTTTTTACTTTCTAATAGATGGCGCTGTTATTCCAAAGAACGATAACTCTTCACTCCATCCCTGTGGGAAGGGGTTGTGGCATCATTTGATAGCTTTTTTAAAAATATTGAACAGGTATTTTTTAGTTTTTGATCCAAAGCGTATTTTTTGAGATTTCTCATTTTCAAACGTTTATACTCTTCCATTTTTATCGATTATAGCGCCATATTTGAGTGTAAAAATTAAAAATCGTAGGTGAAAGTCATGTATTTCTTTTCTTCAGAATCGAAATCTGCAATAAAAAATAGGTGTTCTCATTTAAAATTCCGAAGTTGCCCCTTTCTCACTTCTCGGAGAGGGGAAGGGGTTCAATTTTGACATGATTGAATAGCTTTTTTGAAAATATTGAATACCTAGTTTTTTTTTTTCCAATACAAAGCGTATTTCTCAAGATATTTTGTGGTTGCCAGACTTTTAGGACACCCAGTGTGGGTGTGTGTATTATGTTGTCATCATCATATTTTTATTACTTTTTTCTTAATTTACATAATTTTTTTTATATTTCTTATAAACTGATATTAATCAAACGTTATATTTCAATGTCTGTTGTGTGCTTTAGTTGTTTCTTTATTTGATTTTAAATTGCATTTTAGGAGTGCATTTAAAATGAATATACTTGATTACGAAGAATTAGGAATCGGACAAATTGTTAAAGTAATTTTTTTAAATCCCTTTACAACTCTTTTTTGTTTTATGTGTATTTAATTATATTTATGCATGTGACATTTGTTATAACATGGTCTTTCCAATTACTATATATTTAATTTGTATAACTGGTTTGGCAATGGAAACGGGAAATGAGGGTAATTTACCATTCTGCGAAAACCAAGAGATGTCAGCAAATTCAGCTAAAATTACTCTATAATTGGAGGAATTTCAGTTCTTTCACTTTCTGTAATCTCTGACTTATCGCCATCATGCTATTCTCTTCAAATTCAGGGTTCGCGTGGAGGATTGTCTGGCCTCGGGAATTTTTTGTGTCGTAAAGTGTTGTGGACAGGAGAATAGAATAAATACGGCTCTTTGGTGATGCGAGAGATTGTTTCGGAAATGCCGTGAATATATGGAATAGATATGCGGGTGTGAGATGTATTGTTTAAAGATGTACTATTGGGTCTACAGTTTCTGAGAATGAATCGTTTAGGGTATCCATTATTTTTAAGTGCCGTGTGTATGTGTTTTGTTTCTGTGTTTGAAAGTGTTTCATTACTGCAGTGAGAATTCGCTCTAAGACTTAATGTTTTAACAACGGAAGCTTTGTGGCATGTTGGATGATGCGATTTAAAATCGAGATATCTGTCTGTATGTGTGGGTTTACGGTAAACTGAGGTGAAGATTGAGTTATCGTGAGATCTGTGTACAAGAACGTCTAGGAAAGGGATGCCATTGTTCTGGTTTGTTTCAGCGTGAATTTATATGTGAGCGAAGCTACATGTAATGGGATAGCTTTATGTATTAGTTTGGCATAAATAAACGGTCACATCGCATTCTTTTCCAGAATTTAATGTTAGCACCCGTACATGCATTTCAACAAGCTAGTCTTTCTAACGAAAGTCTTAGGCCACTAAGCTTTAGTCTTTCTAGTAATCTGCAATTCAATTTTCCCTAGTGTCAATTATTAATATTCTATATTAGCTTTTATTCTTATCATTTCTACCAAAAGTCCCACATCAGTTAATTTATCCCATTTTATAAAATTTTCCATTTTTAATATAGAGGATACCCTCCCCTTCTCTTTGTTTTATGAAAGCCATAGTAACCTTCGATATCCATATAATCATTCAACTTAGCTTCTGTATTACAGATTCCAAATGTGTGAATGTTTCGTTATTTATCATTCAGTATCTAAATTTCTTCCATCTTATTACAAATACTTCTTCCATTGATATGAAATACAGGGTGGGCATAAAATAAGGTGGCTTGTTCAGAGCCTTCAGCAGCTGCAACCAATAGTTGAATCGATATTAAAATTTGTACACATACTATTCAAAGTATGCGCTTAACAATTCTGCAGTAAAAGAAGTTACAAAATCATCTTATAGAGGGTGCTCTTACAGCTATATGCACAGAAAAAGGGAACAGAATGTTGAAAAATACATAAATTTCACAAAAACAATATCAGATGTTTGAACGAGTCATGTATTATTCAATATGTCCCTTAGTGCACATGTATGTCATTTTATGTTATGTTTTGTTATGTTATGTCATATTTTGCACCTGTAACGTTATAACTGTCTTTTACTTGTGCTAATGTTGCAATTGTTCCACAATACACCATATACTTTAAGCATCCCTGTTGAAGGGGATTTTTTGTTTTTGAACATGGTATTTTTTGAATCGATAAATTTTAATATCGACTGACAGTTTTTGAATATAGATTATTTTAATTGGCCAAAAAGAATCTTAAGTGGTGTTTTGCATTATATAAAATAATTGTCCTATCAACAATTGTGATAATAGGAAAATTATTTCCAATTTTTCCAGGAAGGAAAAGGACAGGGAAATAACCCCCAAAACATTCAATGAACTTGGGTAATAAAACTGAGACCCAAGTTGATTTCATGCCTTAACTAACATGGATAGAACTGCATGCATAACAAAAATAAACACGAAAAGGGTGAAATAGTCATGGATTAAACTCAATTTCTTTATTATTGATTTACTAAATGAAAGTATTATCAGTTGTTAATTGTAGCAATAATCATTTTTCACCAGTTCAAATGGTGGATCAAATAAACATAATGTGTTCATTGTAAAACTTTCCGTTATAACAAATTTTAACTCATCCTACAAGATTTTGGTCTAATCGTCGTATGCTATTGTAACTTTACTAACACTCGTGATTTATTATAGAAACTGGGGGTAAACCCCTTATTATGACCTAAGACCACATACTTTTAACACCATACACATTTATTTAACTAACTGGAGAAAACTGTTTCTCCTAATTATGGAATCACCATATTCATTGAGAAATTAGGTAGCGTTGAGGGAGGGAGGGAGGGGAGGGGGGGTTTAGGGCACTGAAGTTTAAAAAAAAAAACATTTCGTATAAAAGAAAAAGGACCATTACTTACAGAGTAAAAGAGAGTAAGTGATGTGTGCAACAGGAGTGTGTGATTTGGGCAGGCAGAAAAAAAAAAATTCTCAAAGATAATTTTCTCGTCAAACGTAGTCCTAGTTCACACCAAAGTCATGAAATCCATTCCAGGAATGGCTGGTAGTTGGCAAGCCAACACACACCAAAACTTACGGGATTTTGTAGAATTCTAACCATTATTTATGACTAGCTTGAAGCCATAAACCATTGACATTTAAGACTCTGGTAGTGCAGCATACGACAATCACCGTTGCTTGGTATTAACTTAGACTGGGAAGCACCAGTGATGACTTTTTACCCCCTTTTTTCCAGGTGGGCACTAAAAGCTGAGTTTGTGTAATAGGCAGGCATTTTCAATGCCTTTCCAATTCCTTTCTTCAATTGGAAAACGAAATACCGTTCATTTTATTACTTTACTTGTTTATCTGTTCAAGAATGTTGGAGTATACATTGATAATGCTGATGATTGTTTCAGGAAGCAAGGAGAAAACAAAGTAGAGGTGGGGGGGGGGGATGCCCAACTGAAACTCATAAAAGAGAAGAGAGCAAATAAAAAATAGATTAACATAAGGGGATTAAATGAAGGGAGCAAATAAAAAAGATATATAAACCTAAACCGATTGTGACATTATCCACATTAGAAGTCACTTAGATGGGTTAACAAATAATGCAAATAATAAAATTACATAGCTTCGTTGATTAAAAATTTCACTTCCTTCAATGGTAAGTAACAAATAGCTGTAACAAAATTATTACAGTAGTGAATTAATTTACACAAAATTATGTAAAGTGTGATACAATGTCTGTAAGTATACAAAACATTATAATTGTTGACTAAAACAGAATTATAAAATATTTTAACATGACATACTTTCAGAATAGAAAGTTGTGTTAAGAATATAATTGCTGAGGCGGAAAAAGAAAAAAACAAAACAAATTTAATATTGTTCAACACGAATTACTTAAATATCTTCGAATAATGGCTGGTAGCTGCTTGGAATAAATAAATTGGAAGTTAAAGTTTATTAAAAATGTTGGCCTGTTTAGTGAATTAATTGCAAGAAGCTGCAAAAAATTGATAAGGAGGTCCAGGTTTTTCAATGGTTGCAGTGAACTGTAGTAAAGGAAACTAATAGTCCATTATATTAGCATAAAGGAAACTAATAGTCCATTATATTAGCAAGGCCCTGATCTCTCATGAACTATAGTGCTGTAAAAACAAAAGTCCTTGGTGTAAGTATGGCTCTTCACTCCTGACTCCATGGTGTAATGTTAGAAGTCTGGCATGTTGATAATACATCAGACAGGGATCACCCGCCTGCATCAATTGTGCCAAACTGCGCCAAATCGCAAATGCTGCTACAAAAGCAAGAATTTGTACGTTTTTGCACCAAAACGAAAATGTTACTACAAACTGATAACAAAAGTGCAAATTTTTCCATTTTTGCGCCAAAATCACTTATTTATTTCACAAAGTGGGCCATTTTTCTAGCTTACATCATTATTGGTTATACTGTGTAGTATTTTTTCTCTTCTCCAAGTCGTTGGCGCTAAATCTCGCCAATAGCACCCACGTCACACGACGATTTATGAACTGGTTATTTGCTACTAGCGTCTAGAGACTACCAATTCTGCCTTCTGTGCATGTGCATGGACTGCGAAAAATTCCTACCACTGTTTCCATTCCATAATATTTACTTGACTAGAAAACACTAGCCTCAGGTGACAGGAGAAAATAGCTTTTCCTGTCGCATTTCTGCATTTCCGCGTCCAGAGATGCCAACTTTTACGGATTTTCCGTAGTTTGTACGGATTTTAACTCCACCTTACTGTATTACGGTCGACACCAAGAAAACTAAGGAAAACCTCATTCAAGGCCCTCACGTACAATTTTCTATTAGCCTCACAAAAATCCACATTTTTTATGGTTTTTTGGTAAAAACAACAACGCACTTTCTAGATGGCTCGCGCCTTTACGTTTGGACGCGACGTTTCCGGCTCGTATACTTGTTTCTCTTATTTTTTACGTCCAGCTTTGTATGTGAAACTTGCTTCAAATTTGGATTAAAACAACGAAATGAAATGCAGCCATGATTGTGGAACAGCTGTAGAAAAAAAAAAAAAAAAAATTCGGCAGACAATTTACCTGCAAGTGTATCATGATATGTAGTAAGGAATGGCTGTTTTACAAAGCATCGAAAGTTTTTAAATTTTTATGTGAACTCGCAGTTTTACCATATTTTGAATAACTTTTTACTCGCAGCATTTTTTTTAAAAGTTCAGAAAAATTTCTTCATGATACTTTAATAAAAAGCTTGTGAATTGCGCCGAGATTTTGCGGCATATATTTCGGGATATTTCCCCCTTATGCTTTCGTTATCTACACACGCAGAGGCGTGCAGATTAATTTAAAAGTAAATTTACCTATTAAATAAATTTAATTAATTTGCGTAATTTATAATTCTATTCTAGGGGGGGCAAAATTAACGATTTCACTTAAAAGACGATTTTGATTAACTAACGAGTGATTTTTTTCTGATGTGCGATTTGTCTTTGATTCGCTACCTACCGGCAAAATTGTAAACTTTTGTAAATGTGCTGTAATTAATGACTGTTGGTCATTTTTTAGTATTTTTCCATCAAAATAGAGGAATTTCTCCCTGATACATCACCTACCTTGGAGCACGAAATTACCGATAGTTAGTCATATTTTTTAACATATAAATTTACATACAAAGAAAAAATACATCTGTAGTCGAAAGTGGACAAATTTCGTTGACCAAAGCTAATTTGCGTATTTCAACAATTTTAGCTTCTCAAGAGGAAATCAGGGAAGAGGTTTCAAAATTATAAAAAACGAAACAAAGAACTTGATGTGCATGAAGTTCTATTTTTTCAATGAAACATTTTACTTTTCATTTTTATCATGCACATTCATTTGATTGAAGTATTTTTTGCTTGCTACGAAACTGATGTCCGAACCAATTTTTTTTTTATACAAAATAATAAAGTTGTACCTGCTACAAAATCGATGCAAAAGCTTTTTTCTGCTACAAAACTGGTGCAAAGGCTTTTTTTTTTCGCTACGAAATAGATACCGAATGCCATTTTTCCTTCTACAAAAGACAATTTTTCCTGCTACGAAGCTGATAAGAATGGCATTGGTGCGAGTGTGATCCCTGATCAGGTAGACTTTCCTGAAAACAGTAATTGGAGAAGGCAGAAGGGCTAATGCAAAAATGAGTCATTTCTCCTTGTCACCAGTAAACAGTTCCTGTCTAGAGCTGATTTTGTATGGAAAAATATGAATTATTTTTCTCGGGATCTTTCTTTGTTTAAAGGTAGATCTGATTGTTGTGATGTTGCTGAGACACTACTGAAATTTGAAGTATTTTCCAATGACTGTTCAATGATTGATGTGGAAATATCTTCAATAACATTATCACCAAGGCACTTTCGTCCTCTACCAGGTTGCACATTTAAAGATCCAGTTTCTTAAAAAATATTTTTAACTTTTCTTACAGCGTTTGGTCACATCGGTCCACACCATAATATTTTAGCTGTACAAAATTCACGAAAAGCAGCTACGTCATTACCATGACTGTAAAAGAAAACAAAAAAAAAATCATCAATGCACTTTCTCTTGTAAAGTCATCATTGCGGCTATTGCTAATACTACACTCTCGGTTCACACATATTATCAACAGCCCGATGTCTGCTGCGTTCTAAGTATCTATTCAAATCAGGCTGTTTTTTCTTTGCATAAAGATTAAAAATTGCAATTGTGATTAAGTTTTGATCACTTTTTAAATAAAAAATAAAATAAAAATAATAATTAAAATTAAAGTTTTATAGCATTTAGTATTTAATGTTTCTTTAAATTATTTTCATTTCTTTAGCAAAAAGTACCCTCTATAGGACAGTTTCTAACTAATTGTTTTATTACAGAATCATTTAGCGCATACTTTGAGTAGTATGTGTACAAATTTTGGTATCGATTTGACTATTGGTTGCAGCTGCAGAATGCTCTGAGCAGGCCAGCTTATTTTATGCCCACCCTATATTATAAATTCTTCACTCTTATTTTTCGTACAATTAGCCATGTGCAAATCATCTATGTTACTAGTTTTTATCAGTTTACAATTACTATTAATATAAGTGTCATCTTTTTTTTACAATTACTATCAATACCACCAGATACCTCTTCGCAATATATATTTGATTATGCACTTTAACAATTGTTAATCAGTTTGTTTTTTCAAGGTCGTAGAAGTTGTTTATCAAGACAATCTTGTTCTTTTCATCCCTTCGGCCTTGAATCCTTCCATTAGTGGTCCAGAGAAATTTCCATTGGTTCTCCCTTTTTCTCCTCCATGCAATTGTGAACAAGTTTCTTCTAAGTGGCCATAATTGTTCTTTTATAAACACTAGTTCATACACATTACCTTCGTTACCCTCGGTGACAAATAGGAACCCTTTTTTCTCTAAATTTTTTAATTTTTCTACTCGCAAATTCAACAACTATAATTTTGCATTTATTTCTGTTGTGCTCTCAATTTGCAGCTTTAATTTGATTTTTCCCTGTTTTCATATTGAGTTTATTCAAACTTTGATAACCAGTTCTTCATAATTTTCTTCTTCTCTAATAGGTAACAACCCACTATCTCGATATTAGCTCTTCTGCTATGTTGTTCCAGGTCAATAAGTTCACCCATTTTGTCATCCAACTACTTTTCTAGATCCACAATTCTGTCTATGAAATTTTCATTATCTTTATTTTGTTCATTTCATCTTCATTCTCCACTTGCAAATTCTTTATCATTGATTTAAGGATTTTATTATTGTCGACAATTCTATTAAATTTCTTTGTTGTTTCTCTAAATGCGGGTCTTATTTCCTCATTGTTCTGTATTTCTTCTATTTTTCCAAATAATTTTTCATCTAAGAGATTCTTTCTTCATTTAACTTTATCTTTTTATGTTTTTTATCTCATTCTTATCTCAGCTATACTTTGAAGGCTTCCAGTAGGTGTTGATCGATTACTGATATAATTTGAATCATTTAACATCTCTATACCCTTTCCGTCTTTGGCGGAATGAGTTCTTACAGTTCCAACAACAGAATCCTCCTCATATTCCTTCTCAGTTCCCATTGCTCTTTTTCTTTTCTTTTCTTCTTTTTTTTTTCTTTTTGCCATTTTCTGGATTCGGATTGAGAAGATTTAAACCTTGTGTATCAAAATTCCTGTAATTATAACTATACAAGCAAAACTAGTGGGTTAACATACTCCTGTTTGTAAAAATTGCAACACCATGAAGGAATCATGTGATTGAGCTGAAACTTTCAGGAAATGCAAATTAGGGTATGCTATTCAAATGATTAGAATTTCAGAAGCATCAGGCATGCGTGGGCTGAGCAGCGCCCTCTGAACTGCTGATGGATCCGTATAAATAGAGGGCTGTAGCGGGGCGTGTATGGCTATCTGCTAGTGGTAAACGTTACATGAGACGTCACTATGCCTCTACGTCGAAAGAGGGCGACATTTCAGCAAGTTACGGAGTTTGAACGGGAACGAATGATCGGCCTTCGTGAAGGAGGGTTTTCTTATCGTGCAATAGCAGCTCGTATGGGGCGTAACAGCAGCACAGTGATGCGAGTGTGGAAGCAGTGGGTTCAAGAGAACCAGACAACTCAGAAATCCGGGAGTGGACGCCGAAAGGTGACGTCAGCACGGGATGATAGACACCTGGTCCGCATGGCGGTGACGGACCGTTTTGCTTCATCTGGACAGTTGGCAGAACGTTGTTGCACTGCTAAAGGTATATTTTTGTGTGCTTCATCAATTCATTGGTGTCTACTGCACCGTAGACTGCGTGCAAGTGTTCCTTTATACAGGATCCCCCTGACTCAAAACCATTGACGCCTGCGGCTACAATGGGCTCATGGAAATAGACTGGCGTGCTGATTGGCAACAAGTGGTGTTTTCTGATGAATCCTGCTTTAATTTGGGGTACAGTGATGGCCGCATCCGTGTTAGACGCTATACCGGTGAACGCCACCTTCCGGAGTGCGTTATCCAACGTCATAGTGGACGAACCCCCAGCGTTATAGTCTGGGGTGCGATTGCGTATTATGGACGATCTCAGCTGCTACGAATTGTGGGTAATCTTAACAGCAACCGGTACATCAATGAAGTTTTGAAGCCCAAAGTTGTTCCCTTCCTTCAAGGCATTCCCGGAGCTGTATTTCAACAGGACAATGCCCGCCCACATATTGCCAGGAATGTTCAAGACTTCTTTTCATCACAACAGATACAGCTTCTTCCTTGGCCTGCCTATTCGCCGGATATGTCGCCGATTGAACATGTGTGGGATTTCGTTGGTCGGCGTCTCGCTCGTGATCCTCGTCCCATAGCTACTACAGATGAACTTTCGGATGGCATACAAGCAAACTGGAATGCTCTTCCTCAGGCACACATTCAACATCTGTTTGATTCCATGCCACGTCGTATAGCATCACTTATTGCAGCGCGTGGTGGCTTCACCAAATACTGATTTTCGACATGTAATATTGTTTTTTTGCTTTGTAATTTTAATCGTTTATTTGTATCAACACAGGTCGTTTGTACATTAAATTTCATTCAATTCTGACGAGTCCTTCATGGTGTTGCAATTTTTACAAACATGAATATATTAAAAGAAATGATAAGAATAAATAAAGAAATGTAATTTAATTGAATTAAATGTGTTTTCTGTTTTAGGCTAAAGTGAAAAAGTTCATTAAAGGAGGCATGATCGTAAAACTAGGTGCAAACATTCAAGGACTAGTTAGAGACATTCATATGACAGATGGTTTTGTTAAAAATACTACTTCATTGTATGCACTTGGTAGCGAGGTTACTTGTAGGGTTAGTATCAGTTTAATTTGATATTCATATTTGTTATATTTGCCATTTCGTGTTAATATTGTGAATCAATTAAAGTTTTAATTAGAAATTGAATTTTAATTTTTCTGACTAATTGTACTAGATGACAATGTACTAAATGTACAACCCTATATGAAAAACAGATTTTACAGTATGCTAAGACGAACTTATCAAATGAAAAAAATAGTTTATCGAAGAAAATACTCCATAGTCATTGTCGGAAATGTTTCCAAGTGGTGACACTTTTTATTCGTTGCTTTTTCAGCATTGTGCTCTTGCTGCTAATTGTGTCTATCTTGAAAATTTACGAATACTGACGTATTTTTTTTCCTAAAGCCACAATAATGACTCCATGCTTTTTCACCACAAAATAGCAAATTTAAGAGTGTGATGCAGTTTTGGCCTGTTAGAAAAGTACTTAAAACACTTTATAAGTTACTAAAACTTCCATTATTTTATCTGTTTTTAATTTCAGTTTTATTAACACTCAGACATGGTCCATTTGCAGGACCAGTTTCAAAGTACAGATTTTTTTTCATTTAATTTAAATTCATTTTTTAAAATCTATTTTGTCATTATTACCTGATTTTTTACCTTTTTATATTTGCCATTACTACATAATTTGACGTATGCTGTCTTCTGTTTTCTACAAATGCATCTAGATGGAGTCTAACATACCATATGGCTTTTCTTATAACTTTTTGGTCATGACAAAGTTGATCTGCAGCTTAATTTATTCCCAATAAAAACTCTTCTCAGAGTCACATAGACCTTTTGCTTCATGGTTTCAAAAAAAAACAAACATGTGGTTGAGAAGTCTGATAGTACCCAAGTAATAGGACACCACATCCATTCTGTGGCAGATAGTTTCGATTGAGAAATAGTCTATCTCATGGCTCCTACAGTCCTTGAAAAGCCCTTGAATATATATATAATTTTTTTTTTGCCAAGTCAGGGCCCTTGAAAAGTACTTGAAAACTGCCAAAAATGTGGTTGGTCCTTGAAAAGTCCTTGAATTTTTCTCAAAAATCTTTTTTCCAAGTTTTGGCGAAAGGAAAGAAAAGTATTTCTCCTTATTTCCTGAACAAAGCCAGTAGCGCTTAGGACACGCCCCTTCCTCCCCGCCCACTGAGCATGGCTAATATAAGGGATGCAAAAAGGGTAGCTTTTGATGGCAGTGTGTTAAGTTGAAAAGGAGCAGTGTAAGTAAATGCTCTAATTTCCGTATTATGCTTATAATGTCTTGCATTTTTAATTTTTATGTACATTGCGATTGACAATGTGAGGTCTTTGAAAAACGTCATTTGGTCCTTGAAAATTCCTTAAAAAGTCATTGAATTTCATCAGGATAAAAGAGTGGGACCATTTATCTGAATAGCAAAATAGTGTGTTAATTGTGTAAGTTTGGTTCCTGCAAGTAATCCTCTTGAAAGAGAAGTTTACACCCCTCTTTCTTTTTTCTTCTGTCTATTCCTTTTAATTTATGCCATCGTGCCAAAACAAGGATTTGTGCTACAATGTGTTCATGCCTTCATGCATACCCTAAAAATAAATATATAAATAAAACACACTAAAAAATTATACCCATTCTTTGAAGCAGAACGGGTTCTGCAAATTCACTATTATATTTGATCAGACCATGAAGGTTGTTTATAAATGCAAACTGTATTGAAATTGGCTATACTTTAATTGTCATTAGTACAAAAAGTATCGATTTCTCAGCATTTTTGCATTAACGTTTTTTGTTTAAAATTCTTTGTAGTTAATGCTGCTATGTGGTTATTGTGTGGTCGATCTTGACCAGTCTGTATATATAAGGGAATAAAGATCTGTTTCTATGTAATAACCTTTCCAAACAAGTTTTAATCATTCACATTTCATTTTTTTTATAGATTTTGTTCATGGATTTTTCTGTTGCACCATACTCACTAATGCTAACCTGTAAGAAGAAACTACTTAATCCAGATTTACCAATATTATCAACGTATTCAGATGCAGTCCCCGGATTCGCCACAAGTGGTGTTGTTGTTGACATTACTTCTAAAACTGTGTTGTTAAGTTTCTTTAATAATGTACAGGTATACTTTATCAGAACTGTTCAATCATATTTCATTAGTTTCATAAAAGTATTTTATTTATATAATACTATATGTCATGTAGAGTAGTATTTCTCAACGGACGGGCCCTTGCAATTATACCAGGCCACCAGAGATTCTCCAGTAATGTGTCATTTTAGTTTTCTAAGCATTTTTGATGTGGAACTATTCTGAGAAGAAGAATAGTCAAGAATGAGTCAGAAAGCTCAGAATGCCTAAATAACATTTGTGCAGCAACTGCTAATGACTAAGTCATGTATTTTTAAACATGTGAGTATTCAGGAATGATTGAGCATTTTCAGACATTGAAATTTTTAACATTCGAGAAAGGGTATTCTGCTCATTATGGCCTATAATAAAAAGTGTCTACAAACTGATTACAATGTGTAGTGCATCCTCTGTTCTTAACACTGAACGAAATATCCTCTGTGCTGTAAATGTCAGTGACCAGTCAGCAAGGAAGTATACCAGAAAAGTGTGCATTAATAGGAGTATACTGATACTCTTTATGATTATGCCATAAATAATTATTCATACGTATGATAGTTTAATATGTGAATTTTAAGAAAATAGAAGGTAGCCAATTTTTCGAGATCTGGCCCTCGTCATATAAAAAGAGAATTTACCGGGCCCCTCTTAAAATATGAATTTACTGGGCCCTCATCTTATAAAAAACCACTTTACCTTACCACAGCTTCATAGAGGTTAAGAAACACTACTGTAGATTGTACAATCAGGGTGTTATAGAATGTTGGATGGTATGAGCAAATGCATTTACATTGGAAGAAAAAAACATTCTGCATTAAGCATGTTTCAGTCTTTAATTGTTTGAGCAAAAAGGCTATATTTATGAGTGTTAGTATGAAATATTAATACTCGGAATTTCAGCGGATAATCATTATGAGAAGAAAAATAATTAGCAAGTATGAGATATTGAGAAAAAATCTCATTTATATTATGAAAGATTTTATAAAAGGCTTAAATGGAGGTGTTTACAAAGGGGGAGAAGAGGAATTAAATTTAAGGGGGCTTTAAGAGAAGTCAAACGTTCGAAGACTGTTTATTCAGGATAAAATATGGTGCCAAATTTTTAACTCATTCTAATAGGTTAATGTTAAAAATGGTGAAAGGATTCCAGACTTCTGATGCACAATTTAATTTTGAAAAAAAAATAAATGTAGGTTTTATAATGTAATCTGATAAATTTAGTAGGACATTTTGTCTCTGTAGAAAAAATAGTTTTGATTTAGCTTAATTTGCAATATTAGAAATGTTTAGGTTTTGATGGTCAGAAGTAGCCGTTGTGTATGGATATTTGAAATGCTTAATCTTGAATTATAGTGGATTAGATTTTAAAGGAAAAAGTAAAAGGGTTAGTTTTCCTATGGATGGATAGTAGAACTGGTTTAAAAATGTTTAATGATAAAGTCAACTAAATGTACCATTGTGAAATAAGGTCAAGCTTAGAGTGTAACTGCCAATGATCATTTATTCAGAATATTTGATAATAAATAATGCAATCATTTACAAATAGTCATATTGGGATGGCAGTGGGTGTGTAATATTAATTAAAATCAGAAAGAGATGGGGAGATAGAACTGCACACCCTCTGAGGAGTGCCTGAATGGCTCTCAAAATCACCAGAATTTGAGTTTAGTATATGAACAAACTCTTTTCAAGCTTCTGAAAGAGCTTTAAATCATGACAAGATTTGCCTATGAAGGCTAAGTGAGTGGAGTTTAGGAATCAATTGGAAATCTATGACTGTGCCAATTGCATTGGAAAAATTCAGAAAAATAATCTTTTTGAGCATTATTGTCAGTGGATGTGTCTAAGTCTTGTGTAAAACTAAGCAGTTGTGTAATTAAGAATAAACCTCCCTGTCCATCCCCGACAGCCACATTTTTAGCTCAAACTAGAGATTTTTGTTATAGGAGAAAAGGAGGCATTATCTCCGACCTAGAGTCGAACTAGGATCTCTCAGTTGAGTTTAGAGCACCTTAGCCACTAGATTATTGAGGAAAGGAACAAGCTCCTTTTCTTTGTATATAATGTTGGGAGATATTACCCTTCTCAGGGCTAACGCAATTGCCAAATAATGGTCAACATACAAAGCCACCTGGGTAAATTTTTGTGTTTTTTTCGTGGGGGAATTTATTAATATTATATGTAATAATTCTAATACCCATGTTTTTAGCTCAAACTAGAGCTTTTCATTTGCTAAACAGAAAGCTTTAGTTTGCTAGTGTGCTCTAGTTTTTCTAAAAAGAAAAGATCTAGTTTTCTAGTGTGCTGTTATCCTAGAGTTCAACTTTCAACAAAAAAAAAAAAAAAAAAAAGAAAGGTTTATCGACTAACTGCTCACTGTAGTTCGGGGAGTTTGGATCCTTTGGAAAACTGTAGGTCTTGGTGCAGAATGACCCTTACGTCATAAAACTCAAACAAGACTTATGGGTTGGAAACTCAGCAAGTAATAAATTCAATTGCTGCTTATATACTACACTAGTATGCAAAACTTAAGCAACTTTTCTGATTTTGGCCTTGATTCTGCAAAAATCAACTGGAAGACATGAAATACTACATACTGCAGATGCACAATGTAGTACTGAAAGGATGAGGAAAGTATAGTAGCAAAAAATGAATAGGACGCATGCAGTATGGAACGAAGTGGAAAAGGCTTTATTGACGGAATGGCGTCTGTACAAAACACTGTCCGGCCAAGAGGGAGGACAATAAACCAAAGAGCCTTAGTAAGGGATACGACCACCCTTAACTGCAATGGTTGCATGGCACCACCATCTGTCCATACTCAACACCAGATTATATAACAGCCCTTGGGGTAAGCGTTTCCATTCCTCGAGAAGCAGCTGTTTCAGTTGTCTGGTGTTCGCCGGAGGGTAAGATCGTGCCACCAGTCATTTCCCTAAAGTATCCCACACATGTTCAATGGAATTTAAATCAGGTGAGCACACTTGCCAATCCATTCTGTGGATATCTTCACTTTCCAGGAGCTCCTCAACAGCAAGAGTCCAGTGTAGCCGTGCATTGTCATCCATAAGAAAAAAGTCAGGACCAATGGCACCCTGGAAAAGACATACATGGTTGAGGATAACATCATCACAGTAACGATTTCTGGTAACTAAACGTCTGTCAGAAATGTGGAGCTTTGTCCATCCGTTCATCATAATGATTCCTCATACGAGCACACCAGAACCATCCCAACGGTGTCTTTTCCCGATGTTAGTGGGATGAAAGCGTGTCCCTATTTCTCTCCATATCAACGGGTGCCAAGAATTGTTTATCAGACTGAAAAGACTCTTGTCGGTAAAGAGGATGTGACTCCATCAATGGGGTGCCCAGACTTTGTATTCTCTACACCACTGTAAACAGTGTTGCCGATGTGCTGCTGTCAGTGGTATGCAGGGTTCAGGATGGCGGGCCAATAGGCCACCTTCATTAAGTCGTCCGGCCACAGTAAACCGGGACACCTGTCGTCCGGTTGCCGTAAGCAACTGCTGAGCAATGTTGCCTGCTGTCTGCTTTCGATTTCTTTTTGCCAGCAGGGCGATATATCAGTCATCAGTCACCATTGTTTTCCTTGGTCGACTACCACTAAACTTTTCTTACAGCTCTACCTGTCCTTTGGAAGGCTTTCCAAGCTCGTGAAACAACACTTTTATCAATTCCAAACTCTTGGGCAACAGACGTAAAAGTATGCCCCTTTTCAAGCTTGCCAATCATTCTATCACATGTAAAGCCATCCTTATGTTTTCTTGTAGCCATACTGCACATACAATCTCACTTTCACTCGCAGAAGAATGTCTGGAAATGTGCCGTCCTTCCTTCTTTTTAAGTTTCGTTTCACTGTGTGCACTAACTCCACACGTTTTGCGTGCTCTGACGTTCCCTTTGAAGTCATGGTGTTCATATTTGCATATGCATCACCTTTCTACTGAGCTGATTTTTCATTGTACTGATAGCAAAAAGCCCTTTTCAACAATTTCATGGTTGTAAGTTGAAAGATGAATTTGTTGCTTAAGTTTTCCACACTAGTGTATATAAGTGGTAATATGCTAATATTATTAACAACACAATGTGAAATTTCATGAAGAAATTTTAAAGCAATTGCTATTTTGTAGCTGGTGTAATGTTTAAGAACATATCGTTTTGTGAGTTAACTGCTGTTCTCATGAAGTAAAGGCAGAATGCATTCTAAGTTCTCTTCTAAAACCTTATTCCAATATTAAAATAACATTTATTGACATTATTAAGGCATTTGGCGAAAACTTTTGCCAACATTTTTTCAACTTTTCTCCATCTTTGTTATAAACCGCATGTACAGTCTCACCTTGCTTGATGCAGAATGACCCTTGTTCTTGCATGGTAAAAATACAGCAAACCAATCCAGCTTCTTTCAGAACATCCGATGTAATGTGAGCATTGCTCAAGGATCTTCCTTTCTTTATACTTTTGATTTATATGTCACTTCTTTCAAGGTTTTGTTTGCTTTTATGTTTCAGTATCTTCACTTACCTCACTGTGCCTGTCATATAGTTGTCTGTAGAATTTTTGTATTATTCTGAGTATTTCTTTATAATTTCTTGTTAAAGCATAGTCCTTTCTTTAGTGCAATAAGTTCTTTTTTCCTAATACATGGTCATCTTTTAAAATTCCTAAGGCTCCGGTTGTTTTCAGTATTTCTGCATTAGCATGACGCCACATACAATTTTTTTTATAGTCACATTTTTATGATGATTTTGTCAATGACAAAATCGTTAGTTTACATTAGTGAACAGTGTTTCCTGGATTCTCATTAAAAAAATTGTTATAATGTTTTTTTATTATATACAGTGAAACCTGTCTAAAATGGGAACTCACAGAACTGGAAAAAAATTCCGTAGTATGCAGGTTTCCGTCTTATGTAGGTTACATGCAAAACAAATACATACATAGTTAAATTCAGTGGTGAGAGATGACTGGATATGCTAATTGTTTTTATTTGTCTCATCTTGCGAACTTTATAACTAAATTTATTTTCTTTTGATAAAAATATTTATTTTATCACTGCATTTTATTTTTATTAATTTTTGCAATATTTTGTGTTAGTAATAACGATCCATGTAGTACAAATCTCTATGGTAACTGCACATGCCTATTCCATACAAAAAGTATATTACATAAGCTTAAATTGTAACAATAAAGTATATAATTGCCCTTATTCCCCAATTTTCAATCAGTCCATTTTATATCAGGATTAAAATGAGAAATGTGCTGACGTATCAAGTATTCAACCTTTAATATTCACTCACAGTATGCAATTCTTTGATACATTAACTGTATTATACAAATTTTTGTATGGTAATTTGCTTACAATTTTATTTAACATTACACGCTTTAATTTCGCATATTGAATCATTCATCATGTTCATTATTTTTGAATTGTTTATTTGAAAACAAAGTTTTGTATGTACTGTAAGTATACTAGGGCACACTAACGGATCGAAGGGGAGCAATGAGGTGATCATCCCCCTCCTCTTAGGCTGATTATATTATGGAAAATGAAATGAAAAGTACCGAACCCTTATTAAAAGTTTAGAAACAAATCTTTCCCCAATTGTAAGATTTCTGGATCTACCTTTGTTATGACCTATATAACTTGTACCCTAACGTGTTTTCTGAATGCCAAGAAAATAGACTGATTCATAAATGTTTTATCAGCGCCCAGAGTGATTATTCCTTTATGGAAAAAGAAAAGAATAAGGGTTTTACTCTTCCCAGTTTCATTCTTTGTTAGCTTCCAGAAAGTTCTTTTATTTGAATTTGTGCGATCTTCAAGAACAAACTAACTCAAAAACTAAGTATCTTTGAGAAGTACTTTCCAATACAAATGGGAACTTATTGTGCTTCTCTGAATATAAACCTCACAATGGATGACCATTTGTATTACACCTTGCTGTAAGTTTATCCATGAATTGATAAAGTCAACATGAGTGGCATTTAGTTCTGGCTAACATGAACGTTTTATTCAAGTAGGGGTGGTGTGCAAAACGGTGGTCCGGTAAGGGCATTCTGTATCTATAATGTGTAAAATGCCTTTTGTTCGTCATCCCCCACTTTGCTATTTGCATTGTATTACAACCCTCTTTCCTTTTTCTGTTAAGAAAATTTTCTTCCTGCTAGAGATTTTCCGCTTTATGCAGGTTTTTCTCTTTGATGGGACTAAATAGTCCTTTCTGTTTCTTTGTTAGACAGTTTCCATTTTAGCTAATAGTAACTACTATTGACTTTTGAAGGGACTACAAAAACATTCCATTTTGAGCAAGTTTCCGCCTTGTGGAAGTTCCGTTTCAGACGGGTTTTACTGTATTTTCAAAATTTTTCATATGCAAAGAATGGTGCATAGGCTTTTTCCACCCATATAATTTTTTAGGCCGGTGGCATGAAACATAGAATTTTGCTTAACATTTCCGAATCGACATTAGTCTTTTCGTACCTACGGTGCCACATAAATTCAATAAGGTAGGATTCCATGTGCTAGCAAGCAGTACCACACTGGAGTTTGTTATGCCATTTTGCACTGCCCCACAGCCTTTCCATTGTTTAGGTGTGGCTTCCTGTCTGCAGATCAACAAAATTATATGTGTGGTTCGCACAAAGGTGTTCAAATCCCGCATCAATTAATTCTTCAGTTTTATAAGCTTTCCAGCAATCCGAATGAATTTCACTCCCTTGGGCAACGTTCTCTTGAATTGCAACCATCAAAGTATTTGCCAGTGGATCAGGCACAGCTACCAGAAAGCATTCTTTGGTGGAACGGCACATTCCCTCAAAAAAAACCCACTGAGGTGGAAGAATCCATCTCACATTTTTTCGATTAGTGAAAAGATTTTCGTCAGCTTCTACGACGATATATGTATTAACAATTCTGCACATACCTCTTGCATATACCTGTTCCACTTCCCAACGGTATTGTGGTTCATATCCAGTCGAAGTTTGCAGGTTTTGACCATGCCATTTCATGATGCCACAGGTAAATAAAATGTAATGTTGTCAAGAAAGGGGTGTGCGAACCGACAAACCAATTACCATTGCAAAGATCTTTCTTTTTGTGGCATAATCTGTTATGACAGCGCCACAATGGTACCTCGGAAGCCGGAAAACACAATTTCATTTGGTGGTTTTATGAACAAAGTTTCTGGAAATTAATTCCCTTTTCGTGTAAAAACAAAATCGCAGAATGGTCATCACTTCGTAATTTTCAAATAGTATAATCAACCTGGAAATATCAAAAACAAGAAAACAGGCTTCAGGTGTGAAACAGCACTCATCCTACAAAATGTCAACAAACAACATGGCGGACGTTACGAAGTTTCTCGCAAGTAAGCAAGGATCGTAAATTTATAATTTTATAGACGACAAAAACATTGTAACATTATGATTAAGTACAGCAACCATGAAAAAAAAAAATCATAAGGGATGTCATGCTAATGGAGCAGTACCTAGTTTTTAATAACCTTTCTTCCTAACTAACATTTTAATTTCTTTATATTGTTCATAATGCTTTCGAGTAAAATTATACAAAATTTTGCATATTACCATTTGAATGGATGACATGTTTACCCATTTTTCTCTTCACATATTTAAGAGCAATCTTGTTTTCTCAGACAATTTATCACATTGCATAATTATCAACTTTGCATAATGATAACACATTTAATACGTGAAAAATGTGTTTAATTTTTTGTACAACTTCCTGCTTTTCTGTCTGATCCACAATCCAGAGTTTAATTCCCTAGGCATCAAAGTTTGAATTCCTTAAAAAAATCATAGATGCGAATGCAGTATGATCTTAACCAATCTTTTGGCCGTAAACAACATAGAAATTAAATTTGCCATCTAACTTTTTTTTTTCCATTTTTTAAATAGGGAATTGTTTTAGATTTCAAGTCTAAGAATCCAGAGAAAATATACTATATTGGTCAAGTTATGAAGTGTCATGTTCTACACTGCCAACCAGAAAAAAAAATGCTTCGACTTTCTTTGAAGGTGAGTTTTAAAAGTACTTAATTATATGCTCTTGTCTAACATAATACTGCAATGCAGTGAAGTTTTTAAAAAGTGACATAAAAAGTCTTGAGCGTAGTGAATAAAAATTTATTCGAAAGCAATCTTTTAAAATGTTTTGTTAAGGGCATTAAGTTCACAGGCCGACGTTTTTCTCTGCATTGGATTAGAGCTCATTGACTTATACGAGTCAAATAGAATAAACCATATTAGTTTTAGGGCAGCCCAAAGAACTTTCTTTTCCTCAATACATGGGAACATCGTATTTATTTAATTCAGTATTACTAACTTTTAAAAGCATTATAGCAGCAATAATGGTCCTTTAAAGCATGCAATTTGCTAATATTTCAGCTTCTGGGAAGAACATGTGCATAGATATTCAATCTTTCATTAAATTTCTTATGTTGGACTTTGCGTATAGAGTGAGTTACAAATGAACTCAAATCTGAATTTTATTCCCTTCAAAAATAACCTGTCAGAATTTGTTGTTACAGATGAGAATTAATATGAAAGTGGTCACAATTATTAAGAGATTAAAAACAACAAATGGAAAAGAAAACACACATGGTATGTTGACCGAAGTGAATGTCGGGCTTGTTGGGAAAGTAAAGACCCATCGCATGTAGGCAGAAAGTTAAGTTATTTTTGCACACATTGGCAACACTGGCATTAACCTTGAGCCTTTCGCTTTCCCCTCGCAGTCGTCACGCTGAGTCTCATTCGAGTAGTACGTGTTTACAATGGCTGTGCCTATTCAGAATCCCGTCAAATGTGAAGTGCGCTCCGTAATGCATTTTCTCACTGCAAAACGGGTGCGCCCAGTGGATATTCACAAAGAAATTGTTTCAGTTTATGGAAATGTTATGAATCAACGAAATGTTACGAAGTGGTGGAGTGAATTCTCTGGAGGTAGGACTGATGTTCATGATGAACACAGGAGCGGTTGGCTGTCTGTGATCTCTGATGAACTTCTTCAAAGAACTGAAGAAGCAATTCATGTAAATCGGTGTCTCACAATAAGCAATTGCATGAAATCATCCTGGGTGTGTCTAAGACAATGCTTCATAAATCTGTGACTGAAACATTAGGGTACGGGAAAGTGTGCGCACGCTGGGTACCCAAAATGTCAACGGATGAACACAAAAGGAAAATGATGTTCTTTGCACTCGATTTCCTCACACAGTATGCACAAGCAGGAGATAAGTTTCTCGATCACATTGTGATGGGTGATGAAACTTGAGTTTATCACCATATGCCTAAATCCAAGCAGCAGTCACAGCAATGGTGCCATACGCATTCCCCCAAAAGTCAAGAAATTCAAAACTTAAATTTCAGTAAAGAAAATCATGGCTTCTGTTTTCTGGGACAGAAAATGCATTCTTCTGCTTGAGTTCATGCCTTCTGGTACCACAATTAATGCTGTTGCATATTGCCAAACCTTGCAAGACCCTCGACGGGCCATTCAAAACAAACGGAGGGGTATGTTGACAAGTGGTGCCCTCTTGCTTCATGACAATGCTCGACCTCATATGGCGAACATCACAAAAGCACTTCTCGAAGGATTCAAGTGGGAAGTTTTGGGCCATTCGCCATACAGCCCGGACCTTGTATCCAGCGACTTCCACTTGTTTCTTTACCTGAAAAAGCAGCTTGCATGACAACACTTTCACAACGATGACGGGATCAAAATTCGAGTTGAAATGTGGTTCAAAAGCAGGCGGTCTATGACACTGGGATACAAAAGCTAGTACCCCGATTTAATAAGTGTTTGGACAATGGTGGCAATTACGTAGAAAAATAAAGTATGTGTCATTTAATAATTGGTAGTGGACATTTTGTGAAATAATATTTTGAATGAATACTAGCCGTTGAGCCTTTACTTTCCAGACAGCCCTCATACTTTTATCTTGGCCCTGTGATGGTGCAGTGGTAATGCTTTCACCAAGAGTTTGGTTATTCCAGGTTCGGCTTCTAACTATGCTAAGAAAAGAATGTTTATCAATTAACTGCTAACTATAGTACAGAGGTTGGTTCCCTAGTCTTTAAGTAGTTTGGGTTCCTTAGAAAATTATAAGTCTTGGCACAGCATTATTCTTGCTGTTCCTGCACTGTAAAACTCACATTTTTATTTATTTTTACACCTCTCTTTGAAATGTTAAATGTGAGCAAATCTTAAATCATGTAAAAAAAAACCCACCAGATGTAGGTTTTGTAATCCAACTTCAATATTTAGTCTAAAAGTGTTGTTGGGGGGGGGGGGTAGCAAAAAGGATAATTTTAAGCAGGATTATAAAAAATCATTTTAAAATGCAAAATATTCACCATGCAACTCACCTTAATACTTTTGAAGGTAAGCCCCAAACTAGTAGTGTTTGATTTATTCCATTTTAAACAAGAAAATCTGTATTTTTTTTAATTGCAAAATAAAATAAATACAGGGTGCATCATAGATTCGTTCAAACTTCAAAAATTCATAATAAAAGAAGTAATGCTCGGAAAAAATTTCGGTTTACGCGAATATGATCAGAGGGACATTGGATTATTTTTCCATGTATAAAAAAAAATTCCAAAAGTAACTGAAAGAGGGCGCTCACACGTCATACTGAGACGTTTTATGCAAATCAAGCAAACACAATCAGACAATGAAACAGATCACAATAACATGACACTGTGCATTTACTATTTTAAAGTAAAAGATGTTCAACATGACCACCACCACAAGGTTTAGAATATCGAGATAAACTTTCGTGGTTATTAAATTGTTGCAGTATCTTTTGCTACCTCTGAATCAATAATTCTTCTTGGATACACGTCCGCTTTTATTTTAACAAGACTATTTATTGTGTCAATTAACAAAATTGTTCCATAATTTTTACATCATAATTTAATGAATTGGATTTTATTTCTTATTTCGAATTTAAGTAATTGTTCAAGTTTCATAAATAGTTGAGTTCTGTTTTGCGTAAAAGTAGTAGTGACGAGCGATGTGGGATTGGTTTTTTTAGCCTACAGGCATTCTTGTATTTGTGCATCGTTGCGTTTGACTTTTTAAACCACCTTAGATTACTCTAATATATATAACCTTGGATGAGTTTAGACAAATACAGGCAAGAGATGTGCGGAAGTGGATTTTCTGATAGATGAATGTTCCCACTAGTGAGGGATAAACCTGTCAAAAATAAAGTAGGTGTAGATGCAAATGTGTGTACCGGATCTCTGTATTCCTATACTTAGTGATGTGTACTTTAGTTTTTTCTCCTAGTTCTGATGTTTATAAATAACCTAATATTTTTCATTGAGATAAAGTTTTTAAACTTCCATTATTTTTTTGTTAATTTTTTTAACTTTATTATTCATTTTTATTATTATGCCTTAAGTGGCATAGAACTATCAAGTACAGTAGTACTTAATTTTTTGTATTTTTTTGGGAAAAAAATCGTTATAGATTTCTCAACGTTGATTTCATGGCAGAAAACGAAAGAGTGTTGAAAAAATAGATAAAAGAATAAAGTGTCATAGCAGCTAGAAAAAAAATTCAGCAATTTGTTCCCTGGATGAATCTACATATGCCAAAATTTTTATGTTTTTGTTTTTATTTTATTATTTCAACCATTGCCTGAAAAAATTGTGTGTTGTATCTGTATTATATTTTTAACTTCTTCCTGTTTTCTATTTTATAATGGTATTTACATTGATCAAAATCTCCACATACCTTTAAAGTATAAATGAGTAATTTATCCAAATGAACTATCCAACATCTTTTATGCCCTTGTCATTTTAAATCTGAAAGTCAGAAAAGACATAACTAATCAGGGTTGGCAAGTTTTTACCAAGGTGGTTAAAACTATCAAAACTAGTTTCTGCCACAAAATTGACAATAACTAGCAGAAACCCGAAACAAATTATTTTGTGCATTAAAAACTTACCAAGATACCCTAAATTGCAAAAGGGGATGTATTTTAAAGTAAAATAGGTTTAGTTACAATGTTTATAGTATTTATTCACTAGTATGTAAGTTCAGGTTGATCTTTTCAATATAGCAGTTTACAGTAAAAGATGAGTTTTTCCGCTATTTCCTAATTCAAACAATTTCTTAATTTATTATGAATAGACGAAAAGCTTCAGAGAGAGAGAGAAAGAGAATCTGCTAAGTCCATCAGTACTGAAAGCAATATCACTGCATAGTTACAAATCTTCATTTATAGTTTTCTTTAAACTACACCATGGTGTAGAAGCTGAGACATTTTAAAAAATTTTATTGGAATAGTATGTTTCAGGAAAAGGAGCTGAATTTGCTCGAAAAGCTTTAATGTGAAGTACAAAATTTGGGTTAATGACATTAAAGAATTTCATAGTGTTTTCTTCCTGCTCATGTGACAATTTAGATCACATGTATTTTGGATGAAGCATATAAACTGGCATATGATGTTCGAGTTACTGCCTGATTAAGTCTACTTTTTACCCTTTTTTAATTCATTTTTATGAGATTATTATCATCCATTAGGATCAACCAAATTTCACAAGCATCTGCAATAAAAAAATAATATTTTTTTTAATCTTATAAAGGGCAACAGCTATAAATTTTAAGACTACAACAAGTCTTTTTACATCTTTATTAATCTGGTTATTTATGATTTGAACGGCTTTTTTATATCACCCATATCATTTTCATGATCTGCAAGTTATATAGATGGGATGATTCTTTATGAACGATTCCAAGCAATCTACCTAACTTTTCCATCATATATTGCCAGGTATTTGTAGTTTCACAGTATTTATGTATTCCTTTAGCCAAGCACCCTGTCTGTAATGATTTCTCAAATATTTCTAAACAGATACCCTATGTTTTACAACAGATTTTAAAAAAAGTGTGGTTCATTGGCTGTAATACAGCTTAACCGATTGGTTATAAACCACTAAGGCTTTTTCTTACCACCAAGCTGTTAATGTTGTTGCTTTTTATTTTATAGCTAAATGAGGTAGAGAAGATAAATAAGAAATAGGCCTAAGTTGGTTACATGGCCTTCAAAATTTGTTTTCCTAACAAATCTTTGATTTGTTTCCTGACTGTTTTTAATTATTTTAAAATACTAATTATTAAAACAATTAATATAAAGCTTTATAATATGCTAAATTATTGTAATAAAATATATATTTGTAATCTTCATTCATTAAATGTACAATATTGTTTTTAGTACTTTTATTACATGGCTTAAGCTGGATTTGCATTTTAGTTAAAATGTAAAAATAAAATTTTAGCATTTTTAAATTTCTTTTAGTTCTCTTTTTCTACTGTAAATACTTGCGATAGTTTTGAAAATGTTGTACTTTAGGAGAACGTTAAACAAAATAACGTAATTAAAATTTAGAACTACAAATAGCATTTTTTATTTTGTACAAAATTACACAATCGGCCATATAATTGTGCAAAAGTCCTTGGCTTTGCTATTCACCATAGTTTGTGGGCATTTTCAAAATCAAACTGATTTTGATTTATCCGCTCTTGACATCACAGAAGGTCAGCAAGATTGTTGTATGGCAGCTGCCAATGTAAAATTATAGAAATTTTTGATTTTCAGGATTTTTGCTTTTTAGCATAAATGGGATTACATTTTTTCAAAAAAAAAACTTTAGCAGCTTAAACTCTGTTTTATTAGTTTCTGCCAGTTTTTCCCCACTTTATATCAGTAAAACTGGTTATAACAAGTTTTCCCCACTTTCTGTCAGTAAAACCGGTTATAACCAGTTTCTACCTTAAAAAAGCCAACCCTGTAACCAATATAACAGTAGTTAACAAATTCATTGAGTTCTATTACATATAATTATTGTAAATGATGCTAACAAAGGGATTATTTTTGTGGGTCCCTTTACCTAGAATCGAGACCTATTACATTTTGTAGAGGCTGCTGCCTTAGTTACAAATGTGGTGTTATTTTTTTGCAAGACTCGTATTTTGATTTTTTATTTGACTTTGAAGTTAGGGAAAGTGCGATTTTAGAGCAATTTTCATATTTTTTGCTAACACTGTACTTCAATTAATTTTATTTTCATTTAAGTAGTAGTAAAGAAAGTTAAGAAACGAAACATGTAAAATTAAAAAAATATCGCAAACATGAATCTGGCTCGCAAAAAATTTCAATTAAAAAGAACGTTTATGAAAACAGAAGTTGGCGATTTTGGCTCCAGTTGTTGGTTTCTTTTTTAACATTTGGCGACTTTATTGTGAATCAAAAGGAGAAAAAGTGATTGCGTGGTATTTTCTTAATCAGCACAAAGTGCAAAAATACTTGTATTTACTAATTTTATATTTAAAATGAAAATTTAAAAATATGCCTAATACAAAGAGAAATCTGGCAAGTACATATTTTCTTTATAAATAATACATTTACGTTAATGAATTTCAGCTTTAGTTAATGAATTGTTCATGATCTCGAAAAATGTACTTTCTGTCTAGAAAGTGAGGTGATACATGTTAAATTACATAGTTTATACATATAATGGTTTGGTATTTTGAAAGGGAAGAGGAAAAAGGAACATGCATATTTATTTTTAGAAAGTATCTGTATTGTTGTCTTGCAACATTCTTTGTACAAAAAACATAAGAAAAGGGAATAAGAAGCATCGATTAAAACACTTCTTACTTATATATACGTAGGATGTTCAGGAAGTAACTTATGTTTTAGAATAAAAAACTCAAATGGAAGTAAAAATTTTTTATTACTTACATTTGAAAGGCATATTGTTCCGTTATTTTTCAACATAATCTCCGTATGAATTAAGACACGTATCATAACAGTACACCAGCTTGTTAATTTAAATAATAATTTAAGTTTGTCTTTCAGGGTTTTTTTGTGAATGTTTCACAATTCAACTATGCTGTAACATCTGTATTATTATTACTTCGCCTAAAATACGTTGATAAAAATTGTTTCTTAATTTGATACATTAAAATTGAAAGTTTTTAATTTTTCAGCTATTACTTTTCAAAAGATGGCTGAATAAATGTTCCAATTTTTTTTGGTTTTATTGTGTATGTCATGGCACCCTTCATAATTTTATCAATGTACATTTCTGAAAGTTGCAAGTATGATATGAGAATTTATAATAGAAACAAAAAGTTTGTTCTTATTTGTTTTTTCACACTCAGTGATAAAATGCAATTCACACAGTAAAAGAGCAATGGGGTAAAACAATAAGATTAATTATACAGATTATATTTCTAAATTGTCTACTTATTTGTCAAGGGACTGTTGGTTAATTGTGAATTTAATACAAACTACAAATGTTTTTGGAAGTGAATTTTTTATTAGAATTCTTTCAAATGTTTATTTTAAGATATTTTATTTGTAAATTATTAAATATGTATAATTCGTTATATATATATCATCATATTCAACCATTATCTATCCATTGTTGGATGACTGTCTCTCCAAATGCTTTCTACACAAGTCTGTCCTGGGCCATTAGTTTCCACGTCACCCCAACCTCTTTTCTTATTTCATCCACCCACCTAGTTGGAGGATGTTTTCTAGGTCTTTGGTGGTCTCTTAGAATCCAGTTGAGAATTTCAGTTGTCCATCGTTGATCAGTTCTTACGATATGTCCTGCCCTTTGCCATTTCAGCCTTTTTACTTTAACAATGATGCCCTTTTCTCTAGTTTGCTCTCTTACCCAAGTGTTTATTTTTCAATCTCTCCTAGTTATTTCAAGCATGCACTTCGAGGCTTCCCTCATCGATTCGTCAATCTGCAGGATTTGGGAAAAGCGCCTAATTAAGTGGCATTTTAAATAACATGCATCGGTGCCATTTCTTCCAATCTTTTATCGATCTTTTGGTTCGGAAATGATTTCTTCTGATTTTTCTTTAAGTCCTCAATGCAGGGTGTCCAGCCATCGGGAAAGTCAGGAAATATACTTGAATTTTTAGCACCTCTGGGAAATTGGGAAATACGCTTTAAAAATTTGTGTTTTATATTTTATTTTACATACCGTCTTCGGAAAATTTTCTTCCTTCATTTTGGTTAGCCACACTGTGAAATATCGACTATGGATAGAAAAAACAATAAATGTAAACAATATTTTTCAAACTGAATTAAATGAAAATATATTAAATAATACATCGTAACTTGAATTTTAATAAGTGTAACGGAAATACCAATCATTACGGATTTTCAGTCCCCATTAAGTCATTATTTACAAACTTATTTTAAAATTACGGAAAATGTTCAAAATGATGTCATCTGTGAATATTTTCGTATTTTAGTTTGTAAGTGCCCCTGTTACGTTTTATGGGCATCTGGTGGCAATCTGTTTGCGTAAACATAACATAAACGAGCATAGTTATAAATATAATATAAACAATCGTTTGTTATGTTCATAAGCTGCTTATTCCCTGGGAAGGAGAGGGGCAGAGATTTGTAAGGCTCAGTTTTTATTTACAGGATGACTAGCATTGAACCCCCTGCCCCACCCCAGAGGACAAAGAATTGTAAAGGAAGGTCAGGGACATTTAAGTTGCCCAAAACATTGCGATTTTCGGATTTTGAGACAGGTGCAATCCATTCATGAGACTTTATTTTCCCCACCATATTTGACAGATTTATTAAGGAAAAACTGCCAAAACTAAGTAAAATCCACTAAATTTAGTAATTTTCTACCAGATTTTCTCCTGTTTGCAGAATATTATCACGACTCACCAATTTTATTTGTTAATCATTTTAGGAAAAAATACAAGAAAGCAGTTCTTGTTTATCTGTTTTAGTGAATATAATAATAATGTTAATATTATTTTTTTTTTCAGTTGGCATTGTATATATTTTTTAAGTGAATTTTTTATTGACTTCAATTGCATTTTCAAGCATTTTACCCTTACCTCCAATAAATTTAATATGCAGTACTTAATGCTGGTTGGGACCCCTCCCTCCGGTCATGGGAAGGAGATGCTTGAAATTTTTAGGAATGAGCCTAGAAATATTCTTCATTTTTTGGCAGCAATTCTACTGGACACCATATATTGTCAATGTCTTTTAAAATACTGTTTTAAAAAAAAAATTCCGTTTTTATTTTTCAAATATTTTTCTTTGTGTCTGTTCATTTAACTTTTTGCACATATGTGCATATTTAAACAGTCATAAATACGAGCTGTAAACAAGCAAGAAAAATTCACTTGCCATTAACGACGCATGTGACTCAGTTCAAAGAAGCCATTAAGTACAAATATGCATATGCATATATATGCACATACATATGTTTTAGTTTGCTTAATTATGCTTCATATTTTGGTATTTAAAAAAATCGGCTTTGTTTATGTGGTTTGTGTGAATTTGTGTTGCTCATGATTTTATGCCGTGTGTGAAGTTCAGATTTTTTGGTCAACTTGCACTTTCATGCCTGGTAATGGATCTGGCAGTCATACTTTCTGCAAATGTAGGTGGATGTAAGGAAAATGACCCTTTTTGTAATTGGAAATGCTCACAAGCCATGTTTTAAGAACAGATGAAAAGTTTTCCCTGTAGAGTATGCACTTAATAAAAATACATGGCTGACAATAGACGGTTTTCTAAGATTTTTTGAGAATTCAGTAAAAAGATGAGATCAAAAGAAATAAAATGTAAATTTACTTCTTGAGCAGTGTATCAGTCACTTAAATATACATTACATCGGGGGGAGTTGGGACAACAAGCTATAGTAGAATTCAAAAATATTGAACTTAAAGATGCTTGCACAATAAAAAATAAAGATCTTGAAAGCAATGGAGATTATTACTAATGCAAAAATATTTTTTATTTTTTAATACTTCTGTTTTGAATAACTAAATCTCCCATGAACGTGAAGTCATTTTCCCCTGCAACAGAAATGTAGTTGAAAATTTTGTGATCGGTCAGTGGAAAACCTGGAAAAGCCAGGGAATTTTTTTCTCTAATGTGAGTGGGAACTCTGACATAGGTGTAGAAAAATATCCATCTGAATTCTCCATGGATAAATGTGTAGATTGTAAATCATATGTTCTGACTTAGAAAGCGCAAACAGTTAATGACTTCATAAATGTCAATTGTTCATTTGAAGAGGAAAAATATAAGTAACAAAGATGCCTACATTCAATTCTGCTCTGAATTGGGTTGAGAGCTGTACAAGAATGCTTACAAACTTGCAAGGATGCAGGAAGAAATTTAGACAATTTATAAATGAAAGTGAGCTATATAAGCTGCACAAACAAAAAACAAAAGGTAGAATTACAAAGTTTATTTCTATTCTTTCTGAAAAATAAGAGTGTTGTAGGTATTTGCAAGTAAAGTTAGTTTATTATTTTATGTTAAGTTTTTATAGTCTAGTTAGTATTTTTGCATTTAATTACTTAGTGTATGTCTACATTTTATAAATAGTTCTCTTTTTAGAAATAGGTTTGGATGACTGTGTATGCAATTTTGTCTGAACTACAATCACTGCAACCAATTTTATGTGCAAAATGTTTAAAATTTTTACATACTTGTTTTAATGTATCTTAGTTTGTTACCAATGTGATTGATGCATAATTTCATATCAAGTGTGTGCTGAGAATGAAATAATAATACCCTCTCCCCCTTCTAGAAATGTAATATGTTTTAAAGTCTTATTTCCGGCATAAATTTATGTGACTGTTAAAATTGATGAAGAATGATATTCTCCTGCATGTTTTTTTTTATAGGTTTTGAAACAAAAACTTTTTATATAGCAGAAATGTCAATTTGTGTTTGAAAAATAACTTTTAAATAGGTTCTTAATGCTGCCGTTAAAAGCATTGAAGATCAAGGATATGTTATGGATATTGGTGCCCAAATTCCGAGTTTCATTGATAAATCATGCACAAATGTTTCACTTAAAGTTGGGCAAGTAGTTCAGGCTGTTGTATCAATGGTAGAGGACTCAAGCCCTGTAGTGCCGTTAATTATTTGTGACAATCCAGAAAAAGTAAATATCATTTTTTTTTTTCACCTCACTGTATTATGGTGCTTTTATTTGTAATTATTTGTTTCGATTACTGCTATGAACACAGACTAAGGTGTTTCTGTATGAAAATACACTGGATGTACCATACATTTTTAAACAATTCAATAATTTATAAAAACCAAGCAAATTTTATGTTACAAGATAGTTTGCATGAACAAGAAATGCAAGGAGATGATTTTCTCCAAGGGGGGCGGGTGATTGACTTATAGAAGGCAAGAGCAATGATGATAATTAGAATGATATTGAGAATTTGATTTATATACAAGAAACCCATAACATATTACCACAATAAGTGCTTAGTATGTCTGCCACTACAAGAAACTACGTTATTCAGGGAAACAGGCCACATGCAGCAGTTTGGAACATGTCCAGGTGAATGTCAGCAACTTTACAGCAAATGATATCTTTTAATTACACTAAAGAATATAAAAGGGGGTTGTCACACATGAACACTCAGAACAAGCCCACAATCAAAAATTCACTGGTGTAATGTATTGAGACCAAGAGGGCCCATGCATTGTTGTAGTGTGGCTGATTAGTTGTTCTTTACCGAATGTGCTCACCAGAAACTTTATCAGAGATATGATATGAAGTGGTGCCTTGTTTGAAAATTTTTACTGTTTTTGGGAGTTGGGGGGTGTCCTATCTTCCCTTTAAAGATAGGTGGGTTCTTTCATTCCCACTTTGAACATTGTCGTAAGTAAAATATTTGATTATTGTAGAACAATAAATCTTGCTGCCATTAAGTTGTATGTTCTTCCATTTTATGAATATGTATGTAATTTTTAAAGAAAAAACAGCCATACCTTTTGCAGGGTTTCAGTTGGTTTTGTTAGCCTTTCTGCAATTAATATAGTCAAACTATAAAATTATTATCTTTCAAAACTCAAGTTTTGAAAGCGAAGTTTTTTAAAGTCTGTCTTACCTTGGAAGGAAAAAATTTAAGTATAATAAAATATGTGTTAAATTCTATTATTTTTTTTTTAATAAGAAACATAATTTTCAACCAAGATTAATGGGTAGTAATATATACTGAAATGAACTTCCTATGAACTTCTGTGTTTTGCGCTTTCAATTTTTGTGCCCCCTCCCATTTTCCATCGTCCATATATATTTGAGCAGGAGGCAGAAAACATTTAAACTGCAGCACCATCCTGCCATATGGTTGCAGGATTGAAAAAAGTCAAGCACAGCGTAAAAAAATATGAATTGTTAATTCTTTTTTTATATCCAACTTTTTCCTTAAAATATCCTACTGTTTAAACCTTAAAACAGGTATGATCCCTGGTAACGACAGAAAAATTGAGAATTTAATCTCTCAATTAAAATTAAATTCCGAAGGTGAAAGACTGGTGAGTAAAACCTACCAAACAGCTATTGATCAATTTTTTCCAATGTAAATAAATTTTAATATTTAACGCTTTGTTGTAAATTTACTTGTTATATTTAATAAATGCTTACGTTCGTTGTCTTAAACTTGTCTTACATGCTCAAAAATACACGAAATTCGAAATGAAGTATTTAAATGTAATATTTCATCTACTTCAGAATGACCCCTTTACAGCCAAATTTTTCTGTTCGGCGAGTGACCAGTAATGAGGTGTTTCACTGTGTATATATATATGTATGGGGGTGGGGAATTATGTCTACTCGCCATTGGTGAGCAAATTTTTCAGCATGGTGAGTAAATTTCCTGGAATTTCAAACCTATTTATCAGTGTTGCACCTTTTTGGCTGGTGGTAAAATGTTCCTATGGTAAGATTTTTCTGAATTCCTCACCTCTGTATATATATATATATACAGTGAAACACCTGCAGACTCAAACTCACGGGACCGGAAAAAAATTCCGTAGTATGCAGGTTTCCGTCTTATGGAGGTTACATGCAAAACAAATACATACATAGTTAAATTCAGTGGTAAGAGATGACTGGATATGCTAATTGTTTTTATTTGTCTCATCTTGCGAACTTTATAACTAAATTTATTTCCCTCGTGATAAAAATATTTATTTTATCACTGCATTTTATATTTATTAATTTTTGCAATATTTTGTGTTAATAGTTACGATCAACGTAGTGCAGGTCTCCATGGTAACTGTACAATTCTTTTCCATACAAAAAGTATATTATGTAAGCTTAAATTGTAACGATAAAGTACATAATTGCCCTTATTCCCCAATTTTCAATCAGTCCATTTTATATCAGGATTAAAATGAGAAATGTGCTGACGTATCAAGTATTCAACCTTTAATATTCACTCACAGTATGCAATTCTTTGATACATTAACTGTATTACACACACACACACAAAAAAAAATTATGGTAATTTGTTTACAATTTTGTTTTACAATACATGTTTCAATTTCCATATTGGATCATTCATCGTGTTCATTATTTTTAAATCGTTTAGTTGAAGACAAAGTTCCGTACGCACCGTAAGTATACTGGAGTGCACTGATGGATTCAAGGGGGAGCGATGGGGCAATCGTCTCTCCCCACCTCACCTTGAGCCAAAATTATACCATGGAAAATGCCAAACACTAGGCTAAAAAGAGGAATCGGAAACAAATGCCCTCCCCATTGTAAGATTTCTGGATCAACCTTTGTTACGATTTACATATAACTCGTTCCCTAACGTGTTTTCCAGCCAAGAAAATAGACTGATTTATGAACATTTTATCAACCCCCAGAATGATTGTTCCTTGATGGAAAAAGAAAAGAATAAGGGTTTCACTCTTCCCAGTTTCATTCTTTGTTAGCTTCCAGAAAATTCCTTTATTTGAATTTGGGATCTTCAAGAATGAACTAACTCGAAAACTAAGTATCTTTGAGAAGTATTTTCCAATACAAATGGGAACTTAGGGTGCTTCTCTAGATATAGACTTCACAATCGATGACCATTTATACTACACCTTGCTGTGAGTTTATCCATGAATTGATAAAATCGACATGAGTGACATTTCATTCTGGCTAACAACGAATGTTTTTATCTAAGTAGGGGTGGTGTGCAAAATGGTGGTCGAGTAAAGGCATTCTGTATCTATAAAGTGTAAAATTTCTTTTATTCGTCCCCCTCCCCCACTTTGCGGTTTGCCTTACAACACTCTTTCTTTTTCTGTTGAGAAAATTTCCTTTCTGCTAACGATTTTCCATTTTGTTCATGTTTTTCTCTTTGACGGGACTAAATACTGCTTTCCGTTTCCGCGTTAGAGAGTTTCCGTAGCTAATATTAACTACCACTGACTTTTGAAGGGACCGCAAAAAAATTCCGTGTTGAGCAAGTTTCCGCTTTATGTAGGTTCCGCCTAAGACAGTTTTCACTGTATATATATATATAGTATACATACAAAGTAACCTTCAATGGACTGATTAAATAAATGGGGTAGAAACTATGGCTCATTTCACTGAAGAATAAAAGAACCCTATAGTCAGGGTCAAAAATTCTTAGTTTCCAAATGGCAGCACTTTCCATTTGTTACCTCATCATTATCATACTGTGACCGTTAACTATGTTTATCTTGGAATTTCTTGTGGGTACTGCCACAATTTTTTTTCCCTGAAGTTCTGGTAATGGCTCCATGCTTTTTGATTGAAAAAGGACTAATTTAATTGCAAAAGTGCAATAAAAAAATCCAAACTCTGAAAGAAAGAGACCAAAAAATTGACTTATTTTCATTCTTTAGGCCTAACTAAAAAAAATTAGTATGGTATAATGGTTAAGTGCAATACAATTTAATTGTGTTTAGTGAACAAAATTTTTGTAAATTCTGGATTTAAATAAATGGCAAGATTTTGTAAAAAGTATGTAGAATTTAAAAAAATATATATGTAATTTGAAAATTAAGAAAAATCAGTGGTCGAAGAGGCAAGTGTGATGAAACAAATTTTCTGGCACTTGATACCAGAGAATGTCTGAGAATTTTAACCCTCTGAGAATGCAAGTAGTTCACAGGAGAAAAGCTTTAAGGGAATGTGGATTGCACTGATGACTGCATTTAATGCTCGAAATACTTTACGACAAAATTTTAATGAACATATATTCTGCAAAATAAAGTAAACCAATATAGATAACTTTTTCAGCATCTTTGAATAATGCTTATGTTGGGAATTACTACTAACGTAAGTTCCTGTTATTAATATAATTATATTTTCTTTTTTAAATTTAGCTTTTTGTTGTGAAATTAAAGTTGTAATACATTCGTTAAATTTTAAGCAAATTCAAAGCTGAATATTATGTTTATGTTGCATGTATGTTTGGAATTTTAAAAAGATTTTAGCAAGTAACTTGATGTACTGCCATTTTGTTGATTCCAAGATCATTGTTATATATAGGTCCTACTGTAATGGGCTTGATTTCTCTACACAAAATGAAACGCTCCTCTTACTTGATGACAGAGTTTTTGATTTTATGCAAAGTGACAATTCATTCCAACTTCTAGATAAAATGCTGAGTAGATAGTTGAAATCTTAAAGGACTGTATTTAGTTATTTAAAATGTTTTAATTTACAGTACAGGTTTTATTGAAATTATTATTTTTGTGTTATGGGAGTAAGATTATAAAGTTTTTACCTAAGATTAAGTAAGATTATAAAGTTAAAGTTTTTTAAGTGTCACTTTAATCCAGCAGTTTAAACATTTTTTTCTCAATGCAGTTGAAAGGAACCTCTGAGTTTTCATTATCTTGTTTCTCCCCTGGAACGAAAGTTGATGCAGTAGTTCAAGCAGTAAGTGACAATTTTACTTATTTGCTCTCTATAATTTAACAGGAAATATAAAGTTAATGTTGTTGGTCATTTTATTAATAGGCATATTAACATTTTGTGACATAACTAACTCTTATTGAGGAAGATGTAATTCATATATGTGAGATTTAAGCTTAAAATGTTTTTCTCTTTTGAGGCTTTAATACGTATTACCCAAGCAACAACCCTTTATCTATTTAAACACAAATGAACATGTTTACATTTTTATACAAGTAGAATTTGCCTTTTTTTTATTTTTTAGCTGCCAAATTAAATGTGAAGATATCTATTAGTGTTTTGTGTCTTTTTAAATTATGTGCAACGTATTTTTAGTATAGTTTTGCTTATTTAAAGAAATACTCAACTGCATAAGTAGTTACCCATACTCATTTGAAAACATTTTCCACTATTCCCTGAAGAGGATGTGTTATTGCATGGGCTATGATTAATATCTGATATGAAGGAAACGAAATTCCAAGACACTGTTGCAATAAAAACATGAAAGTTATAAAGAAATATTTATAATATATACAAAATACTCTTCCAGCCTGTATAGATTTTCTTAGAATTTATTTATCTTTTCAGTTTATTTTTAATTAACCTTTGGAAGAAGTTTGTATACCCAGTGAAGTCCCAGTTTTATCCAAAAAGGACAAACTTTTTAAAGCAGATTAATTAAAAATTCAGATTTTTTTTAAATGTATAAAATCTATGAACCCTGTTTTAAAGGTCACATTTAGTAGTCCTATCTCAAGTGTCCGGTGTAATTTTAGATTAAGCTTTGGACAATAGAAATTTATTATTTAAATTGTTATTACACTTGAGATATTTCAAATCACTTTCACATCTGGCTGTAATTTTTTTCTGTGTTATATTTCATGTCTAGCAATAGTCTTTTGGGGTAAAAAGACAACAACGTTTTTAGATACAATGCACTACTAACTTTTGTAAACTCCAATTGCTGGAACTGAGTTAAACTGGTTTTATGCAAATTTCCTTACCACTAACTACACAGAAATTCCCATTGTTTTTTTAGAGGTGACAGGTAGCATTGCTGTTCGCTTTCTGATTCATGACAGACATGTAAATATGTGTACTGATACACTCATATCCACAAGTTAAGGAATTTATTTGTCAGATTCTGAGAATTGATAATCGCTGAAATGTGCTATCCCATGGGAGGTAATTGACTTTTCCAACCATATCTTTATTATACCTGAATATGATTCACTGTTTTGGCATATGCATTTCATGCACCATATGTATGGACCAGGTTTTTAATGCCATTTTCAGCCATGTAAATTTTGTGTAGTTATTCAAACTAGTAATAATGAGGCGTTGCATGACTTGGTCTATATATGAGGGCTGTAAACCAAGTAATGGCAACATAGCTCTTACAAAAGTTTTATTGGAGTTAAATGCAAAACACATTACATTCTTTCAATATAATCGCCAATGAAGTCTTGTACCTTTCGCCAAGTGTTGGGAAGCCGTTGAGTGCTATTAACAAGGTGCTTTCTGTTGATCATAGCGATAGAGTACTCTATTGTTTGGAGCATGAACGCAACGTTAGGAAATTGGATGCATCTGAGGGGGTTTCTTCTGCTGAGTAAACACGTTGAAATCATAAGGACTGACGTTAGGTGAATGCAGAGGATGTTTCAAGTCTTCCTAATGCCATCATCACAAGGGATTGGTTACAGTTTTTGCTACATGATAGTGAACGTTGGCATGTAGGACAATAGGGGGATCATCTTTCAACAAACACGGCCCTTTAAAATTCCTTGAAAATTATGGAATTTAGGGAAAAGTCCTTGAAAGTACTTGAATTTTTTTTAAAGTTAAAAAAAACCTTTGCCCATGCTAAAATTATTGATTGCCTAGTAACTGCGTAATTTTGTCTTCTGTTAGAACCTGTCCAGACTAGTTTTCCCACATGCACTATTTGTGTAGGGCATAAGGGGGAAATTTCCCCCCCCCCCAAGCTGAAATTGAAATAACAATATTCTGCTGGTTTAGTTAGAATAGTTCCTTTCACAGCTTGGCTTGTACTGTCCTTTAAAGCACTTAATTTTTTAGAAAACAATTTTCAGTTCTTAAAGGTCTTTAATTTTGCTCTCTCAACCATCGATATTTCTCTAGAGTGGATCCTACCTGATCCGTTTTGAATTAGGTAATCTATTGACACAGAGAAACAAAGGCAGAACTCATGAATGGGGTGGGGGGGATAAAAGAGAGTTAAGTATCCCCTGGATGCATTTCACTGAACTTTAAAAAAAAAAGGTTTATCTCTGGAAGTTCTGGATCTGGGATTGCACAGTCTGCAATATTCGATTCTGATGGTTGCAGGAGATTCAGTTTGGTTATGATACTACCCATGGTGGGTTTTTTTTTTTGCAACTTTCAGATTTTACATGGTTCCCTGACCAGTGTGCGATGTTTTCAACCAGCCACCATATCTCCAACGGGGCAAAGACAACACTTGTAGTGGCATTTCGTCGAATTTTTTTAAAAACTGGCCAATCTCCAAAATCTTGGAGCTGGGATTGCACAGTCTGTGATGTTTTATTCCAACAATCCATGGAGACTTGATTATGAATTTAAAGCCAGCTGACTTTAATTATCAATCTCAGTCGATTTATATTATCCTGTTTAATGTTAATTACACAATCACTTTTAAGGAATTGCTTTCCATTCTCAAATGTTTCATAATTATGTTAATATTTAGATATAATTGTAGTGTGCTCGTTAATTGGAGTTTGATTGTCAATGGTGCTAAAAAAATGAATGCTTACTGAGTAACTGTTCATTGTTGTTCGGGGATTATTTCGTAGACCTTAAGAGGTTCAATTTCCTTGTGAAAATATAGGTCCACTGCCCTTAGCAGCATAGTTGTACATGGGTGTAATTAGTCTCAAATTCAGTAAAGGACTGTAGATTGATGGTAGTAGTTGTATATCCCACCCCATGTTTCACATAGTATTTGTTTGTATTTTCAATTACGGAAGGGAAGCTAAGCACCCTCTAGCCACAATCTGAATTATGCCCATGTAGTGGTAACACGTTCATTTATCATGCCATTAACCTGGGTTCGACTTCCAGTTATATAATGAAACGCATACTGTTTTTCTACCCACTATAATCAAGGTTTTGGTTCTTGTGGCAACTGATTCAGACCTAAAAAACTGTAGGTCTTGGTGACCATTGTCGTCATTGTGCCATAAAAACAAAGAATTCATTTGAATCCCATTTCCTGATGGGTCCTTATTACTTTTTTTTTCCTTCAAACTTTTGGTCCTTACAGACTTTAGATTTTTTATAAAGAAATGTGTATGAACCCTACAACATGAAAAATTGAATTTTACCTGGGACGCTAATGGAAATAAGTACTTACTTTGATGCACGCACAGAAATATAGACATGCCATGTCAAAACTATGTATTTTTTATTTTTTAAAAACATTATGAAAATTCAGCATTTACATGCATGGGCACCATATGGGGGGGCAGGGGGATGAGGCCTGACATAGGTATATTTGTTATTTAAATGAACAGAAAAAGACAAAGTTGAGGGATGGGGAGGAGGAAGAAAAGAAAAACATTGTATTGTGTGAGTTGGAGGGTTTAAAAGAAAAAAGGGTTGACATTGAAAAACAGGTTGATAAGGTGCAGAAGTCAACTGCACAACTTTTACATATGCCTTGTTTTAAGTTATAAAAAATTTCAGGTCTGTGAAATTTTTTTTGGTCCTTGAAGGTTCTTGAATTTATTTTGGGCCAAGGAGTTGGAACCATGAAATTGTTTCTATTTGTATTATTTTTATTTGTATTCATTTATTTGTATTAATCTATTTGTATTATTTTACTGTAATGTGTATGATAGGTACTATTTTGCATGGTACATCCCTCTTGCACATATTTTGTTATAGCATATGCTGATTCAAATAATTCCATTGTTCCCAAGGTCCTTGAAAAGTACTTGAATATTTTTTGCTGAGTCGGGGCCTTTGAAAATTACTCGAAAACTGCCAAAAATGTGGTTGGTCCTTGAAAAGTCCTTGAATTTTTCTCAAAGCCTTTTTTAAAATTTTGGCAAAAGAAAAAAAAAAGGGGGTATTTTGCCTTATTTTTGGAACAAAGCCTGTAGTGCTTCAGACACGCCCCCTTCGTCCCTTGCCCGTTGAATGCAGCTGATACAAGAGATACGAAAAAAGATAGCTTTTGCTGGCAATGTGCCGAGTTGAAAAGGAGAAACATAATTAAACACTAATTCATTATTAATCTTATAATGCCTTGCATTTTTAATTATGTATATAAGGATTGACAACGTAAGGACAAAAGAGTTGTGTAATCGACAGTAATCTGATGGTTTTCTTTGATCAATGCATCCTCTTTGACATGGTAATCTGTAATGTGGAAAGTTGGCCTCGTATTTATTATCAAGAATAGTTCTTCCGGACATGCATTTTTTTTTTCACTTTTCTATTAGACATTTTTTTTCCATACACTGTTCACTGTTTTGTGCCGTCTTTTTCCTACAGATTTTAAAATTTATAATACTTTGTAACTTACAAAAATCTGATCGAATAATGTTGGGTTATATTATGGTGTATCCTGAAAGTGGGGTCATTGACGTGGCTTAGTTCAGGTGACAGGTATATATGATAACACTCAGATTATTAGATTCATTCATTACCATTAATTGATGCTTCTTCAAATGAAAGAATATATTCACTTAAGCTGTCTTCAAATGATCCAGATTCACTACTTGACCTGTCCATTTTATGACATACATAATAATATTTTATTCAGACAGGTGTCATGACATTACAAATTGAATGATTCTCCGTTTCTTTGAGGAGTAAGAACATGAAATAGTTGACATGGTACTGGTTGCAGTGAAATGATTTGGGAAACTATATGGAAATTAACCTGAAAATATGCAATAACTCTATAGGTACATTATAATTACATTATAGCAGTACAATTAAGTATTGGGAAAATATATTGTAATGCCAGACAACCTGCCAGGGCAGCAGTTTGTAAAAACTGTGGGGTCTGACAAAGCCCACGCTGCCCTAGGTCAAGGCTGAGTGGACTCTGCGTAAATTGTGTGAAGTGCATCAATGGGATTAAATAGAATACAAGTAAGTAGAGATTAAAATAACCGGAGTAAGATAGGGAGGAATAAAAGAAAAAAGAATTAAATTATGAGTTAGTTAATAGAGTACGAAGTTGTTTCTTGACTTATGTTATTTAGTTAAAAGATCTGAGCTTAAGAGGAAGAGAATTCCATAATCTTGGCCCCATTGCTCCAATATCAGACAATCCAAGGTTATTCCTTGCATAGGAAGGTCTTAATTGATTGACAGTGCAAACTCCATAGGTATGTCCAGAATGATCAGTGACGGGAATATCAATCATGATGTCAGATCTAATATGGTGATACATAAATATAGCAGTCTTGTAATCTAAAAGGTCATCTAAGGCAAGTACATTGCGATGTATGGCAGAGCTGGCAGAAGAGAGAGAACGAGCCGAGCCAATTATTCTTAAACGGTTTTGCAATGTAGTTAGTCGTCGAAAGTTAGTTTTTGCTGTGATATCCCAAATGAGAAAACAGTATTTAATATAGGAAAGAAAGAATAATATAATTTAACAAATATATAGGGAGGTAATAGTAAACAAATGTTTCAGATGGCACCACATGTCACGTAAATGAAAAACAGCTGAGTATTAAGCCAAAAACATATTAAAATTAGTTGTTCTTCAGGGGTTAACACCATCTCTGTTCTAGTGCAAAACGTAAAATCACAGTTTCGTTTGATTTTTGCACTGTTACACCTCTCAGTCAGCTCTATTCATAATGAACACTTAGTTTATAAATTTCGCAGGTATTTGAATTTTGAATAAAAAGCATGGTTAAATTTAATATTTATGTGTAAGTTATTTTCAAGAGAAAATGAAAATGACCAATCTTTTGCATGGAGTGTTTCATTTGCTTTGCTCTCATATGATAATATGCAAATGAATTTGCTTATCATACACTATCCCATATTCTACACCAAACTGTGGGGGGAAAAAATGCTTATTAACTGCTCACTGTAGTTCGGAGATTGGTTTCCTAGGCCTTACGAAGTTATTCTTCAGAAAATTGTAGGTTCTATCAATCCTTGTTGTTCTTGGGCCGTGAAACTCGCACAAACTTTAAAAAAATTACTCAGTATTTTTCGAGAAGTAAAATGATTATTAAACTTAAGTATAATAATTTGAAAAAAATTATTTAAACTAAAAATCACATTTTTTAAAGGTATGTTGTGATAAATATATGCATTTATTGATTGGTATGCTAAATAACATGTGTTTTAAGTTCTGTTTCTCTGATGCAAACTTATGATTCATGTTCAAATTTCACAGCTACATTCCCAAGGGTTGCTGCTAAATGTTATTGGATTTAATGGATATATTTGCAAAGAACATTTTACATGCCATCAGCTGAAGACTTTTCAATCTGATGTTGGAATTAAGGTAAAACTATTATTATATGTGTGTAATTAGCAAATTATTTTTATTTTTTGTAGATACACATTTTTAAAATTACATCAGTAAATTGCATGTCACTCAATGGAAATGAATAATGTAAATTATTTATCAGAAGTATTGCAAATATAGCTTTTTCTGATGTTTAGGGAAGGTGACTATGTTTCATGAAACTTTTTGTAATTTTAAGTTAAGTCAAAGCGTTCTGAGGAGAACAGATCGATGCAATTCTACAGTTGAGATTGCTTATAGTCAAGGCTGAAATTAAAGGGAAAAAAAAGTCTCCACCTTTTAAAATTTCACATCCCATGAAAATTCAGAACCCAATTATAAATCTGAGTTTTCCTTCTTCCCATCCTAGCAAGCATGGTGGAGATGTCTCGTTTTGTTCTTGCCTCATCCATTTTTAATTAAGTTAACGGTTGACACAGTGATCTGCTTGAGAACAAAGGCAGAACTCTCGAATAGCAAGAAAGAAAAAGATGATAGTATCTCCTAGCGGCATTTTGTTGAATTTTTTTACAAAAATAAGCCAATCTCTGGAACTGAGTTTTTGGGAGCAATTAATTTTGCCGATCAAGAGAGATTCGATTTGGTGATGGTGCTATTTCTAATGACGTTTTTTGGAACTTTTTGTTTTTATGCAATTTCATGCCAAAAATGCTATGCTTTTTACCATCCTTGGTATCTGGAACAGGAGGAACGTCCCTTTACAGAAATTAGCCAAACTATTTTTTAAAAAAAAGTGTCCACCTTAGGTTCTACAGTTGGAATTGTGTTGTCTGCGACTTTCAGTTCCTTCAATTGAGGGAAATTTTAATTATACAGTCAAAGCTCGTTAACGAAAACATGCTTAACATCAGTTACTTTTAATGCAAACTTTTTCCAACTGTATTTATGGCCTCATGTTATTTGTCACAAAATGACCCTTACTGTCCTTGCACCATAAAAATACAACTAATCAATCGTTTCCTGAATCCCAGCCAAAACAAATAACTTAGTAACATCCTTTTTCCATGTAACGTGAATTACTTTTATTATCAGCAAATTTTTTGTCCCTGTCAGTGTTCGCATTAACGAGGTTCAGTTGCATTATATATTGAATTAGAATTAGAATTTATTATAAACCTGAAACCCACTAAATTTAATTATCCACCTTCTGTGATTTGTGTTATATTGTTTAAAGTTAACTACTTGATCACTTTTAGGCAGTTGCTTTTCATTCTGAACGTCCCTTATTTCATGATTATCATAGTTGTTAGAACATGTTTCATTATATAATACATCTTAACTTTTATTTTAGTTTTAAATTAGTATTGTAAGTGTAAAAGAAAGATGTATAGATTACCCCTGATTCATTCGATCCTAGTTTGCTGATGGGTACTTAATTTTTTTTCTTTTCTGGTCCTTAAAAGTCCTTACATTTCATGGTAAAAAAAATTTGTATGAACCCTGTGGTCCTGTTAGAGTAATGCTTTGAAGAAAAACTGATCCTGTGATAGAATCTGCTGTGGAGCCTCACCAAACAGTGATTTTTGGTGAAATCAATGGGATTTCGGAAAAGTGGTTGGATGTTCAAATTTGGCAATTTTGAGGGCCGACAGTCTCGTGCAGATAAAAATGGGCTTCATCACCCCACGGAATTCTATAATGTCAAGTACTGTAGATTTCAATTCAGGCAAGAAACTTTATGGCAAATGCCAACTACCTACCATGATTCTTATGTTTGAGTTTCTGTGTACAGCTGATCTTGTATGGATAGAAATTAAATAGCATAAATTAAATGGCATAAATTATATCTAGTTATTGTGATATTCTATGGGCGCTTCTGCTTCCAGCAAGGGTCTCCTTTGTGCTGTCGATGATCACAGTTGCAACTACTGTAATTGTCTGTTCTGGTACTGGTTTTCGTCGTGTGCCAAGGTGAACTTCTAGCGATCCTGTTTCTTTAAAGTCTGTATTATAGATTTCAATGTGTTAACCAGCAGCTGACCTTTTTGCAAGTTCTAACGGGTTCTAAACTCATAAAGAGTAGCCTCTGCATTGGACCAATGAAGGTAAAAGAACTTACAAGTAATTAAATGGACAGCTTTTAATACAGAAGTAAAGTACAGGCTAAATGCTGGTAGCAAGTAGGTTTGGGCGATGTATCGATACATCGTGCACAACCGGTGTGAAGCTGACATCGTCACACTGGTTTCGTAATTTTCAAATCGGCGATACATCGTAATTTCATAGTGTTTCCCACCTAGCGATGCAGGAGTGGTTTACCAGTGTCACACCGCCGATTCTGATGTTTTTTTGTGATCATGCACAGTTTTACGATGTCTTTTCATTGGTTGGCTTGGACAGTTTCTCACCGCTTAAAATCGTACATGTGCACCAAGAAACCGGAATCCGCAGTGTGACAACAGCAAACCGCTGCTAGACCATTAAGCTGGCCACTTCCGGTCGTTCCAACTGGGTTGGTGTGGTGTCAGTCCATTCCATTTGGAGTGACCTAAAATATGGGGGTTCATCCATTGATGCTGCATCAGTACATCATGCATTTCTTAAGTCAACTTCTGTGCTCATTGCAGTGTCCCTCTATGTCAATGGACGACAAATTTCTTTTACTTTCAACAACAGTTTGCCTGTACATCAAGAGTAAAAGGCCAAAAAGGAAGTGGGTGAAACAGTGGCTTTTAAACAGATCCATTCTTTGTAATGTAAACTTAGTGAATGAATTAACACTGGAGGCCCATGATTGGAAAAATTACTTCTGGATGGACAAGCAAACTTATTCCACCTTCTCATTCCGGTAACCCCTTTGATTGAGAAAAAAGTTACAAATATGAGACGAAATATCAGTCCTCATGAAAGACTGCCTGCAACTCTCAGTTTTTTTAGTATGTGTAAGGTGGACATTCACAGTTGTTTCATCGTGCCAAATGGAATGCAGTCACTCCAAAAACGTGTCATGTGGTAACTTGTCGAGGTTTAAATAGAGTGGAGCGGTGTGATGGATGTCTAGCAGGCTGGAAATCCATTGTTCTGCTCCATTCCACCATCGTTCCACGTCCCCGTGAGTAGAAAACCCATCCGGTAGTTTGAGACAAGTGAAACAATGGCACACTTGTCAGTGGTGAATCGTGATCCTTAAATAGACTAGTAGATGTTGTGCCTCCGTCTAGTAAAGATGTCTTCAATCGTGGAGAATTTACCTGGCGAATATGTCAGATTTGTGAAAGTTAATTAGTTAAATTGTTTCTATTGGATTGTGTTACAATACAGCTGTAAGAAATTTCAGTTCTTCATAACTCATGCCTCTTACTAATAATCTGGAAATTCCGGCCAATCTTTCATGAGGACTGATGCTTTGTCCTATATTCGTGTCTTTCTTTCTTAATTAAAGGGGTCACAAGATTGAGCAGGTGGAAATAAGTTTGATCGTCCATCCGGATGCAATTCCTCCAATCATGGGGTTCCAGGGTTAATTCGTTCATTAAATTTACATGGCTAAGAATGGGTCTGTTTAATCCATTTTTCACCCACTTCCTTTTTGACCTTTTACTCTTCATGTACAGGCAAACTGCTGTTGAAAGGAAAAGAAATTCATCTTCCATTGATGTAGAGGAACACTGCATTGACCAAAGAAGTTGATTCAAAAAATGCGTGGAGTGTACTGATGGAGCGTCCGTGAATGCCCCCACCCCATTTTTTAGGTCGCTCCAAATGAAAGGGAGTGATGCCACGCCAGTCCATTTGGAATGACCATGAGTGGCCAGCTTTAGAAACTTGAATTGCACCTTCCAAAATGGTGCACTGTGCATACCCACGGACTTCACTTTTTGATACTTCTGAACTTTCCCTTAGGACAGTGGCTCCCAACATTTTTCAAGCCGCGACCCACTTTTATAGTAGCCAAGTAATCCGCAACCCCCTTTTACAGTAACCAATAGATCCGTGCCCTCCCTGCCATCCGTCACCACACCATTTGCATAATAAAAGCATTTTTAACAGAGTAAAGAAAACACATTAAATACAAAATCACAATATATAATTATATGAATTACATTAATCATGTACACATTATATTATATTAATATACAGGGTTGTCGAAATTAAACTTCGCCAACTCAGAGGGATGTGTAGGGCGTTATATGTGTCATAGAGACATGAAATTTGGACAGCAGACACTTCAGATCATGCGCTCGAGATTTATTAAAAAAAATTTAGTACAAAAAATCACCTATGGACAGCGCCACAGCGCAACGAAACGTTATACAGTTGTTCTATATGTTCGCCATGGCTCTACACAACCCTGTCCAATCGCAAAACAGTGCGTTCTACAGCTAAACGCAATAAGTCCGCATGAAGTCCACGAACATGGAGACGAATACAGTCTTTCAGATGTGACAGGGTTGCAGGTTGTTCTCGGTAGACCTGATCCTTTAAGAATCCCCATAACCAAAAGTCACACAGGGTGAAAGAGGTGGAAAACAACGGCTGATCATCCGTGCAGCGGTGAAAGTTTGCCGTAACACCTATTGAATGCCACGATGAATATGGGGAGGTGCACCGTCCTGCATAAAAATAGTGTCCTGGACGCGGTGACGTTACTGAAGTTCTGGGATCATAAAAGTTGTCAACATGTCCCGATAGCGTTGTCCATTGACGGAACAGGTTTTAAACCCTGTTGGAGTCATCTCCTAAAAAAATAAGGCCCAATGATGAACGTTGAAGTGAAACCGCACCATACCGTTATTTTTGCAGGATGCAAGAGCACTTGATGGATTGTGCGTGGGTTTTCTGTTGCCCAAATTCAGCAGTTGTGCGTATTCACTTTTCCATTCAGTTAATAGTGCGCCTCATCCGTCCACAGAATGTTTCATGGCCAAGCGGCATCGACTGCCATTCGTGTAAGGAACTGCAGTGCAAATATTTGCTGAACTTCAGCGTCCCGGTCATACAGCTGGTGAAGACTATGGATTTTGTAAGGATAATAACCCACAATTCATCGCCAAACGGTGGAATAGGGCATATCAACAGCACGAGAAATAGCTCACAACACCATGCAGGTCTTGGCTAGTTGCTTCCACGACTGCCGTAGCCACATCTTCCATGCTTGCAGAGCCTACAGATTTTCGTCCTCTACCTGGTAAAATTCCAAGCTATCCGGTTGTTTAAAAAATTTTCATCATGTCACATAGAGCGTGTATGGTCATTGGTCCTCGGTGTAGGTTCTTCTGCCGGCGGAATGCTTTCATTGCAACAGATGAGTTCTCATCATTCTGGTAGAAAAGCTTCACTAACAGAGCTTTGTCTTTCAAAGTCGGGATTGTGCATCGGCAAACTGGAAACTTTTTCTCATGCAGTCTTCCTCTTTTATCAGATTCGCCATTTGCATAGGTTGCACAGAGGCTAGGTTTCTGCAAATCACGTTTCACTGGTGTTACAGCGTCGTCTATCGATGATTTTTTGTACTAAATATTTTTTTTCAATAAATCAATTTTTTTTTTTCATACAATCGAACGCATGATCTGAAGTGTCTGCTGTCCAAATTTCATGTCTCTATGACCCATACAACGCCCTATATAGGTTGAGGAAGTTTAATTTCGACAACCCTGTATATTACAGATATAAAGTTAACAACCATTAGTAAAATATTGCAATGTGTGTAGCCATGTTGTTGTAAAAGCGTTGGAAACATTTGGTATAAAATTCCTTACAAAAATAATTGCAACTAAAAATAGTTGTGGCGACCCATAGGGTGCGAACCACTGCCTTAGGATTAGGAGATGATATAAGAATTGAGGAAACGTTGTATTTCGACAAATTAGAAACTCGAAATGCACCGACCAAGTCATCAGGGCTGTATCGGGAAAGGAGTCTGGAGCCCCCATCCTTTTTCTAAGCTGCTATTGACGCTATGATTGCGATATTACATGGTCCTCCATGAGTAGGGGTCCTTGAAAAGTACTTGAAAACTACCAAAAAATGTGGTTGGTTCTTGAAGTCCTTGAATTTTTCTCAAAAATCTTTTTTCCAAGTTTTGTCAAAAGAAAAAAAAAAAGGTATTTCTCCTTATCTTCCGAATAAAGCCAGTAGTGCTTTGGACACACCCACTTCCTCCCCCACCCACTCAGCATGGCTAATACAAGGGATGCTAAAAGGGTTGTTTTTGCTCGCAGTGTGCCAAATTGAAAGGAGCAACATAATTCAACACTCTAATTTCCGTATTATGCTTATAATGTCTTGCATTTTTAATTTTTATGTACATTGCGATTGACAATGTGAGGTCTTTGAAAAACGTCATTTGGTCCTTAAAAAGTCCTTGAATTTCATCAGGATAAAAGAGTGGGAACCATGTATTACGTAATAAGAGATAGTACGTTAGGGCACTCACAATGTCGCATGCCAAGGCCCTTTCGGGTTGTGACCGGAGCCTACATCCCTTTTCTTGGCTGCTATTGAGGCTACGATTACGATATTACGTAGTCAGAGATTGTACGTGAGGGCACTTGCAATGCCGCATGTCAGGGTCGTTTTGTGTGGAGGGCGGAGCCATCATCGTATTTTTAATTTTTGAAGAATTTCTCAAATACAATTGAAAAAAATTCTAAAGATTTTTTGTCTATGTTTATGTGCTCTTTTTTTTAGACTTAAGAAAGAATATTTAGTTAAAAAGTTTATATATATGTATAGTCCTGTTTTTTCGTTTTCTTGAAATTAGGTTAAATCTAAAGAAAACATAATTTTTTTTTTCCACTGTACAGTCTGGACTTACATTAATTTCATCAGATATTTATTGGACAGGGAATTATATCACCACTACTTTCTTAATTTATACCTTCCATATCTATACTAATCAATCATCTTTTTTTATTATTATTTCTTTATATATTACTTCCACTTCTACTAATTATATCCAGTTCTGGGTTGCAGGTGTTTTGTCAGACCCCAAAGTCTTTACCCTTTGCTTCGTAGACAGATGACATTAACTAATAAATTGTAAATCACTATCACATCATGTAAATAATTATATGTATGCAAAAAGTTTGATTTAATTAACACAGTATTTTTTTCCTAATTTTAATGTCATAGATGTTTAAGTATCCATCAACATGGAGTTTTCAAAATTATTGAGGAGGACGTGTTAAGCACATATTATGAACATTTATACATTGCAATATATATGTAAAATTGTAATTTATTTCAAATCATTGAAGGGTTGGGGTTCCACAGGCCCATATAGCCCTATGCCTATGTAAATATCTACTGTGCATTTGCAGCAATATACAGTATCTGGAGAGAAACCATTGCAAGGGTTACTAGTAACCCAGACAGAAGGGAAGCCAATCCCAGTATGTTATCACCCAAACTGCTGGTGGTGGTACCGTAATACTGGATCTAATCAAAGATTATTAAAAATTCCAAGTAATAAAATATTTTATATGTTTAAAAATAAAATATTATTACATGGAAGTGCAGGGCAAACAAATTTTTTATATTTTTCCACATTAACAATATTTTATAAACATTAAAATAACATGATTGCTTAATATTTTTCAGGACGTCAACCTGTTTTTTTTTTTTTTTGTATGAATCTGTGTTATTTTGTCAGAGAGGCACGCTTCCCTCTGCTTATCATGTCCATGGTTAACATCCTGATGTATCATCACATCGCGATGTTAGACTGACGATATATCACAATGTCAAAAATGTAACATCACCCAATTTCATATAAAATGCTATAGTGTTACGTAGTATAATGCAGCTGAAATGGAAATATATATTGTCAGAGTAATACTTTTATTAAATTATTTGTCTGTAGTGTTTTAATGCTATTAATTTTACAGGAGGTAAAAAAATTTTAATACAAAAGGCCTCATATGTTGTATTGCATTTCAGATTTCTGCAACTGTACTGTATGTTCATCCTGTAACACATATAATTTATTTGACATCCAGTAAACATCTTCCTCTAAAACTTGGTGCATGGAAAAAATGGGACGTTCTTGACGATGTCCCAGTTGTAAATGTATCTAAAAATTCAGTGTTTTTTGATTTAGGCAAAAATATTAAAGGCCAAGCCATGGTAAGTATTGTTAAACATATGCAATGAATAAGTAGTTCTTAATTTTATGCTTTGTAATTGTATAGTGTTTGGTTATGATGCAAATAATATGGCTTTGATTCTAGCAGGTACCTAGTAGTACCTGTTTTTAATTTACAGATCCACGGCCTATGTTTTTGTTATATAGCCAAAAAAAAAAATTATGATTCCACAGAAAACAATAGGTTCTAGTGCAGCATGATCCTATCCTTGTACCATAAAACACCAACAAATGATTTTAAAAACATTTCACCTCATGTCAATAAAAGTTGTTCATTGCTATTTAAGGAAAAACGTAAAATCATGAATATGAAATAATTTAGCATAGAATATATTTTATGTTAAATTATTTCTTTTGCTTGCATGCCGTTTTTGTGGTAGCAACAGATACAATCTAATTGTTATTACATATAAACATATCTATTTTATTGTATAAATTGCTAAAAGTTCACATTTCTACCAATTTATACTATTTTAGCACACAACGCTATACACTGAGAGGACAAATTATTGTAGACACTTTGGTTCTAGTAGTGCAGTGGCAACACATTCATCTAACCTGCTATTACCCTGAATTTGACTCCCAATGGTGATTAAAAAAAAGCTCTTACCGACTAACTACTTACTGTAGTCTGTGGGGTTGATTCCCTAAGCCTTAAGTGGCTTAAGATTCCATGGAAAACTGTGTATCCTGTTGCAGCTTGGCCATTGCTGTCTTTGCACTTGAAACTACCAAACCAACCAACCATTGTAGACACCTGGGTAGAATCATGAAAATTGGGATGAGCATGTCCTCTCAAGTGGCAGTGTAAAGCTGACTTGCCTATGAGTTCACTATATATTAGAGTTTTGGAAATCACGAATCTCAGTTTCATGGGTGCATTGGTAAATGTGACTTTGATCATGGGTGAATTCTATGTGCGAGAAAGGCTGGATGTTTATTTGCAGCAACTGCAAAACTTTTGGAAATTTCATGTAATACATTGGGGCACACGTGTGTGTGCAATATGACTGCAATATTTGTAATTTTTGGGGTCCAAGTTATTTCCAATTGCCTGCAGACTGTAGTGTTGCATAATTTTTTAATGTTCATTAAATTTTTAGTGAAAACGTTACAGGTTCACCAAAAGATTCATAACTGTTTATTAAATTTTCAGTAAGTTATTGCTTTAAAATTTGTTGCGGGTCACATAGCTGTCAACTGTTATGAGTTCCCATGAGATTAGAAAGAGAAGAAAATTAATTTTGTAGTTGTAGTTCCAAGAAATGAGAGAAGTAGGCAGATAGCATAGTATATACAGGTTTATAACATAGAACAGTTGAGCAGAGAAGACAACTGCCTTGAGCAATGTTAAACTTATTTAATTGATTAAATAAATTATTTCAATTAATTAATTTGAATTAAACAAAATTAGTAATGAATTTGATAATAATCATCAAAATAAATTTGTGCTAAACAAAAATTGAAGTTGCTTTAGTGAATCAGTAAGTTTTCAAATTAAAGCCTGAAAAATCACCCTAAAGAAAACAACAGCTATTTTGCAAATGCTTATGAAGAAAAATTCTTGATTAGATTATATTGTACACAGAATATTAATTTATAATTGCAGTTTCATTAGTTAAATTGGTTCGCTCCTTTTTCGTCTTGATGAATTTTAAAAGTTCTCTTTAATTTCACTAACTGAAGATGAAATGTTTATGAAAGTTAAGTTTATTGTAATGTTCACCCTGTTTTACCTTCAATCTGGATTGGCACATCAACCATGTTGATTGGTAGTGTTACCCTCATGCAAATTTCTGTGCAGTATTTTCCTCATACCAGTTTTACAAAAGTATATAAAGGAGAAACTTCCTGCAAAGAAACAAAACAACAGAGATAGAATATATAATGCATAATTCATTTATTTCTTTGTTTCACAATTTCATATTGTTTAATTTTTATATTTGTGTAAAGAACCTGCATGGTTGTCTTATGGAGATATTGTTGTTTTTAAGAGTTCAGCATTTTTAATTTTTGTTTTTAAAGATCAGTTTGGAATGATTTGTCTACTCAATACTATGAAAGTTTGGGCATAGTCTCTTTACTAAACCTATACCAATCAAATGGAATTAACAGTAGTGCTGTCAGTAATGAAATTTAGTAGTTCTTTCTCGTAATAGGAGAAAAAAAATTGCAAAGTTGTTAAGTATTGATTATTCAGTAAGAAATGATGTATTCCTTTAGGGTAAGTTGAAGACCACACACATTTTGTGGAATCAGATTCTTATCACGATCATGTTATAAATAATAAATTATGCATCATGTATCAAATTTGTAACTATGTGGTAGAATTATATATATTGAACAACAATACTGTATAATTAAATTTTTCCCTCTAGCATCAAATGGTGGGAATACATATGCATTGGAATGAATTTATATGTATTGCCATTATTTTATGCTGGATGGCAAATTCTAATTGCATATTATTATTATGATGCAATATTCATAATTATAAGTACAATTTTGACCTATGGTGACATAAATTTTTGACATGACAGTGATTAAAATCTGATTCCTCCGAAGGCTTTGCGGTGGTGCAGTGGTAACAATTTTGCCTAGTATGTGGTTATCCCTTGTTTTCCAACTACACCAGAAAAGAACATTTACTAACTTACTTCTTATTGTAGTCCAGCAGTTAGTCCCCTAGGCCGCAAGAGGTTCAAATCTGTTGGAAAACTGTAGATCCCATTATAGCATGACCCTTACCATTCTTGTGCTACAAAACTCAAATAAATCAAATGATTCCACCAAATATGTACAGCCTTCTATTAATCCTATCGGCATACATAATATTATCTCTTACTAATTAATTTGGTGCTTAATAGCTTTGCAATTTAAATTTTTTTCTGAATCTCTTAGTTTCTGAGTTAGATGAAATAACTTTTAAATTTTGCCACCAAAGATAATGTCATTGATCCCATCTGGTCAGGCATGATCACTCTATTATACTGAACTTTTAGAGCTCCACATGTGTTTACATATCTGCCAATTTTTACAGTTTGTCTGTACCATGTACAGATTTTAACTGAATTGTAAGGTTATATGGATGATCGGTAGAATGTATGATTTTGTGCATAATTTATGAATGTATTGCAAAATATATATGTATTTTTTATTTTTTTAGAAAAAATTCTTCATATCTAGTGTATGCATTTTTATGGTGGGAAAAAGTAAATTGACATGTGAAATAAAGAATTTTTAACAATTGCTAAATCAGCAACTTAAGTGTCATCTCATCATAAATTTGATCCAAACTTCTTAATTCCATTACTAAAACATCTTGGCGAGAAAAGTAGAATGAGGCTAAATGTAATAAAAATAAATATAATTATATATATATATATATATATAATGTAATAAAATAAAAAAAGTGGGGTTGTTAATCAGTAATACATTGACACTATAACTCATTTGCTGTGACCACAAATACAGCCATTATGGACCATTCATAAAGGATGTCCACATGATTTTGGCACCCTTTAAACCTCCCTATTCCCTGGTCCATGCTCATCGGATTTAATTTAATCCCCCTGTGGCAAACATCCGACAGATGACTACCTCCCACCACCACCACCACACATTCTTCAAAATTCCAAAAAATGTTGTCCAACATATCGAAATTGCGTAAAAAATATTTTTCTTTATATTCTGTACCTTATACCACGGCACAAAATTTCTGGTTGTCAGCTCGCCATTGATGGGTGAAAACTTGTTGTTGGTGGGTAAAACTTTTCTCATTGAATTACCGTAAAAAAATAGCTTAAAAGAACGGTGGATTTGCATTTTGGCTCAATGATTTTCTTATATTATAAATATTCAGAGAAAGTTGGAATAATCAAAGAATCCGACCATTAAACATCACTCTCTCCCCCTCTCTCAGCATGTGTAATATGAGAACAAATATGTGACATGGATCGTGATTAATTTAAATTCTAGTTTTTTTTGCCCTTTCCGCGATCATAGGATGTGGAAAAAACAGGGAGAAGAACCAGTATACTCCTCATGGCCAGGGTTCGAAACTAGCAGCTGTTAGTCATACTTTGCACCTGGAAATTTCATTTTGATGACTGAGAGAGATTTCAGACCCAGTCGTCATTTTCAGCCCCTGACTTTTAAATTTTTATTATTTATATGACGTAAATTTCGATTGCTCAATCCTTTATTTTCCCCTCTACCAATCTTACCGATGCATTTCATAAGATCAGAATCATTGTCGTTCTCATTAGGGGGGAAAACCCATGGTCTGCAATCCAGTGAGCAGTGGCATGATATCTCGATTCCCTCCCCTAGCGTCTCAACCTGTGTTCTTTTCCACCTATGAGGAATCTCCCACAAATCTTAAGGGATAATTATGTTTAGCGATGTCCTTTGTCTTCGCTCTCATTCCCAATTTTTAAGTTTGTTATAAATTTTCGATCACGAAGACTACACAAAACGAAATCAGTAGTAAAGTTTCTTTGGCAAAGTGTCCGCATGTGCATAATATTTTAAATTGTGATTCTATGCGATCCAAACCGAATTTATAAATAGGCATGTTGGGCAAATGCTCAAGGCACTAATTTTTAAGAGGGCAAAATTTAAAAAAAAACAAAGTTTTTTTCTTTTTAATTGCAATCTATCATTCACTTCCATCAATTCGCTTTTGTTGAAAGTATCCATCCCCCACCCCTGCAAACACTCGGGAAATTTTTTATCATATAATATTAATTTTTTCATAAAATATCGTTATATGTAATAATAATGTACACAAAGTAATCTCAGACCTCACCGGTGCTCCACGATTCTCTGTCAGAGTCGTGATTTGAAGACACATATCGACAAATTTTATTTATTCTAGCAGGAAATTTGTAAGTGCCCATTCCAACATTTTCCAATGCATCTTTGTTACATTTAGATAAGGTGTGTGCGAGAATCATGGATTTATATATAAACAAGTGTATTGAGTACAAAATTTTCAAAGGCGGCAGGTTCCTTTTTTTTTTTTCCTTCTTAAATTCTGATCTCAGTGCATTCAATTCCATCGAGACACCCTCCTCTCGAAAGCGTATCTCCAATTTTTGCTAACTCAACTTCAAATTCTGAATAATATCGTGAAATAATTCCCTTTGTACCCCCCACACAAAAAAAAAAAAATAAATAAAAATTCCGTTGCGAAATAAAATAAATTAATTCACAAAAACATCGTTAATTTATCTTATGATGTACATAAGGTAATCATAACACCACCCCCATCCACATACAGCGTGGTTATAATTAAAGTGACCCTACTCAGACCCTCTAGAACCCTTTCTACTCATCTGATTTTGATGAAACTTGGTATACATGCTATATGGACCATGAGGAAGAGATTTCTGTAATAAAAATGTAGTTCAAATTTCGACCACCAGCGGCAGTTGTGGTCTCCAAAGAAGAGCAAAAAATTCAGAAAGGTGGTCAGAATTCAGGTCAGAACCATTAAACTTTAATTAGTCACAGAAGTTGTTCAACATGCGTTCCATTTATGTCAATCACGTGTTGAAAGCGCATTACAGCGTGTTCAATAGTAGTGCGAAGGAAATCTTGAGGGATTGCAGCAACATCTGGTTTTCAGATCAGGCAGGGTCCTAATTCCTCCTCCATAAACATGATCTTTTAGAAATCCCTGCAACCAGAAATCACAGGGACTTAAATTCGGTGAACGAAGAATCCAGGCATGCGGAAAAGCTCTGGATATTACATGATCCTCGCCAAAGTTAGCACAAAGCAGTTCCGTGACTTGTCATCCAATGTGGAGAGTTGCTCCATCTTGCACGAAGACAGTGGTCAAACATTGTCATTCCTGTAAACAAGAATAACTTGCTTTTGAAGGAGTTCACAGTACCTCACGCTCGTCACAAAGCACCTTTCAGGGCCTTGAGGAGTGAGATTTTCGTAGAAAAACAGTCAGATGATAAAATCAAAAGTGAACCCACACCGTGCAGCCGCGTAATCAAAATGCAGTGGCTGCTGGTGCAGAATATTGGGCCGTGAGGCATCCCATATGCAACAATTCTGATTATTCACAGCTCCATCTAAAGGAAAGTGCGTCTCATCCAACCATAGAATATTCGAAGGCCACGCGTCATCAACAGCCATTCTCGCTAAAAATCGGACAGCGAAGTCCATACGTTTTTGATGGTCCTGAGGTTGCAGCATTTGCACCATCTGAATCTTATACGGACACCATTTTAAAATGGATCGCACGGTTTTTCGTACTGTCAACCAAGGTAACAATAACTCAAGTGACACCAATCGAGCACTTGCTGAAGAGTAGCGGGATCTGGAGGGTTTGTCAACCACAGCAACAGCGACTTCTTCGAATGTTTCCTTCACAGTCGGTCTCCATCCTCTTCCTGACAGCACACCCAATTCCCCAGTCTCTTCAAATTTCACAATCATCATCTTCAAACCATTCTTTGACATTGGTCCTTTTCACAGTCCTTTTAAATGAGTGTTTGCACAGTGCAGCTAAATGATTGCTGCCGTTCTGATAAAAAAGTTTTACCAGCAAATCTCGGGTTTTTCTTTTGTAAAGGCATGATTTATGATAACATAATCAACGTGCAGAATGATTTTCTGCTTCTGAATGAAGTTCTTCTATATGTCTGACTAATTTGCATAGATTTTGTGGAAATCACCACCTTGTGGTCGAAATTTGAACTATTTTTTTTTTCCAGAAATCTCTTCCCCCATGGTCTATATAGCGTGTGTACCAAGTTTCATCAAATTCAGATGAGTAGAATGTGTTCTGATGGGGTCTGAATAGGGTCACTTTAATTATAGCCACCCTGTACTTCGCTATTTTCTGTTGCATTTGAGGAACCGGATCGACAGAATTGTATTTTAGCATAAAATTTCTGGTAGATGTCCCCTGCGTTTTCTGCAAATTTTAATTTTTTGTGTGTTTGTAGGCTGATGCTTGTGATTACAGCCCTGCTAATCAGATATGGAATATGAAATAACATAAGTTTCATTAAAAGGCATTTGCATTGAAACATTCAATTAGAGTCTAACTTGACAGGATTTTTTTTTTTTCCAAGAAAGTAAAACATTTTGCCGACTGAAGAAAAATTGTTAGGTGATGTAGGTGTGTTACATTTGCCAGTGGGTGAAAGTAACTGATCCACACCATTTAACAAAAAAAAAAATCTTTTTAAGACAAAGCGTTTCCACTCATCAGTGCCTTCAGAGTTACGAGGAGGGAGCAAATCCACAGTAAAACATGGAAATCCATGGACCAGAAGGGGCCAAGTGCCCCTTTGACCCCCTCTCTGGGCGCCAATGTCCACCACCACCCCATTAGGCATTCCGGCTGATTATTCCTAGGTATCTGATGGGAATAGGGATAAGGTCACTCGACTCCTTTAGCTTCTTGTGTTTCCACCAAAACGATCAAAAAACTCATAAAACGTAGGTGGTGTCCATCTTCTGTACTTTCCAAAAGACCCTTTTTTTTTCTGCAATCTCAACATGTGCTTCAAATTGCCATGCAATTTACATTTAAAAAAAAAAAAGGTGTATTTTCCATGAAATTTATAAGAAAAAAATTGAAATGGGGAATTTACATAAAAAAACGTTTATGCCTGTTCCATCAAATTTATAAGAAAAAAATTAGACTGCAGACGGTCTTTAATAAAGCAACCCCCGCTGGTCTGCTTTGTCCATTTGGGCCTGACCCCCTCCCCCCTAAAGCAAGGATGTACTTTGTGAATGGTCCCTTAAGTGAAGAGATTCGTTAATTAGAAGAGTGTTATTTAGAGAGATTGATTACATTATTTCTGTGGAGCATTTGTCAGGACCTGAAAATACGGCCATTAAACAAAGTTTAATTAATTAGAAGGACGTTATTCAGGGAAGTTACTGTATAAAGAAATTATCTGATCATTTAATTGCAGACTTCAATTAGATGTGAAATTCTCCCCAGTGTTTACACTAGGAAAAAAGTATTAGATGAGATTATCCCACCTTAACTTCAAAATTAAGTGGGAGTTTAAAAATGCAAGTGCAAATTCAAGAATTTTTTAATTCTTTAAATTAACTTTAATTTAATTTCACAATCAAACTAAATAATCACATAATAAAGGCATAAGGGAAGTGAGATTATATATATAAAACGAAATTAACAACATTGTACAAAAAGGAGCTATCAATACAATTTAATGATCCCAGAGTTGAACCAGGGTCCCTCCGTTGAGCCTGGAATGTCTTGACCGCTAGACGAATGAGGACAAGAACAACGCTCTCTTTCTCTGTATATGATTTATTTTTTATCTTGTATTTAGTGTTAAAGGACCATTCAGTGGAAGCAGAACTTCTTGGAATAGCATAGGGGCCAATCCTTCCGTTTTTTTTTATCACTCCTCTGGGTCATATGACGATTTCCTCTGATTTGTTTTTTGGAGATTTCGTCTAAAATCATTTTTTTTATTACTTTTTGAAATTTGCTTCTTCTAGATATCTATTTTTCTTGGTGCATATTCATTTAACTTTTCATGCATATGTACGCAATTGTATTTAAACAATCATAAATACCAATGGTAAACAAGCGTGAAAAACTTGTGCTGGTTGACACATGCCTAGTTAGGGTCAGATTTTATCTTTTGTCATGAAATAGTGGATTTCACTGTGCATCTTGATTGTTGGGACAGGAAAGAAGGAATATCATACATCCATAGCCATGTGTTAGTTGTTTAGAGAAGCTATGTGTTAATAGTTTAGG
>QLNU02015360.1:156744072-156805224 GCA_006491805.2 Dysdera silvatica | reverse complement strand
ATTGTGGGGTTAATTCTGAGAACCTTATAAAATGAAATGACCAAGTTTAAACAATACACTATAATTATGAACAATTACAAACTTCCATATTAATAATGAAACTGAAGTAATAATCGGTTACTTGACAGTCGTCAAATAGTTTTTAAATACTTAGAAAAACTAACTTACGTCACGTTTTTAAAACAAATTAAAACTTCGATAATTTCTTTTAACCAGAAAATAAGTACTTTTCACAACATCAACACGTGCTCCGTGCAAACACCTGCACATGGAATTTGTGGAAACAACTCTATGCAACTATAATTAAGAACCAGGGAGTTAAGAAGATATGCAGAGGGCGCCACCCGTTGGAGGCTTTTTTAAACGTGAAGTCTCTTTTGGTGACCAAAAGGAAGCGCACACGAAAATTGCGCGAGGAAGAAACCGCAAAGTCACAAATGTCACAAGCAAAAAAAAGTGTTCACGGAAAAATATACATATCGAAAAATGCAAGCAGCGAAAAATACGCACATGACATTGCGCCACGCATTACGCACACAGAAAAATGACATGAAAAAGCACGGCTATCATTTTCAAGGGCGGACGCAGACTTTCATTTAGGGTGGGAGGGGATCAAGGACAGAATTTGCCATGGTCTTGGAATAACACCCTTCATTTATCATGAAAGTTGGAATTTTTTACAGTGAAAAAATATATTTTGGGGGGTCATGACCCCTGTGACGTCCCCCTGTGTCTGCCCTTGATTATTTTTGTTCTGCCTGTATAAAGTAATGGATTTCTGTAATACTTTATCAATCATAGTAGAAATAAATAAAAATTGTTAATAATACACACATTGTCATAGCAATTATTTGATTAGTGCTTAGTTAATGAGTAATTGTTCAAGAAGTTATTGATTGGTTAGTGCGTTTTATAATAATTACTGATTGGTTAATTAGTGCGTTTTATAATTACGTCTCAAGTAGGGATTGATCTCTTGACTATTAATTAATTAATTGTTAATCAATCAAGAATCAGTGAATTAGTAATGGACCAAACTGTTATTTTTAAGTAACCTGTTCCAACCAGATAACAGGTTCCAATCACTGGTGATTGGAACGTATGCGTAGCTTCACAGGTTTTGGGAATTGAGGAGGAGCATGGGATTACAGCGCCGCCCCCGGCGGCCACCCTTCCCAATGAAACCCTTGCAAAAAAGAAGAAGGGAATTGAGGAACTTAACGATAACACATTTCAACATCAATCCGTAACAAAACGTCGTGCCAACTCCATAAAAATAATAAATCCTTTGTAAAAAAAAATGCACACATGCGAAATACAAAACTAAAGGGGAAAATATAAGGCTATAGTTTTCTGTAGAATTCTTCAACTCTTCTAAGTATTTCTTCCCTATTTCTTGTTACAGTGCCATCCTCTCCTTTTAATGCAATGATGTGTTTCTTCCCAATAGACAAACTCCCTTTAACAACCCTAAGGCTCTTGTTGCTTTCAATGGCCTTCCTTACTAACTCACAATTGAATTTTCTTATATCTTCTTTCATGTTTTTGCGCAAAGTTTTGCAAAGTTCTACATACTCGATCTTGCGACTGGTATTTTGATTGTCCACCTTCATAAGTCTTCGCCTTTTCATGAGTTGTTTCGTCTTCTCAGATAATTTGCTATTCTGCTTTTTACATATTACACCACCAATTTCTAGTTGTTTAATTTGTTCGACAGCGGATTTGCCTCCGACAAGGCCCAACCTTCCAACAAATCCCAGCAAACAAAAGCGACTCTTTTAATTCTAACTTGAATGTCTTCTTGCATTTTCTTTAATTTCTTTAGATCCACCCTCTTACTTACTTGTTTCCTAATGAGCTTCTGTCGTTCTAATTTAGTATTTAAGTGCATTTTACATCTCACCATTCGATGATCACTTCCAGTATTAAATCTGTTCAGTACGCTGCAATCTTCAATAATTGATTTCTTGTTTGCCAGTATATAGTCAATTTCGCTGGTTCCTCCATTGGGGTGTTTCCATGTCCATTTTCTTTGTAGTTTCTTCTTAAAAAATGAATTCATGATGCTAAGATTTTCAGCTTCGGCAAATTCTATGAGTTGATCGCCACGTTCATTCCTTTCCCCTCCTTACATCCGCATTACTTACCAAACCGATGCCCTCCTTGTCCCCAGGTCCACCTCGCACAAATCCCATGATGAGCTTGAGTGTTGTTTCTTCATGGAAACTTCAACCTCCTCGTCGGTATGGCTTGACGTTGGTGCATATGCTTGTACTATCTGAAGGTCATTTCGGCCAAGTTCGATCTGACGCTTTTAACTTCAAGAAGGTAGTCTTTAATTCTTTGCTGATTACAGCTTCAACATCATTTATTCTTCCAGTTTTCGTCTTCAACACAAAACAAATGTCCACTTTTAAGTTCCACCAACTCTTCACCTTTTCTTCTAACTTCACTGAGTCCTACAATGTCCCATTTGATCTTGTCTAGTTCCTCTTCCAATTCCTGAAGTTTTGCTTCAGAAGCAAGGGATCGTCCATTAAACGTAGCCAAGGTCAATAACAAACGGCAGCCTGGGCCATTCCAGTGATTCTTAGCACCCCCTGCTTTCATGCCACGCTGACCGCTGCCTTGATCAGGAGCACTCCAGCACCTGGAGACTAGGGGCCATGGTTTTTGGTGTATTAGCATATTGGAGGAATTAGCCATCATTTCACCACGCTGGCTAGACGGGTTGGTGAATTAGCCCTCCCCTTCCGCCTTTCTATCCGTGCAGCAAATATTAATTTGCCACATAAATAGAAAGCTCAGCCTGCACCACTTGAAGGCGGGGTAGGACACTAGGTTACTGGCCTGGCCGGTTCCACACATCGTCACATACGTTCAGCGTGTGGGTCTCCTTCCAGTTAGATACCAGCAACCCTTTTGCAGGCCACATTTATATACAGAGCCATTTAGGGAAACTAACCTTGCGTCTCGTGAATCCGAAGTTAAAGCTTTTCGGATAAATAATACTGGTAATAGTGCCTGGCGATAACGGAAAGACCGATAGTCTACATGATTTGGCTCCGATACCGTCGAAAAATAGTATACTTTCAATGCTTAATAGCGAAGTGTAACGATGCCCAACAGCAGGCGATACGTCATACGATGATGACATTTTGTGTCTTAGCACCGGGATTCCCATCCATAGGCGCCCATATGTGTATTTCTAGGGGAGTTGGGGGCGAGAAAATTATTAATTTTTCTCATGGTTGTTAAACATTTTAGTGAATGTACAAGATACTAAAATGCTACAAAAATAATTGATACTGCTTGACAATTAGTAATGAGCTAAAAAGTACCTTATTTTAAAATGTGCTTGTAAAACTTTTGAAAGTAAATGTGTAGCAGAACCGGGTAAATCAATTTTTTGAACATCTAGGGGTACACACGCACCCCTCTGGGTGCCCATGTTCCCACCGAAATTCAAAACGCATTTAAAGGAACTGATGCGTCCGAATGTTATATAGCATTGATTAACAAGGTAAAAAGCGTTTTGAAAAATATTACATTCGAACTTGTTGATAGGCCAAAATTCAGAAAATGCGTAAGAAGAAAATTTATTTTAATAAATAAATTTAATCCAAACCGATCTTTATTAAAGAAAAAGGCTAGATTTGCGGCCAACGGGTTTAACCAAAGACTAGGTGTAGATTTTGGCGAAACGTTTGCACTAGTGACGTGCCAAGGTTCCATTTGCCTCTGGGGGGGCCCTGCCTGCGAAGTTGGGAACTAAAATTCACCAATTCGACTGCCTACCTAAATGGAACATTAGATGAAGAGATATTTATGGAGTGCCCCTATTGTTTTGGAGAAATTATCAATAAGGTAATTAATGAAAATCCCGACAGCGATACCTACATTAAGGTTAGCAGAGCCCCTAAAGGAAAATAAAGTACTCCTGTTAAAAACATTGCTCTATGGACTTAAACAGGCTGGACGATATTGGAATACAAAACTGGATGAAATTCTGAAAGACTTCGGAACAAGATGTTTCGTTCCTCCCGTTCGAGATACAGCCGTCGCACAGTGAGGCTATTGCACCGAAAAGTCGGAAAAAAATTAATAACTTTTGAACGCCTCAATATATTTGAGCAAAATCAACTTTATTTGTTACCGAGTGAAGCGTACTTGATTTTGCGATAAAAAAATTATGAGCGCCCTTAAAAACTGGGCGCTGGCGCCAGGGTGCTCGACAACTTTCAATTAGAATATACATCATGTTTGATATCATTTTAAAGAGTTTTTTTTTTCTGAAAACAATGATGTCGCAATTTTGAAAACAATCCGATTTTATCGAAAGTTACAAGCGATCAAATTATTGAACTTTTGGCTCTTAACGAAATTTTATCAAGACCGGATAACTTATTTTGTAAACACTCTGTATAATCTTTTCTTCACAAAATCGCTTGCATATGGTCTAGCTAAGCTACTTGCCAAATTTGGAGACATTTGCGTTCTTAGATCAAGCTACAGGTTGATTCAAAATACGAAGACTTAAATTATGGCCATCTTGCGTAAAATGTTTGTTTGTTTGGATTTTTTATGGCGCAAGAGCATCTGGGCTATACTGCGCCATTGGAAAATGGAATATTTCCAAATGGGGCAAACATGGGCAAGGTTTTTTTATGTTTCAGCAAGATCAACTTATAAGGAAATAAATATGTTACAATTACGGACATGATATGGTCTGATATAAACTAAATTTCCCCAAACACACCTTAAATAATCAAAAAAAAATTTTTTTAATACGTCAATATTAAATTGACTTTATAAAGTACAATTAATCACAGCATAACAAACAAAAATCAAAAAATGATGTAATAACCTGTGGGTAAGGACGCAACGTTAAAAGTAGTTGAATATCAATAAGTACGAAAGGGTACTTCGAAGGAACACATCACTATCAATTTCGCTTCTTTGCAGGCATAATGCGAAATCGCGCTAGAACAGACAAGTTTACACCACTTTTGTATAGGTGTCGTTTGTTCCCCATCTCCCTACATTATATTTTACGCGTACACTATTCGACTCTCAATTCCAGACGGTATTTGCCAGTAATTTGTGTATTTGGCCCCACTGCGCGTCGGTCCGAAATATGGCATCTTCGTCACGAAACCATGTAAAAAGTTAAAAAAAATACTGGTAGCGTTAGCATCGTCACCAAATTCAATCTCTGTTGATCAGTGGAATGAATCGTTGCTACAAACCGTGTGACAGCAATTCCGGAATTTCTACAGATGATTTTAAAGAAAATTCGACGAAATGCCGCTAGGAAGCTATCATCTCCTTTTCTTTCCTGCAGTTCGAAAGATCTGGCTTTGATCTTCAGCGGATCACCGTATCAATCGCTGACTCAATTCAGAACGGATGAGGCAGCAACCGAACAGGACATATCCACCATCCGTGTTTGAATGGTGGGGAGAAAAGGCCCGAATTTATAAATGGGCACTAACTTCTTATGGGTGCAATAATTTAAAAATTTAAACGTTTTTCAGTCACTGCAGTCAATTCTTATTGTCGAATTATGTCCATCCGCCCTCTCAGGAAAGGCCCCTCCTTCCCTTCTGTTTTAACCTGCAATTATGAAAATTCCGTGAAACACATCTTTCTTCCCCAAACATTCGAAAAATCAAAAATGCCATCAAATAAATTCTCGTTCACAAAAATATTATTTTATAATAATGCATATAAGGTAATTATAAATGTCCTCCCCTCTTCTTCGTAACTTTCCATCGCAAAATAGTTTCTTGGGTGACTAGCTTAACTTTGAAAGCCAGGTAGGACGAACGCTATATACACTGGTGGGAAATAAAATCCCAACATCAAGAAGAAGTTGTGCTAGATAAACGAAATTTGGGGGGCGTGTTTGCATATCTGAAAGATGCCTATTCAAATTACGCGCTGGACTGATAAGAGTGGCGCTAGTAGCGCCACTATGATCATGCAAATCAAGTTTGCATTAAATACGCGATGCAAACTTCGTGAGTTACTTATCTTCCGGATTGGACGTTGTGAGCTAGGTTTGAGTCAAGAATACCTTTAAGTAGACGAAGAAGGCAGTATCAGCAGCTTATTGAACTTGAATGAGGCTGTGTAATAAGGGCTATGAGAAGGTGAGTTTTCTTCCCACGATATTGCAGAAAGACTTGGCAATGATGTATCCACTGTACATGATTGTTGGTAACAGTGGTCATGGGAAGGCACTGTCTTAATAAGACCGGGTTCCAGCCGCACACGGGCCACTACTGAGAGAGAAGACCGCCGTATTCGCCGCATGGCTGTGACGCATCGTACTACATCTGCAGCAGAAATTAGAGCTTCTGTTGGCTTCAGAGTGACACACAGCGAACTGTAACAAATCGATTACTTAACGGACAGCTCTGAGCCAGACGGCCTATAGCATTCATGTCACTAACTCCGAATCACTGCCATCTGCGATGTCAGTGGTGTCAAGCTAGAGCTCATTGGAGGGCGGAGTGGAGATCTGTTGTGTTTTCAGATGAGAGCCGTTTCTGTCTTGGTGTCATTGATGGTCGTATATTGGTAAGAAGGAGGACAGATGAACGCTTGGAACCAAGCTGTCTGCGGCGTAGACACACTGGACCTACACCAGGAGTTACGGTCTAGGGAGCGATTTCCTATGACAGCAGGATCACTCTCATCGTTATCCCAAGCACCTTGACAGCAAATTTATACGTCAGACTAGTGATTCAACCGATTGCGCTGCCATTCATGAGCAATATTCAAGGGGGTGTTTTCCAACAGGATAACGCTCGTCCTCATACCGCTGCTGTCGCCCAACGTGCTCTACGGAGTGTCGACATATCACCTTGGCTTACCAGATCACCAGATCTTTCTCCCATCAAGCACATATGGGACATTATTGGAAGACAAATCCAGCGTCACCCACAACCAGCATTAAGCGTTGCTGATTTAACTGACCAAGTACAACAGACATGGAACTTCATACCACAAAATGACATACGGTACCTGTACGACACAATGCATGCACGTTTGCATTGAAAACCGTGCCACCATTTCGCATTTGAAATGGATCTTCTTGCGCATACTTTTACCGGTAACCTTGAAACTTTAATCAAATAAATATGTTACCTAGACAACTGCTTTGCCTAAATTTCATTCCTCTAAACTCATTTCTTCTCGGTGTTGGGATTTTGTTTTCCGCCAGTGTATGTACTAAAAGAGTAAATCTCTCTTGGGGACCATGTACTTTTTTAACACAAAATATAGAGTATTCGCAGGTGGAGGAGGGTGCCAAAAGTTCAGTGCCCAAGGCGCTTTGCAGTTTAAATCTGGGTTTGAGAGAGGGATGAGATGCACTGGTTATTCTTGCTCTAAAGAAATGCTTTAGCAGGTTTCCAGGGAGTTTTTACGTATATTCCCAGAAAAAGTTCTCTGTACACGTTCCTATTGTTCACAAAAAGCATATTACAACCCGAATCGCGTGAATTCCATGTTTGTTCTCTATGTTGATTTATACTGTGAAAGAATGCTAGTAATTAAAATTAAAATGTACAAGAGAGAAATATTGAGGAATGGGAGAACGTAATTAAGGGCCGTACGAACCCAAGCTGAGCTATGCAGAGACGCTTCTCAGATCGCTGCACCCTCTTTTAAATTTCAAAAAGAGCTTTCATTGTACAATTTTTTCATGACCAACTTTTTAATCTCATGACTTCCTCCTAACTTTCGGGACTTACTTTCCGTTTACGTGACTTTTTTTTTAAAAAACTTTTCTTACCTGTAGACACCTCGTACAATCCGACAAGGATAGAGAATCTGTAAATTTAGCAATAACGGAGTTAAATATCTAGTCATAATTCAAAATGGTATAAACGCACATGGTAGATTTTACCATAGCCAGTCAGGGTTCACAGGGGTCATAGTCACAACTTAAAAAAATATAGGACATTTATGAAAAAAAAAATACGACGTATCCGTAGCTAGGGGGGGTAAATTTCTAAATCTTCTGAAAAAAATCTTTTGCGAGACGGGTTTAAAACCAACCCCCACCATCCGCCTTCTATGTCAGTTTGACACGTGTAGTATGGCAGATATTCAATTCTCACTACACAATACACACGTTATTATACCAAATGATAGGCGTAAGTTCAAATGTGAACCTGTGCCAGTGAATTAAAGGGCAACAAACATATTCAACTGTTAATAATATACAGTAAATGCAAAAAAAGCAAGAAGAAAGAAAAACGAGAATTTTACTACTAAATAAGGTGTAGATGAAAAATAAGACATGGTCACCCATGTAGCAGAAGGACTGAATGAAACCTTTAGATAGTTAAACTTTATGTTAACGATTTGCATCACATATGGTGCAATTTTTGCAATCATAATTCGTCCATCCAACTAGAAGTCGGTACCATAACGTTAACCAAACTTTAGATGTTTTAGAAACAGTCATTCATGTGATAACTTCCTTAAAATGATTTACTGTTCTATACTGGCTACTTCTTAGCCCTTTTTATCTGTAGAACAATGTAGTTTCTGATTGCTTCAATTCCTCTTTTCTTCAATTTGCTATGAGTTGTTTATGCCCCGACTCTAGCAAGGCCTGTGCAGCTGACATTTTTTTCATATCCGTTCTTTTAGTACCTTTTGAAAGTCTTTCATTAGCTTCCCGAATCAGTGAATGACTTGTTTTGATTAATTCCTGTAGCCTTTTAATTTTTTTCTCAAGTATTTCAACATCCGAAGGATGATTTCTTTTCATCATTTTAGCTGAAAGTTTCTTCTTATGCTCACCCAAATAGTTTCTGTATTTACTATGTGCTTCTCAGAAGTACTTCAGGCACAGCGGGGTAATAGGTATGTCACAAATGTCATTCTTTATTTTTACTGCATAGTTCGAAGACCATTCATTGATAATTCATTTAACAGTAGACGATTTGAGTTAAGAAACCATCTGCCAAGTGAAAACCCTCTCCCAACATCCGTCTGCCCATGGAAAGTGCCAGTGCCGCTTTGACTAAACGAGAAAGTAGAAGGTATTTCTCCCCAAGATTCTTCTTCTTCAGGACATCAGACCAATAAACACTTATTCTTGTTACAGGGGTGGAACTTTTGTTTGCAGGTTCCTCATTATCTTGAATCTTTGATTCTTCAAACAGATCATCTACATAATCAATTCTATTTTCCCTTGTTTCGGTTGTCAGAGCATATTCATTCACTTGTTCAATCATGTATAACTTCCACTCGTCAGAAAGCTTATCTTTATTATTCTCCTGGAAAACAAGTGGCATTTCTTCGGTCACTTTTACTATGTACTTCGAAGACATTGGTTTCATTTTAAATAATGGATGAAGGCACTGGTTATTTTCCAGAAACTTGCTCAGAGGAACTTTATCGAGTAAATATTCAATGATTGTCATAATAAAATGTTTCGCCTCATGGAAAAATAGTTTTAATTCTTTTTCCTTCAGTCTTAAAGCTTCATTCCTGGCAAGAATTCCAACATCAATTTCAGTTGTTGGAAGAATATTTTCCAGGTTATTGAAATCAAAGTTCTTTAAGTTCCTTCTGGACATATTTCCCAACAGTTCTGGTTTAACAATTCTTAAACCAAGGCTTCGAATAACACAGCAGATTTCATCATATAGAATATGTATCAAAGGTTCTTCTCGTTGCATTAAAAGAAGAAATTTATCAAAAGTCTCATCCACTGACTTCCGGAAAAGCACGTGGGCTAAAGTTGTTGGATCCTTCAGGTGAGATCTAATACTTAGATAAAGTTTAGACTTGCCCTAATTCTTGCTGTTTTTGAGGATGTACTCAAGGAAATACTCCTCTAAGGCAGACCATTGCTTTGTTATTACTGAAATAACAGGGACCATAGAAAACCAGCTATTGTTAACAAACCTCAACATGTGTTTCTGCTCCATTTCAAGGTTATTCTGAATATTGTGAAAATCCTCACTTCTGGCTGGATACTTATGTACAGGATCCAAAAAGTCTTCGATCTCCCAATGACTTAAGGACTAAGTTATGCCATGCCTAAAAGAATCATGCAAGACATGCAAATTGCATGTACCAATATTAATTAAACCTGGCAAACCCTCGCTTTTGAAAATAGAATGAATATCCTTCAGACGTTTCACATTCACTGGAGGCCCATCTGAACCAATGGCAAGTAATATATTAAGAAGCAAGTGGTCTTTTGATAGGGATAACAGTATCTTTTCCTTAAGTATATCAGCAGTTGCATGACCAAGCTCAAAGCAACACAAGAAGTAACATACAACCTTCTCCTGATCACTGTCCCAGTATCGAATGTGAATGTCTGTTTCTTTCCAGCTTCAGTTGTTGCCTCATCAAATGATATGGTAAAATAAGAGTCACTTTTCTTAACAGAGAATCAACTGATTATGAAAATATGGTCCAAGTCCGTGTGCAATTTCATATGAAACCTCAGTTTGTCCTAGCGTAAATGGCTTAGAAATTTTGCTGTCTAGAAACATTTTACAAAACACATTTTTCTAATTTTTACAAGAACTGAATGGGTAACCAGCTTCAACAATTTTCATTGTCCATAAACATTCTGCATTAGATACTCTATCAGCATCATTCACATTCCAGTGTTTCAAAGTTTCAGCACTAGATACAAAATTTGAAGACTTCTGTCCAGATGATGAAACTGACACTGTGAATTTTGTTTGATCTTTGGACAAAGCAGTTGTCACCAAAATCTTGTGTTTTGACGTATTTGCATGTTGTAGTACTTGTTGTATTCCTGAATTTCTAACACTAAAGGTCTTTTTTGCATATGAATCAGCATGCTTTGACTACAATTCAATTAAATGTTTATTTCCATTCTTTTCACTCAGCCAGTTCTCTGGAAACCGTGTATAACGAGGCATGTTTATACTTATACATCAATTTTACTTCATACATCAAATTCACACCTTAATCTGAAAATATTAAAAAAGTACTACATTTAGTATCTAAGATAATCTTAAAAGTCAACAGTCCAATCTGAAAGAAAATTGGTCATTGATAGAAGAGAAATCAGCCATTGCACTAACGAGCAATGTTACGTTCCTCGCAACAATGACAGGAGGAGTGTATGTATTATTTAGTATCCTAGAAAGTTGAAAAAAGTTTTACAATTACATCTTCAAGTAGCCAATAAAATGGCCACTTAAACAAATGTTTGTGAGCGAAGCAAGCTGAAAACGGAAACTGTATACTCCATGTTGAGGATCAAAACTTGGAATAAAGATAACCTATGACACAGTTAACTTTCATACCGATAACTTAAAAAAAAAAAAAAATATTGGACAGTACCCAAAAGTATAGGATGAGTGGGACCCCTGAGTTCAGTAGAAAAAAAAATCCAGACACAAATTATGCAGGTTTATGGATGAAAGATTGTTTCATCATGTGGTAACATAGGTAAAAACCACATTCAATTTATGAAGAACAGCTAACTGTAATCGTCCAGCTAAGCGCTTTTGATTACATAAATTGCGAGCGCATACTTAACACCTAGATCCTAAAATTTCAATTAAATCCTACTATAATTGCCTACAGATGCAAAGTTGTATAGGGTCTTTGTCAGAATATTTGCTTGGGTGGGGATGTCAAACTTCCTTTGTGGGGTGTGAAATTTACTTTCAAGTTTTTAATTTTTCTCATAAATGTACTTACCGGAAAAGAAACAAAATAAAATATTCAGTAACAATGAAATAATTCTTCCATATTTATATAAAAAAGTTCATTCTTTTATTCAGAGGAAAACAAAATTCAAGCATTTTTTCTCAGACATTTAGTCTATTCACAGACAGTTGATAATTTTTGAGGTGGCAGGATTTTACTTCATATGGTACTTTTCTCCCTCATGATATCCTTATTCATATCTTTCTTTGACAAATTGTGACGTATAAAAGATTAGGGGCTGTCCATAAATGTTATTACACCTAAAGGGAGGGGTTCAAAAAGTTGTGCCACTTTGTGACAAGGGGGAGGGGGAGTTAATAAAACTGTGACATCACAAACACCGCAAATTTTAAAATATATTTTTAGATTTTTTTTAAACGATTTTTTTTTAATTGACTCGCCAAGTGTTGGCTTAAAAAAAGAAAATAAAACACGCTAACTTCGGTTATATGGGACTGTTACGATACGTCGATTCCAACGAGTTACATCACTCATTGAAATTGACTTAAGGGAAGCAATTCCACCTGCTGCCACTAAACTGTATTACAACTAGCCATAGGCGTATGCAGGAAGTTCGTAAGGAGGGGGTTATAGGCTCAATGGGGGGTTACAGAGCTACAACTCACATATTCCTATGTTAAATATACAAAATTTCATTGCAATGGGGGGTTACAACCCCCATCAACATCCCATGCATACCAATACAATTAGCTATTTTACAACAGCTATATTATGAGTAATATAGCTCAGTGCGTGTTGTTTGCATCTATGAGAGCTGAAAGTAGAAGGTTCGCAAGATTATGACGTCATGCTAACGTGCCGAATAATCACTTATATTTTCTTATGATAACACAACTCCCTTTAGGTGATGCAGTATGTGACATGCGACAGAAAGGGGTGATTGGTAAAGTGTGACATTTTGTGACAGAGGGGAGGGAGGGGGTCAAAAATATTAAAGAAAGTGTAACATTTATGGACAGCCCCTTATTACAATTTACATATGCAGAAAAAGTATGGAAAAATAATTTGCGCAATATTTTTTCTTTCTTGTAATTTGAATATTTAGCGGGCATATGAACTTTGAGTTTTAGGGATGTGTTGTCAAGAAATTTCCGGGTTATAACAGACTCGCTGGAGTCGTATCCCCCCCCCAATAATTTGCCAGTACTTTACAAAATGAAATTTTAGTTTATGAAATTTTTTTGATGCATTTTCATACAAGTATTTTTTTTTTAAATATTATACAAAATCATGATTATCTAAAACAAAGGTAGTAGACATGATTTTGGATAATGCGAAAATTTGAATTTCCATATAAAGGTACAATTAAGTTTATAAATTACATATTACTGAACTATTATACTGATGATATAAAATGTCAAAGTATATGTATGTGTTAAAATAACGTTTCGAAAATAATCCAATATATGGATATATACAAGGTACATACAAAAAGCTTTAGATATGTCCAATCTCTCTCTATCATTTGTATTCCTGGTTATTTCAGTTAAAAGAAGTATGGACAATCAGGGTTACACTACTTCTATTGTATATATTAAAGGAACTTAATTCTTGGGACTTCAAGTCCCTGCCACCCCCAAAATTTTGGAAAACTCTACATCAACGTACTACCATTACTGGAACTGTGAGTTGTTAAAGTTTCTTTTTGGCCCCTCTGTATATACTCTTATATATTTAATCATGTTTTAATACAACAAAATCTGTTTCACACAATTTGAGATTGTGTTAAATATTTGAGAAAAACGTTATGTAGCTAAAAAGTTGTACACAAAATGTTCAGGGTAATATGAGGGTAAATATGGAAGAGTAATTCACTGTAAAAAATATTATGCATCTCCTACATAAAATGTATCCCTTATAAATCATTAGAAGAAAAAAATAAAGCTATAAATATGAGAAAAAGGTTTTAATTATCAAATTGTGGAAAAGCAATCTACTGACATTACTAGAATATATGTAAATTTTGATCTCTGTTGACAGAAATGAAAATTTTTACCACTGAGGAATAAATTTTTGACTGAAACCTAAAGTACTGAACACTGCATGTATCATTAATACTACAATGGAAAGTTACAAAGGCAAGTCATATAGCTTCTGATACTGCTGGATGGAAAAAAGTCAACTTTAAAGCTATTTACAAAATCATGAAATAATATCAAGACGTACAGTTACAACAGTTTAATGCAGTTTTAGTATGTTTTTCAACAGTTTGTCACCGCAGTCTTCGACTGAAGCAATCATATCAATAAACAAGGATGCTATTACAAGGTAAGTTTATGGGTATTGTGCATGAGCAGACGGACAGAAAACGAAAGGAAAGTTAAGGAAGAAAAATTAAATGTGCAATGGATAAAAATTGAGATTAAAAGGAAAGGAAATAAATTAGGAAGGAAATTAAAAGCAAGAAACTGAAGTAGTAGATTAATATGGAGACCACATTGGATGAGTATTTATAATTTCTTTGAAGCCTTTTTGATTCATCAAAACATTCCACACTTGGACAATCACATGACTACTATGGCAAATATCGATCTAACGTGGTCCCATTTTCTCCATGTTAATCGACTGCCTTTCAATTTCCTTTCCTTTTGATTTCAAAATTTTCATCCATCTTACATTCACTTAATTTTTCCCTCTCAACTTTTCTTCTGTTTCCTGACACTAAAGGGACGCTTCCATGGAGAATATCTATAACCTTACGCTGTTATACCAACTTGCATGTTTGTTATGATTGTTTCAGTTGAAGTCGGTGACTAAGCGTTGAACAAAATTTAAAGCTTCATTAAATTGTTGCAACTGTGCAAACTATGCGTCTTATTATTTCATCATTTCGCAAGTATATCCCATAGTGTAGTCCATCTCCAATCTAAAACTACTGTATCAAATCTTTAGTATGTTCGTTAAAATAGTATACAGCCATATTGCTTTATCACACAGTTTACACAATTTGATGTATGCAGTTCTATACCACAACTATGGACAAATTGAAATTACATATAAAGCTCTTGATAACACTGCACATGACATCCCCTATGTGCATTTTGTGAAAAAGAACATTCTGAAATATTAAAACCGATAAAGAACATGTCGCAAGTATAAAAGAAAGGGTTCTCATTTTTTAAAACTTACTACTAATACAATCAGGCAAAAAGCAAGGCAGATTAATGATTGTCCGAGAAATGTACCTCAGCAAAAAGTACATTATGAATTTTAAATAATTTTACTCTTGACCATGTAAAGTTACCCACCAAGATAAAAACATCTAATTTCATTTTTTTAAACATTTCAATTTGTAATAAAATAAAAAGCATTGAAATATTTAAGCTCACTAAATTTTAATTCAGGAAATGATAATTTCATAAATTAAAATTATATTTTAGGCTTATTTATTTGACAGTACAAGGAAAACTAAAGTCATGCTGTGACTGGGCTTTGTTCCCAAAGGAATTCAAAATTCATGTTTAAGGAACAGAACCCTAAAAAATGGTGAGTAGAAAAAAGGCATGTTCTATGGAATTGAACGTGGGTTAGCAGTACAACAGATGCATACATTACCTCTACGTCACCATAAGACTGAATTATTTGTTTAATCTAGTACTTTTTAAACCATGGAATGCAAGGATTCAGTAGGAAAAAAGAAATTTGTTAGGTTAAATTTTATAACCATTCTTCATGCACATGGTACATCTAATATTTCATTTATACCTGTTATATATATTTCTATCCTATTTTAATAAACGAATATTTTATTGTTTATCCTAATTTAGATAAAACAATATTAAACCTATAATGGTGACCAAGGTTACAGTAACAAAAATGTTTCATGTTACATTTTTTTCGTACGGACCAATTACTTTCATATACTTGTACAAATGTTACTTTTGTGTTCATAGGAATATGTATATGTACCATATAACAAAATTTATTTCATAACAATCATTTCTTTATCTGTTAACCAAGTTTTCATTTGTACTTCTGAGTATTGACATACTTTACCTAAAAGGGACATGTAACTACTCTCAGTTTGAGAAAAGCTGGTGTAATCTATGTAAGAAAAAGATATTTGACCATTTTGAAACTGCACAATTGATTACCTTAAATCGATTCAATGGCTAACACACATGGTCAAGCTTATATGCATTTGAACTCCTTTCTTTGTGAAAAGTCATAAACACTACCTAAAAGTATTTTTATTATTACCATAAGAAATCTACTTTGATAGCAGGCATCCTAAATAATAATGAAAGATAAACTAAATAGTTTCACAGTTCACAGCATCCACAGACGCTTTCATTATATGAAAAATTTTAATGCTTAAGGTATTTTATAGTACTTTTCCATTTAAGAATCCTTAATAAGAAGTACTGCATTAATCATTTAAGAAACAAAAAACAAAATTTCATTTATATGTTTACTTCAACATAATCACACATTTTAACAAACAGCACTTGAATGAATCATATCCACATATTTAGCAATTTTCACTGAACGTTAGAAAATAATGTGTTATCACTTTTCAATGTTTTGTCAATTTTCCAAGATTACAACATTTAACAGTCAGCTAAGTATTACATTTTTATTGTATGAATAAATCATTTTACTTTTTATTAAAAAAAGATAACAAATATTCAGGAAAAAAATTAACAATGGAATGCATTAATTTTTCTAGTACGATGTGCTTTTCACTAATAATACAGAAAATTGCATGGAAGTTAAGTACTAGTTTCAACCAAATACTAAGAATGGATGGTTGAATTTCCTTTCGGTGCAAAGAAAATGGAAATATTGAGAATCTTTGCTATGAAAAAATATTAGTACTGAGAAAAAGTATTTCCTACTTTACAAAATATAAGCATTGAAATGACTGAAAATATAGAATCATATTACATTTGGCATATGCATTGTAATTAAAAACTACTTCACAAATTTAACAAAAGACAAATATTACAACAAAATTATAAGTTTGCAGTGATTAAAATGTACAATTCATGCAAAAAGCCATTTTCCAAATACTGCATATTTCTGAGTCGATATATCAAAGCCAAATTAAATAGTCTTATTTTTTTCTGTAAGATACTAATGATTCAGTATAAATGTTAGACAGGTCTTCCTTTAATCAAAACACACCTCTGTATCTAACTTTTTTTCCCCGGTATAACGTTTGCACTATGTTTTATCGCTTAGAGCAGCGTTTCCCAATCTCCTTCAAGTCACGACCCTGTCATGATGTGAACGTGTCAGCGACATTCCTTACAGTGTTGCTAATAAATGGAGCCAGGGCCCATAAAGGCCTTAGTAAAATTAAAAGCAGGGACAGTCCTAAGCTCTAGAATACCCCTTTTCTTGGCAGGTTCATCAAGTACAGACATATATACAATGGGGGGCAGCTTTTGGCATTAATTGAATAACGCAGAGAAAGGGAGTACAGGCACTGAAAATTCCTTGGGAACACACTCACCTTCGAAATATGCAAATTTGTTGTGCTAAGAATGTAAAGACCCATCCTCCGGGGCTTTGTATGAAGTGGAGAGGTAAACAGGTGGCTAGCTGGAAAAGGAAAGAAAGGATTGATAAATGTATTTAAGGGGAGTGTGGGAAGAAGAGAGGAGTCTTGTTTGGAGTCTGACCTGAGAAGCGTAGAATGAGGACTACAGGTTTTGCTACTGAAAACGGCAGAAGCTGCGCTGATCTGCACTTTGGTGAGCTATCACTCTATTCACTCCTGGTGTTTTGATTAAATCGATTGATAGTAAAATAAAGAGGGAATCCCCCAGGATCTAATTTAGCTAGTACTGATCTTGCCTGTTTGTTAATCGATGGAGAATGGCTACTGACACGTTTGAAAGCTTGGGTGATCTTTTTCATTGCTATTTTACCAGTGTTTAACCTTTTGTATGTAAATTTCCTCCCTGGTACTTTGTATCTTATTTCTATTCAATATTATATTAATGTATAGTATAAATATGTTAACAATCAGTAGTAGAATGTTACAATGTAGCCATGTTGAAATATAAAAGCGTTGGAAACATTTGGTATGAAATTCCTTATAAAAATAATTGCAACTAAAAATAGTTGTGGTGACCCCTGAAGAAACAGTTTGCGGCATCCAGGTTGGTAACCACTGCCTTAGAGGAACTGAATATTCATATCAAATAACGTTTTACTAATTATGTGAAATTAATTGTTAACTGATTATATTCAATTTCTTTGATTCGGAGTTTAGTTAGTGGTCAATGTGCACCAGTTCCATACCTTTGCACTCACAGATAATTTTTTCTGTATTTAGTCCTGTCCAAGTCTTTAAATGACTTGTCCATCCACCTTCTCCTCTCCCCCTTTAGGTATGTGTTTTAGATTCAAAAATTTTCAATGGGTAACTGTGTTGGCATAAAAGGCTTAATGAGGAAAATATCCTATTTCTAGAATTGTTCAATGAGCATAATTAACTATTAAATCATCAAAGATGAAATACTGCCCAATTAAATTTATTAAAGTACCCAACACAATATGGCTAATTTGATTTCACCATGCGTAATATTTTCACATTTATGCATTTTGCTAGAAGTAACATTTAAAAAAAAAAGCTCTAAGTACTAATCATACTTCCTTTTTATTTGAAATTAAACTCTTATTAGTAAACAAATTTTCAAGAATTAGAATGTAGACTTAAGTTAGATGTTAGGAGGGGCAGGAGAGGAAATACAGATCTCTAAGTTATTAAACTAAGAAGAAATTTCTGTATCTTTTTACTGTCAAACGATAACAGTTATCCTTTACTTTTAAAATACATTTGTACATATCAATGTATAAATTGTGTGTAAATTAAAACCCAATGAACAACATGTTTACATTTCATAAATGTAATATTTTGTAAGATAAAATGATCACATTGAAAAATGGCAATTTCATTGATAGGAATGTATGTAAAGCAGTTATTTATAAAAACAATCTATCATATATGAGTTGGTCTAAAACAGCAATAGTAAAAAAATTTATAAATCAGCATATATAAAAAGCACCTTAGTTTTCAATAACTATTACTACGATTACAACAAATGGTCAAAAGGATTCGTTGGCACAGTTAACGAAGCTGCACATTATGCCCTTGGAATGAAAAAATGTAAAACTTGTCAATTTACAAAATAAAAATTGTGACAACAGAGCTTTCTTCAATAAATCATTTCATAAGAAAAAAGCCCATATTTGCATAATTTAAATGTGCAGTTTATAATGGCCTTGGAATGATTAACAATATAATAAATTCATTCTGAGTTTTCAGAATTATTCTTAGCCCCCATATTAGGAATGTAGTCCCTTGCCATAAGGCATGCGAACACTGTCATAACCATCTTCAATTTTACTTCGGTAATGTCTTCTGGCAATGCATAAATTCTGGCACCTATTTTTCGAGCCATTGATATGGCATATTTAGCATTTGTCATTCGATCCTATAATACAAATATAACATAATTAATGCTCGCAAACTCAAATACTTGGCAATCTGTATTTTCTATATGGAGCAATTTTAATTCCCTTGAATGCCACTATTTTGTACAATGGCACTTTAAAAACAATTATAAAAATAATGACATCAAAATAATTTTACTACAATTATTTCTTCAAAAATGGCCTTTTCTAATGCAGAGGTTTTAATTTCAGTATAAACTAAATCCTATCTCTGCAATCATGGAATTTTATTTTCATATTTAGTTTTGTTCCATTTTTGCTGTATTTAGTTTGCCCATGTGTAAGTTGTCCATTTTATTTATCTGGCTCCAGGTCTTATCCTGACGTTAGCTTCCAGTGTCAATTTTGGATATTTTATATTTCCTATACTCTCTCTACGTCCTTGAGATAGATAAAATAACATGCAGAAAAAAAGTTAGCCTATCTCTGAACACAGTTGATTCGGGACTTCTTAGATATTTTATCTCAGTCATTATTTACATTATTTATGAAGTCCACATTTCAAGTTTTAACTTTGTTCCTGGCATCTTTTTTTACTTATATATGTTTTATACCCACATGAAAGAATCGGCCAGATATAGCATTTTAAAATCTTTATTTCCTCCACATATGTTGAGTGTTAATTTTCCTCTCACATACAGACCCTTTTCATGTCATTATTGTACTTAAATAATTGAATGTGCCCATTTGTTCATATTTCAGTTCTTACAAGGATTTTGATGCTCATGTTATTGTGTATATGTTATATATATATTCATATTTATGATAAGACTTCACTTATTACATAAATTTTTTTGCCTACTAGCAGGTAATTATTTACAATCCTATATACCACCATTTAATAACATATATTGAATATTGTCAACACAGAAAAGCCCCCGGGGCGAGATTTTTGTGAGTTTTCGTGGGGGAATTTATTATACAATAATTTCTGCCACCCACGTATAGATTATAGCTCAAACTAGAGCTTTATTCGTTTTGGAGAAAAAGAGACGCTTTCCCCATCCTGGATTCGAACCAGGGTCCCTCCGTTTAGCCCGGAGTGTCTTGGACCGCTAGACGAATGAGGACAGGAAACAACGCTCTCTTTCTCCGTATGTAAAGATGTTAAGGTATTATTACCCTCCGCAGGGATAACACAATTGCCAAATATGGTCAACACAAGAAAGCCTCCGGGGCGAGAATTTTGTGAGTTTTCGTGGGGGAATTTATTATACTATAATTTTTGCCACCCACGTTTTAATTACAGCTCAAACTAGAGCTTATGTAATTTTGGAGAAAAAGAGACGCTTTCCCCATCCTGGATTCGAATCAGGGTCCCTCCGTTTAGCCCGGAATAACCTCTAGTTTGAGCTATAGTCAATACGTGGGTGGCAAAAATTATTGTATAATAAATTCCCCCACGAAAACTCACAAAAAATCTCACCCTAGAGGCTTTTCTGTGTTGACCATATTTGGCAATTGTGTTATCCCTGCGGAAGGTTGATTGATTGTTTGGCTTTTTTATGGCGCAAGAGCATCTGGGCTATACTGCGCCAGCCTGCGGAAGGAAATAATACCTTAACATCTTTACATACTGAGAAAGAGAGCGTTGTTTCCTGTCCTCATTCGTCTAGCGGTCCAAGACACTCCGGGCTAAACGGAGGGACCCTGGTTCGAATCCAGGATGGGGAAAGCGTCTCTTTTTCTCCAAAACAAATAAGCTCTAGTTTGAGCTAATTAATACGTGGGTGGCAAAAATTATTGTTTAACATATATTGAATTCACACATATTTTTAGCAATGATCAATATGTTCAAACTCTTATATTTTTAAACAGTTCTCTACTGTAGGTTAAGTATAATTATATATTTTGATATAAAATTTGCTAAATGAAAGGAAGTTTTCAAGTCATGTTGAAGTTTCAGTAAAAAATATGTATTTTGCAAATGCTCTAAAATGCAATGGTTTGTACTTTGCATAACTCATTTGTCAAGACAGTGGTTGTTCGAACACTCTTTGTAACAATGAAATCAAGACTTACAACATTAAAGGTAATTGTTCAGTTTAATCTTACATTTTTAAGGCAAGGGTTTTCAACCCATGGCCTATTTGCGGATTGCCGACATGTTTTATGTGACCTGGTGGCTCATGAAAAAATAAAAAAATAACACCCCTTGTTCCCTCCAAGTCTTAAATCCGTGTATTTTATTCCGTTCACATTTCGTAATAAATATCTTAAAATGCTAGAGAACTAAAGTAATACGCGGTCCTCCCTCAATTGTGTTTTACTTTAGTTTTCTAATGTATATAGAAATTAAGGGTAGTTTTATTAATTTGGGGTGCAACAGTGATTTAAAGAAAAAATTCAACTTAGGATTCATTAAATTCTATCCTAAATATGTCGATAAGAACATCTTCCCACCATCTGTCTGCATGCTCTGAAAGTGTTAGTATTCAGATGGACTAAATAATCGAATGTGCCCATTTATAATAATGTGCACATATATAAATTTAAAATGAGTTTGGTAGATGCAAGGAAAAAAAGCCAACTAAGTTGTCTTGACGAGTTCCAAGCACCCAAAACACTGAAAAAAATAAAATGCAATAGAAAAAAAAAATTAAGGAAAAATTGAAAGAAAGGGAGAAAAATATGAATGGGTTCATAGAATAGATAACAAACAATGGGGAAAGTCTCCTTTTAAAAAGCCTAAGGCTGTTAAAGTAATATCAATGGATAAACTGTTCCAAATTCGAAGTGAAATAGAAACGATATGGTAGAAAAAGAAATTAGTGTTGGCTCCAGGAGGAACAAATGGACCTACTGTGCATGATGGATATCTTTCAGTACAATATTGTCCAAGTATTGAGAAGAATTAAAAACTACAACAACCATTCTCAGCATTTTGATTGAAGAGAAAAGAAAATTAACTTTATAGGAAAGGACTTTTAAGGAATGATAATGACATTTTTTCAATCATTTTACATTGTAATACAGGGTGTCTCAGCACCAGGGTTGCAAACATCTAGGAGGGGTAGGGTACACCTAGACGAACAATATTTGTCATAGAACCTAGGGTCGCAAACCACTCACAGCGTCAGTTCTAAAACCGTCCAGCATGCACAAATAGTGACAACCAGTGCATGAGAAGCGCAAAATGCGATGTCCTAATCATCTATGCACTTGAGCAGCTGACCTGAGTTTTATCTGGCGCTTTTCACGCACTGGTTGTAAATATTTGTGCATGCTGGACGGTTTTAGAACTAGCGCTGTGAGTGGTTTGCGACCCTAGGTTCTATGACAAATATTGTTCGTCTAGGTGTACCCTACCCCTCCTAGATGTTTGTAACCCTGGTGCTGAGACACCCTGTATATATATTGAGTCCCAAAGGCGGATACAGAAAATATTTTTGGGTGGGCATGCAAAATCAATATAGAGAGCTTAGAAAAAACAGCAATAAAAGGCTGATGCAAGTGGGGGGGGGGTGTCCCCTGGATTTGCCTTTATTCAATCTTAACATTGCTGGTATTGCAGTGCAGCCCGCAGGCCAATAGGAATAAGCAAAATTGGCCCTTGGACTGAAAAAGGTTGAAGACCCCTGTTCTAAGGAATGTGTGTTATTTTTTTCACAACAGAGCATACCCGCTACTGTCCTAAGCTCAAAATTTGTAATTGCTGATGTTTCCAATAGTTATTCTGAGATTCAATTTTCACAAGCACCCAAACTCTATCGCTCTTTCAACCTATTATAATAAAGCAAGATATTATTACCCATCTGAAGAATGGCACAATTACCATCGAAGTGGTTGACAAATTAGGACTCAAAATTAGTTTTTTAGGAGAGTTCTAAAAAAGAAAAAAAATTGCATTTTCTCAGACTGGAACCAGCAACCACTAGGTTAAAATCCAAAAGGTCATCGATTTAAGTCTATCCTTATATGCCATTTTTTCTTCTTTAGAACCTTCCAAAAAATACGCCGCTTCAAGGCCTTGTTTGTCTACTGCTCTGATGGTAATTGTATCATCCCTAAGAACAGCAATAAGTTATCTTAATTTATAACAATGCATGGAAAGAGCTTTAGTGAGAACCATAGTATGTGGGTGCTTGAAAATCTAACAACAATCCCTACCCCCCCCCACCCCATAACACCATAAAAATTATGCAAGTCTACAATAGTGATTTAAAAAAAAAATTCCAGCAGTGAAGTAAGAAATTCAACATTCATGAGAGTATTTCAGTTATTACAAAGCAATGCAGCTTAGAGGGAACATTAGTTTTGAACTACTTGGTTCATTTGAGATAGATGGCTCAATGCAACTTCTAAAACAAGACTGAGGTTTTTTTTCTAAGAATTAAATACAAGGAAAGTAAGACCATATTGATTTGAGCTTTACAGTGCAAAGACAATAAGGGTCATGTTGTGCTGGGACCTGCAGTTTTCTGAGGACCTCTTAAGGCCTAGAAAATTAACCCCCGGTCATCGGTGAATGTCAATTTTTTTTTTACCCAGTTGGGTGTTAAACCCAGGATAACCACATGGTAAGTGAATGCGTTAGCACTGCACCACCCCATTGGGCCAAGAACATATAAAAAAAAGGCTAAAACTTCAAGGTAAAAAACACAAACATGTAAACTTCTATTGCTCATTGTTACTATATTGCCAAAATAGCAGTCTATCTTTTTCTCTTTTCATACTTCAAGTCAAATGAACTCTATTCTGGGTGTTGTTGAAATTAATCCTCAATGACTTAACCTCTCTGAGCCTTTTGTTACATGCAAAAGGACAGTTTCTTACCAGTCTTCTATTATTATCTAAAAATTCGAGAGCTACATTAAAATTATTTTTTGATTAAGCTAATATTCGAGGTGGGGAGGGGGGATGTTTTGAACTGGAACTTTAATCAGTGGCATTTAAGTTACCACTTGGATAGTGAAAAGTCAGTTATATATGATCTTTTCATAACTGTTTTTGCTAGGATCACAAAAATAAGGTATGTACAAGTCTGAGAAAAAAGTGTGCATGCTTAGAAATAAATTCTACTGACTTGGTGACTTCAGCTATTTTTTTATTTATGTAATTCTCAATCTTTTTTGCCTAAATAATCAGTAACTGTGTTAGGCTACTATGGAAAACAGGAGTGAATTTTTCCATGAAAAATTATTGACATGTTCAATATATTTAAAAAAATCTGAAAATTCCTTTCACTAAGGAAATTTCAGACACCTACATTTTACATAGAGACAAAATTAGCTCTATAAAAGTATACATTGATGTATATATTTGTGAAAGGCAAACATGTTTTATTACCTCAGGTTTGTTACCAGACAAAACTTGAGCGTAATTAATAGAACCCGGTCTAATTGCATCTATCAGATCTATTATTGGACGAGCATCAGAAATAGATGGATCTTGAAAATTCCGAATACTTGACTGCTTTCCAGCTTCTTTTAACTAAAATAACATTTTTAAATAAAAGTAGGCTTTAGAAAAGGAGAGAACAGACAATGCACAAATAAATGTATTAAGAATTTCAAAATTTTGTGATTTGTAATACAGTCAACCATAGTTAAAACGAACATGTTTAAGACGAATTATTTTTAATACGAACCGTTTTCTGAAGTCCCGTCAGATTGTATAAAAATCCCCATGTTATTTTTTCCTTTAACATGAACAAGGTTAACATGAAATACCGTTTAAGATAAACTGATAATCAATGGCCCTTGGAAAACTTCCTCCGCTTAACATGAACAAAATGCGCCTTGTAAGATCAGAACTTCTCATTGATAATTTTAATGTACCGTAGTTACTAGATTAAACATGCGGGAGTGGCAACTTTTATATACAATTGCTTAACAAACATTTCCCGTTGGCATTTACATGGGATTAGAACTGCAAAATATGTCTCAGTGGACAACACCGTGATGTGCAGTATGTCAATGGACGCCGAAGCAGTTGAGGCTGCTAATGACATGATAATACCCTTGTTGGATAGTGATCACTAGAGCCTGTATCATATGAACTAAAAAACCAGCAAGATATACATGAAAGTATGCATTAAAAACCTCAAAATATTCATTTATATGTAGGGCCAGCGACAAGAATTATGGTGTGAACGTGTGTTTCGCCACCTCAAAATGACCATTTTCTATAAAAATCCCATTTTGCCATTCAGGACGAATGCCCTCCCCCTCTTAGTACCGGCCCTGTTTATATGCACTTAAAATGAATAACCATACAGTTTATTTTTTCTTACTTGAAAATCATACTTCCCGCGTTTTAAAACAAATAGGTTCATTATTAACTGCATAATAGAAGCATTTGACATACACAAAATGATAGGCTTTATACAGTACTGTTTTCATTACGGCATATCAACTGTGTCTTTTGATGTTCTGAACAGTTAAGCATTGTCTTCTATCATTCAATAGCACTTTTGTGCCAGAAAGGTCCTTTTCAGAGGTATAGGGATTATTGGACAGCATTTATAAAATTTTGCGGATTGTCTACTATGGACAGTTTATTCATGATCGACTGTCACTTACATCTATTGTTGACAGATAGTATGGAATTTTACCCAATGTAAGTGGTAGTTTTAATTTCACCTTAAGGTAACTGCCAATTTAACAGAACAGAACAAAATCTTCAGTTTCTCTAATGAAGATACTGGCTACATTTCAGCTAGGAATGCATTTTAGTGCCGTAGGACACAAGTGTATATGTTTACAAATTCTTTTGCCTTTCTGTATAGATGAACAATAAGAGGAAAGTTTAGCTTCACCGTTGTTAAAGATATTTTTTCGATAAAAGAGTAATAAAATGCTTAAAATATGCATTTATTCTGGAAATTCATAATTTTTATGCATTTATATGCACTGACGCTAAAAAGGGCTAAAATATGCAATTGCATATGCATATAATCCAGACTCTATTAATCACTATTCTTTGGATAAACTTATAAGACAAATTCTACTAGTGTGATGGAGGCTTTTATTGTGCATCACTTTGAAATGTAAGAGATGGTGACTTCTCTAGAAACTGTGAACAAACTTAACGGTTTTTGGCGACATTGTGCAACAGGAAACAGAAACAATCTATAATTACTGAATTTTTCAGGTGTACTACTACAATTTAAAAATTTTCTTGTCAAAGTATATAATCCAGGAGAATAAATATTTACTAAAGCATAATATGTACATACAGTGAAAATCGGTTATAACGACCTTCAAGGGACCGCGAAAATTCGGTCGTTATAACCGATAGTCGTTATAAACGATATATTTTTAAAATCATAGTAGCCTATAGTATAATACACTCTAGAGTTTTATAAATTTTGATAGTAAAAAGTATAAACTTTTTGGTTTCAAAATTAAATAAAAACATAATTATAATGAATTTAATTTCCGTTTATATTAAATTATATTTATAGCCACACTAAAAACATAGCACTTTTTATTTTTTTAAATTGAAAAAATTCTAGAAAATACTAAAGTATATAATGTAGAAAACAAATCTAATGAATAATATTTATTATATTATACTAATGACTTCCGAACAGTGCCGGTTTAAGAGATTTATGGGCTCTACGCTGAAAAAATAAAATAGGCCCCTAAAGAATATGACCCTCGTGATATTCAATTAATAAATCACGTGTTTTTTAAGGTTTATTATCTTTAATATTCAGGTTTAGCAGTAATAAAAATGTCTCGGTTGTTTGTAAATAAACAAGATTAAAATAACGCTTAAATTTTGATAACTAACCCACATTGTTCCGATTTATGACTGTCAAGTCACGTCGTTATATCCGATACGAATTTCCCTAGTTAGAATCTACATAGACTACAAAATCGCCGTCGTTATAGCAAGAATCGCAATATAGCAAGCATCGTTATCAATAGCAAGCATCGTTATAGCATAAAAATTCCATCGCTATATGTGGTTGGTCGTTATAACAGACATTGTTATAATTGATTTTTACTGTATAGTAAAACAAGGATTTTTCGAATCTATCAACTACACATAATATCCACTTTACAGGTATGTATGTGTGTATAAAAATGTGTGTATTGGCCTGCAAAAGGGTTGCTGGTATCTAACTGGAAGGAGACCCACACACTGAATACATGTGACGATGTGCGAAACTGGCAGGGCCAGTAACCTAGTGTCCTACCCTGCTTTCCAGTCATGCAGACTGGGCTTTCTATTTATGTGGCAAATTAATATTTGCTGCACGGATAGAAAGGCGGAAGGGGAGGGCTAATTCACCAACCCGTCTAGCCAGCGTGGTGAAATTATGGCTAATTCCTCCATTATGTTGACACACCAGAAACCATGGCCCCTAGTCTCCAGGTGCTGGAGTGCTCCTGATCAAGGCAGCGGTCAGTGTGGCATGAAAGCAGGGGGTGCTAAGAATCACTGGAATGGCCCAGGCTGCCGTTTGTTATTGACCTTGGCTACGTATAATGGACGATCCCTTGAAGATATCAAATGGGACATTGTAGGACTCAGTGAAGTTAGAAGAAAAGGTGAAGAGTTGGTGGAACTTAAAAGTGGACATTTGTTTTATTATAGAGGAACGGAAACTGGAAGAACAAGTGGTGTTGGCTTCTTAATCAACAAAAGAATTAAAGACTGTCTTCTGGAAGTTGAAAGTACATCAGATCGAGCAGCGAGGCTCGTTGTTCAACTAACCCAGCGATACCAACTTCAAATAGTACAGGTATATGCACCAACATCAAGCCATACCGACGAAGAGGTTGAAGAATTTTATGAAGAAATCAAAGAGTTACACACCAAAGGGAAACAACATATCAAGCTCATCATGGGGGATTTCAATGCAAGAATTGGACAACAGGAACAAGGAGAGACATCGGTTGGTAAATACGGATATGGGGAAAGGAATGAACGTGGCGATCAACTCATCGAATTTGCAGAAGCTGAAAACCTTAGCATCATGAATTCATTTTTTAAGAAGAAACCGCAAAGAAAATGGACATGGAAACACCCAAATGGGGGAACTAGTGAAATTGACTATATCCTGGCAAACAAGAAATCAATTATTGAAGATTGCAGTGTACTGAACAGATTTAATACTGGAAGTGATCATCGAATGGTGAGATGTAAAGTGCACTTAAATACTAAATTAGAAAGGCAGAAGCTCATTAGGAAACAAGTAAGTAAGAGGGTGGATTTAATGAAACTGAAAGTAAATACCGAGGCATTCAAGTTGGAATTAAAAAATCGCTTTTCTGCACTGGAAGGACTTATTGAAGAAAGTGGTGGAAAGTGTGTAAAAAGCACAATAATAAATTATCTGAGAAGACGAAACAGCTCATGAAAAGGCGAAGAGATATGAAGGTGGACAATCGAAATACCAGTTCCAGGATTGAGTACATAGAACTTTGTAAAACTCTGCGCAAAAGCATGAAAGAAGACATAAGAAAATTCAACTGTGAGCTAGTAAGGAAAGCCATTGAAAATAACAAGAGCCTTAGGGTTGTTAAAGGAAGTTTATCTGTTGGGAAGAAACACATCATTGCATTAAAAGGAGAGGATGGCACCGTAACAAGAAATAGGGAAGAAATACTTAGAAGAGTTGAAGAATTCTACAAAAAACTATATGAAAGTAACAGTGGATTAAACGAAGACTCTGAGATAGTCGAAGGAACAGCTCCTAAAATCTTAAAAGAAGAAGTTTCATTTGCAATAAAAAGTATGAAGAAAGGAAGAGCCCCTGGCGATGATGGTATTACATTAGATATCCTAAAAGAAGCTGGAGAATATGTAGAAGACATACTTGCAAAATTCTTTACCAAATGTCTTAACAGCGGTAACATACCAAACCAATGGGATTCTGCAACAGTAATTCTTTTGCATAAAAAAGGTGATAAAGAGGATTTGAAAAATTACCGACCAATTAGCTTGTTACCTGCTATTTATAAAATCTTCACAAAAGTGCTAACACATCGCCTGCAGAAAAAATTAGATGCAGCTCAACCAAGAGAACAAGCTGGATTTCGAAGTGGATTCAGTACAGTGGACCATATTCAAGTATTAAGAGAATTAATTGAAAGAACACATGAATATGAACTTCCATTGTGTGTTGCATTTATTGACTATGAGAAGGCCTTTGACTCTATTAAAACATCAGCAGTCATCAACTCTTTAAGATCAACAGACATTGAGGATGTGTACATTGACATGGTGAAACGTGTGTATAAAAATGCAAGTGCAAAATTTCGGTTACATAAAGATACCAAAACTATCAAAATTGGTAAAGGTGTGAGGCAGGGAGATACCATTTCTCCAAAACTTTTTACTTCAGCTTTACAGATGATTTTTCAGCTGATAAATTGGAATAACAAGGGAATAAAAATAAATGGTGAATATTTAAATCATTTGCGGTTTGCTGATGACATTGTTATTTTTTCAACGAACCCATCAGAACTCCAAGACATGGTACAGGAGCTCTCAACTAGAAGTAAAGAAGTTGGACTCAAGATGAACCTACAAAAAACTAAGATCATGTTCAATAATTTTGTAGAGGAAACAAAAATACAAGTTGACAACATTGAGCTAGAAATTGCTGATTCATATATTTACCTTGGCCAGCTGATTTCAATGGATGGCAACATTATGAAAGAACTCAACAGACGTATTAAACTTGGCTGGAGTGCATTTGGAAGAAACAGTTTTATCCTGAAGGGGAAATTGCCTTTGTGTCTAAAAAGAAAGGTCTTCAACCAGTGTGTATTGCCAGTCCTCTCTTATGGATCAGAGACATGGAGTCTAACAGTTGGAGCAATACGAAAGTTACAGACAACGCAAAGGAGCATGGAGAGGTGCATGCTTGGAATAACTAGGAGAGATCGAAAAAGAAACACTTGGGTGAGAGAGCAAACTAGAGTAGAGGACATCATTGTTAAAGTAAAAGGGCTGAAATGGCGATGGGCTGGGCATATTGCAAGAAGAACTGATCAACGATGGACAACAGAAATTCTGAACTGGATTCCAAGAGACCACCGAAGACCTAGAAAACGTCCTCAAACTAGATGGGTGGATGAAATAAGAAAACAGGTTGGGGTGACGTGGAAACGAATGGCCCAGGATAGACTTGTGTGGAAAGCATTTGGAGAGACCTTCATCCAGCAGTGGATAGATAATGGTTGAATATGATGATCTACATATACAACAAATTTTCTTTAACTCTGGAGTAGTAATAGGGTACAAGCCCTTCTAACCCCTCCTTCTCCAGAGTTAAACAATTTTTCTATGAAATAGAAATTTGATTATTTTTACGATTTTTTAAATTTAAAAATAAGGGGAGCTGAGAAGGTGCAGTTATATGCTTTTTATGTTTGTTAACTTTGTTATGCAAATTTATTAACCAAGCTCTTCAAACGTCACAGAAAATAATAATATTGTTTATCTATGCTTTTATGGTACAAGGGCAGTAAAGATAATGGTGTGCTGAGGAATTTGTATCTTTGTTTCCAGAAAACAGGAACAGAACCTCAGGCTATGGTAACCAGAGATGGGATAAAAAACTTAGTATTACGATAACCTCCCCACCCTTCATGGATAATACAAAAAATATTTCTGGTCCCCTTGTAGTTCATCTTAACAAGGTTCAACTGTAGAAAGTTGAACTTGTAAGATATTATTACCCTTCTCAGGGATAACACAATTGCCAAATAATGGTCAACACACAAAGCCACTGGGGAATTTATTATATGTAATAATTCAGGGTGTCTACCAAATTCCAGGAATCCAATTTGGGGACCCATGATCAAATTTTGGGGACCTTACAAATTTGTATTATTCAGTTTATTTAAATGTATTACTATTTGTTATATATGTAACACTTATACAGGGTGTCCCAAAAGTGATGGGCCTATTTGAAAAATTAATAAAAAAAGAACGGGAAGCAAGAGAGATGCACCATTTGCTGCACTGTGCTTGCGAAAGCAGTAAATTTTTTATCAGACAAAATTTTAAAATTAGTTGCAAATTTTGACACCAGATGGTGCTGCAGGCAATCTGAGAGAAACTATATAGAAGCCATAGTCCATGAGATCGCCATTCTGTACTTTGTCTTCCTACTGTTAACTTGTGCTGTTCGGAAATTTCCAGTTTGCTATGCAAAAATGGCATATTCCTTGGAACAACGGATATTTTTGGTGATGGAATTTCACCGCCTGAATCATAGTATTGTTGCAACAAGACGAAGTTTCCAGCATAAATTTAACGTCACCAAAGGACCGTAAAAGGATACGATAAAAGCTCTGTTTGCAAAATTTCAACAAACTGGGAATGTGAACGATGACCATGCTCGATAGGTCGGGCGACCACGTTGTAAAGTCACAGAGGCCAATGCTGAGATCGTTCAACAGGTGATCCAACAGCAGCCCCAGATTTCTGTTCACCATATGCAGCTCAGGCTAGAATACGATGAATGTCCACTCACTGCATCATGCTTCAAAGTGTTAACTTGTTTCCATACAGGATTCAGACTCGGCAACCCCTCACTGCTGCTGCCATGAATATACGAGAGACGTTTGCGAACGGTATGCTGAAACAGCTTGATGTCGGCAATATCGATGTGGGAGACATTTGGTTTACAGACGAAACATATTTTTTATCTGGATGGCTTTGTGAATAAACACAACTGGTGCATTTGGGGAAAGGAATATCCTCATGTTGCCGTCCCACCATCCCTGCATTTGGCAAAAGGAATGGTTTGGGCTGCCATTTCCTCCAAAGGACTCATTGGCCCATTTTTCCAACTCCAAAAGATTACTGCAGCACACTATGTTTACATTCTGCATAAATTTGTGGCGGTACACAATGCCTGGGAGGACTCTAAAAACACCTTGTGGTTCATGCAAGACGGTGCCCAGCCACATCGAAAGGGCAAAAGTGTTGAATTTCCTCAAAGAACATTTCGATGATCATGTGATTGCTTTGGAATATTGCATGCATACGGGAAGCGGGATGGACTGGCCTCCCTATTCACCAGATTTGATGCCCTGTGACTTCTTTCTGTGGGGACACCTGAAAGACTAGGTGTACTGACACAATCCACAAATGACTGCAGAACTGAAACATTACATCTCAGCTGCATGTGAGGCCATTCCGGCTGAGATGTTTGAACGAATTTCTGCAAATTTTGTTCTCAGACTATGCCATGTTGTTGCTGCAAATGGTGGATATTTTGAAAATATTGTATTTTAGTTTTCCCAGACTGAAGCGCCACCTGGTGTCGAAATTTGTAACGAATTTTAAAATTTTGTTTGATAAAAAATTTACTGCTTTCCCAAGCACAGTGCAGCAAATGGTGCATCTCTCTCGCTTCCCGTTCTTCGTTTATTAATTTTTCAAATAGGCCCGTCACTTTTGGGACACCCTGTATACATTTAACCATTTAAAATATTCGATTGTTCAAAAACAATTTTATATAAGCTTTTTTTTTCTGTAAACTTATGAAATTTCCTTTACTAAGGGGAAAAAGGTATTTGGTTGAAAATAACATTTATGACAGACTTAATATTGTGTAATAAACCATATTCTAAGCATTTGTTTTACTGACTGCCAACCATATCACAGATAAAATATTACACTGCATAAAAATAAACAACTTACTTATTTTTTATTTACTTACTAATACATGTGAAAAATTATGAAAAATATGCCAGGATGATTTCTAATTATTTAAGACCTAAGTACTTAGAAAAATAATAAATATACCAGAAGAAAATCCTTATTGTTTGAACTTACCTTGTATACATTTTTTCAAGATTTCGGTCCTGCCCCCCCCAATTTTTTTTTATTTCCGGTCGGAAATAAAAGCAAAACTTAGCGACAAAAAAATTTGAATTTGGTCAATTTTTGGGGACCTCTTCCATTATTTAGGGACTTTGGGGACGGGTAGACACACTGTAATTCCCACACCCATGTTTTCAGCTCAAACTAGAGCTTTTTGTTTAAAGAGAAAAAAGATGCATCGTACAACACATTGCATAATACAAATCAAAAGCATAACCACCCTATCCTTTCCAAAGCTAAACGTTTGCTAAAATTAATATGTTTTCAACATTGAACATATTAGATATGGCAAAATTATTACTATAAAAGTATGTGTGAGAAAAAATGACTAATGAAATTATACCTTGTTATTGACCCATTCTACAATTTCTCTTTCCACAATAGGATGACCAGTATCTGCAATTTGGGTTAAAAGGCTCAATGTGTAAGCTCGCATCAACTGCCACACTACAGCTATTGAAATTATAAAATTTATTAAAATCACTGAAAACATGTATCACAGTATTAAAATTAATTATAAAATTATGTTTATGAATAACAATTTTCGTAAACAAAAATGAAGTTTATTATTCAATTATATCAAATAAGTTTATATGATGAGTTTATAATTCAATTACAAGAAATGCATCAATTTTCTTATATATTTAATAACATTCATATAAAGGAAAATTAATGTTCAAAGCATATCCTATTAAAAATACATAATTTGTATTAATAGTTGATGTTAATAACTGGAATTGGGAAGAATAAAGGGGGAAAATAAGTTTATCATTTTCAGTATAAATAATTGTTTAATAATTAAGTTCCAAAAGAAAATGTAGAAATTCATGAAATTTATTGCTGTATATATTCAACTTAAAAATAAAGTTACACATACATGCTCTTCCATCTCCCTTTTACATAGAATACAGTTTCGATCCATTACATAACCAGCTGGTTATGGAGAAAAATGTCCAGTTTAGCAACAACTGTTGTGGTTATAAAAATTTTGTTCATGTTTTATGGCACAAGGCCAGCTAAGGTCATGCTGCGCTGAGCCCAATGGTTTTCTGAGGGATGTCAACTTCTGTTGCTGGGGGAACTATACCCTGAAAGGAGAAAAAGCATTGGCATGCATTCTATGATATCATTGGAATAGAACTCAGGTTAATGGCACGACAAATGATCATGTTACTTCTATGTCACCTTAGAGCAATGGTCATAACTGAATGGTCTAACAGTCTTTGAATGCTATGAAGATTTGTAGTAATTAATTTATCAAAGTTAAAAAGTGTAAATTAAAACCCTATACTCCATCTTAACCTATGCTTTATAATATTATTATTGCAATCCTTCATGGGTGTTTTATGTAGTGCTAAATCTAGTTTTATAGCTTTTATTTACTTACTATTTGACCACTAACTGAAAATTTTCAACCCACTTACTCACCATTTCAATAAACAACATTGTGATATGCAATCCAAGCAATATTAATGAAGAAACTTTTTTACAGAGATTAACATAAAGTTTTTTTGTTTTTTTTGTAACAACAAAGAAAAAAGCCACATTTGAAAAAAAACGAAACTGCAGCAACAAATTTAAGAAAAATGAGAACAGAAGATAATCATATGCTGTGCACACTATTGAATGCTGCTAAATACACTGATGTGCCAGAAAAACTGGGATACCTGTCTAATAACATATAGGCCCACATTTTGATAAGATTACTCCAGGTATATGATGGAGGGGGGGGTATGGACACCACAAGCTTTCTGAAATACTGTATAGATTGTGTACATCATGCTTTTTCAATAATGGTTCACCATTCACAAATATTTGTCGATGGTGGAACATTGATGGCATATCAAACTACATCTCACATACACTATTTGGTTCAAATGACATGAATGACTGAGCCAACTCATAATACTAAACTCAGAGAAATGCTCCTCCAGCCAAAATTTGACAACTATGGATCTGTGTATGTATTGTGACACATCTTGTCGAATAAATCTGCTCCCATCTAAGAGAATTGCACAACATAAAAGGGCGCAAACAATCCACAAGAATAGATAGATTATGTAGAATCCACTGGCCAGCAATGTTCGCAGATGTATTAGGTGTCCTAATGACTGCAAAACCGAACACCCTGTATAATAAATAAGAGAGCCATCGTTGTTCTGAACTATCTTGTGTTAATAGGATGGTTCCATTGCCTCATGGTATTTTCTTCACGCATTTGTTTACTTGCTCGAAACAGTTGAAACCTTGACTCGTCAAATCAGGCTACACAGCCAGCCCCATGCTGTTGGATTACAATAGAACTTTAGTGTGCTGTCGGCTACCATAAAAGAAAAGATACATTCCACTGTTCCAATGTTGATGTCATTTGTAGCCCCAGATGTTAAATATTCTGTTATTTGTCCAATGTGACACACTAATTGAATGTTACGATGCATGCCATATGCAGTGACATAGCAATTAAAAACAATGGGGAAAGAGGAGGAGGGTTCAAGTAGTTTTAAACAGAATCATGGAATTTGGTGTTGGGGGAAAATAAAACTTCCTTGATATCCAATGGGAGGGGCTTGAGACACTCCTTTCGTATTTCACTGGCCAGACACACACCACTATCTGATAATCCAGAGTGTTCCTTCTGCTAGCCACAGTAATGTTGCATGTTGAATAATTTTCCTGATATAATGTCATCCTAATAAATCCTTAAAACTGTTGTATGTGAAAATTTAAATTTCATGATAATTTTAAAGAAAGAGGAACCCATATTTTCTTGCACCGATTATTAGGTCTGGTTTAGTCACTTAAATCATGGAATCCAGGATGGGGAAAGCGTCTCTTTTTCTCCAAAATTACATAAGCTCTAGTTTGAGCTATATGTACGTGGGTGGCAAAAATTATTGTATAATAAATTCCCCCACGAAAAACTCACAAAAATCTCGCCCCGGAGGCTTTTCTGTGTTGACCATTATTTGGCAATTGTGTTATCCCTGTGAAGGGTAATAATATCTTACAAAATCATGGTATAATGACAGTTCATTAATTTTATAATAATGGTAGACATCTCCTTTATCATTACTTCAATTGGAAGATTATATTTAATGGGGTTGCAGTTGCATGCCCTGGAAATGAAACGTCTGTTCCAGCTTTTTCTGGCACTTGAGTGTATGTATAAGTATGTCCAGACTATCATTATATTTCAAATAGTTTTAATATGCGACAGCAGATAGAAAATTTTTGAGAATCTATAGAGTAACATATTATACGTCTGTTTAATATTACGAAATCAACTTTCAAATAAAAAAATAAATTAAACATAATGATTTTATTGACATTAAACAACCTGTTAAAGACTACTACAGAAAAATTGAAAGCAATCAAGAAAAACAGTTTTCTATCTTCAGAACATTTTTTTTATAACTGTTAGAAAATAGTTACGTTTTAAATAACTTACAAGATATTTTTATTGAATATCACAATTTCCAGCAATATCTAAAAACGAATACTAAAACAGATCTTTTAACAAAAACATTTTCATTACAACTTATAAAATGTAGCTAAAATGATTTGAAACTTATTTAAAATAGATCCTACATAAACACAATTGTTTACATTTTATAGCACAAAGATAGCTATGATCATGGCACACCAGGACTTAACAGTTTTCTGAGGAATTAAAAAATCGCATATCAAATCAAACCCCGGACTGTAGATCTATAGGAAAACAAAGAAAAAACCCAACAAAAACAGCACAAGCACTTTGTATCTGCTGGAATTAACCCCAAATTATATTTATATGGCAACCAAATGTGTTACCACCATGGCACTGCAAGAAAATGAACACAATTCACAGTGTTCTCAATTGGAAAGTAGCATACTTTGTGAAGTAATTTGAATACAGCATTTAGATATTAAGTATTAAGTCATACAATACCAGTTATAAATTTTCTTAAGTAAAACCATGTTTATTTTTTATTATTTGTTTTATGGAACAAGGACAGCAAAGGTCATGATACCGAGGCACTAATAATTTTCTGAGGAATCTAAATTTCTTAAAGCTTAGTGAATTAACCCCCACATTAGAGTGAGCAATTCGTTGGTAAGTGTTTTACTTTGGCACTGTTGGGAGTCGAACCCAGGTTAATGGCACACCCGGCATACACGTTACCACAGCATTACCCACAAGCCCTGCATAAACACAATATTGATTTATAAGGTTTCTCATTTTATTTCATGGAACAAACTGTATTCTTTTGTCTGTCTTGTATTTTTCTCAATTAAGAAAAAAAATAGTTGGTTTTTCATTTGTGGACTGACAAGCCAATGTAGAAAATTATATTACCCAAAGTAAGTGTGGGATTTCCATCACAAATATCTTGACCTGCAATTCCAACTAATGAAAATTTCAGTTGTTTTCCAAGGCTAACAACGTAGTTACAATTTTCCAGTTTCTCCATGAAGGCTTTAAGCTTGCTGAAACTCTTATGTACTCTATTCCAATCCACCATATTTGGCTTAATAATATCGTAGAGCTGTAGAAAAAAACACTTACTGAACTTCATTCTGAAAAAGGAAAATTTTCAAATATATATATAATTTGAATAAATAAAACATGTTTACATAAGGGTTTACTGAAGTGCATGTTAAAACGAGCACATATGTGAGGGGTTTCCCACAAGTCCACTTTTTTTTTTAATTTCCAGGTTATGGAACCATATCATTCAATTCTGCTCATTTTACATTGTTAAAAATGTGGTTTTGACAAAAATAAAACACCTTTAATTTGGCACTGCTGTGCAAAACAAACCCTAGAGCCATTAAAGATCAAAGGTCTTCAAAATCTGATTCAGTACCTGGAAAACCCTGAACACTAAAAGTTCTACGAAAACATTTTGGGGGAATATTTCTAGTTATTTCAGACAGTAGCAGACATCGTGAAACCAGTATTGATGTCGACGAGCACAACAGCAAAAGATGTGACAAATAAAAATCCTTAACTCCTATTTACTAAAGATATTTTTCTGGAAAGGTTTCGGAATTTTTTTACAACATAATAAAAAACTTAAAAATATACCTAACTATAATCTTTAAATAGTCTCTTCATTTTTATTGTTCTATCAGGTAAATACAAAATTCATATAAAAATAAAAGAAGACTAGACGTTTTACATTCGTTAATAAATAATGGATCCGTAAAAGGAAATTGAAAGTCAAGGAAGTTGTTCCAATGCTTATTATATACCTGGAGAAAAATCAACATAGTTATACACTGAACAATTTGAAAATGAGAAATTTGTGTTTCCCAAAAATTAAATTTTTTGGACTAGTTTTGTTTCTGAAGGAAACCATTCATATATATATATATCAGAGGTGGGCAAATGCTGCTCTTCCTTAAGTACGGCTCTTGTCGAAAATTAAAATTTTTTCTTCTTTTTTTCTTTCAAAACTTTTTAGCGAATCTTGTTAAATTGACTAAGAAAGTGAATCGGTTAATGAAGAATAGAAGTTGTACGTAATCGCTTCAAAAGTAAATCTTTTGTTGCATTAATAGGTCCGTCCAGGAGTTATTATTAAATTTTGAAATAATTATTTTGTATTTTCTTTCTCTTAATTATATTTTCTCTTTCTCTTAATTATATTTTCTTACATGTATATTTTATACAGCACTTAAGACTTTGGTACAATATGTAACCATATTAATTAAATTTGTGTATTTAATACTATGTAACTATGGCATGATATATGATTAATTGGAATGCAGCTCTCATTCACCTCATGCATGCCCATCTCTGATATATAGTGTTAATACTCATAATACGGTCATCTGCTTTTAAGGTCATCCCACTTATGCATTAAACAGTTCCACATATAGTCAGTCCCAAATTTCTACACCCGCATATATAAGGTGACTTTGAAAATGTCTCCTTCTCATTACATTAACTCTTCAAAGAGCTTTTTTATTATATTGTAACCCTTTTAAGGTCAAAAGAATGAAGTGGAAGAAACCTTGCCAGTCCACCCCATCTACCTAAAATTAAATTAACTGGGCCAGAACTTGTCTAGGACCCATCTCCTGACATTAACGTTCGTCATCAATTCTCGGGGAAAAGACTGTGTTAACCTTCACTAAGACTGCAAAATTCAGGCAGAAGCCCTGAACGAATTGAATGTAGTAACATGCTTTTTCACAAATTTTGAGTCAACAGACGGACATTTCGAAACCATTTGTGACGCAGAAAGAGTAGTGCAAAAAGCTAAGCCAAGAGAAAGGCAGTCTTGTGAAACTGAATGGTGTACTATTTTTAAATAAGTAAGTCTGCAACTATTGCTTTGATTTACAGACTTTAAAGCAAAAGAATTTCTTCATTGTTTGTGGTTTTACGGCTCAAAGACTACAGTGGTCATGCTGCGCCGGGACCTACTGTTTTCCGAGGAATCCGAACCTCTTAAGGCCTAGGGAACCAAACCCCGGACTACAGTGAGCAGTGCGATCTTTTATGAGATCTCTGAGTAAGCGTTCTTTGCACCGTTGGGAGTCGAACCCGGGTTAACAGCGCACTAGGTGAATGTGTTACCACACTGTGCCACTACATGGCCTTAATTTCCTCATTATTCTACTTGCTTATACTTTATTTTACTAATATTATCTAAGATTTAGTTAAAATACATTCGAAGACGATTCAATTGTAATTATTTTTTACCGAATCTTTCTCAAACCATATATATATGGTCACTTCGTTTACAATGTTAGATTTTTCAGGATCACAGGAGTGACCTTACATCCAGTAATGTCTGTATGGATATACACTGAAGTGCCAGAAAAACTGGTACAGGCGTGCGTATGCAAATAACGGAGCTTTGCAACCAATCAGCGTAACGCGATGCGGTCGGCAGCGCCTATATAAGACAAGAGATGTCTGGCAAAGCTGTTAGATCGGTTCTTGCCGCTACAATGGCAGGTTATCAAGATTTAAGTGATTTTGAACGTGGCGTTATAGTCGGCACAAGAGAGATGGGACATAGCATCTCCGAGATAGCGACAAAATTTGGATTTTCGCGTACGACCATTTCACGGATATACCGTGAATATCAGGAATCCGGTAAAACATCAAATCCCCGACTGCGGTGCGGCCTTAAAAAGACCTTGAAAAGAACAGGACCTTCGACGACCGACGAGAATCGTTAAACGAGATAGACGTGCAACACTTCTTCAAATTGCCGCGGATTTCAATGCTGGGGCATCAACAAGTGTCAGCGTGCGAACTGTTCAACGAACCATCATTGATATGGGCTTTCGGAGCCGAAGGCCCACTCGTGTACCATTGTTGACTGCACGGCACAAAGCTTTACGCCTCGTCTGGGTCCGCCAACACCGCCATTGGACTGTTGATGACTGGAAACACGTTGCCTGGTCTGACGAGTCTCGTTTCCAATTGCATCAGGCGGATGGACGTGTACGGGTATGGAGACAACCTCATGAATCCATGGACCCTACATGTCAACAGGGGACTGTTCAAGCTGGTGGAGCTTCTGTGATATGGGACCCCTGATACGTCTAGAGACAACTCTGACAGGTGACACATACGTAAGCATCATGTCCGATCACCTACACCCATTCATGTCCATTGTGCATTCCGACGGACTTGGACAATTTCAGCATGATAATGCGACACCCCACACATCGAGAGTTGCTACCGAGTGGCTCCAGGAACACTCTTCTGACTTTAGACACTTCCATTGGCCACCTAAATCGCCAGACATGAACATTATCGAGCATATCTGGGATGCCTTGCAACGTGCTGTTCAGAAGAGATCTCCAACACCTCGCACTCCTATGGATTTGTGGACTGCCCTGCAGGATTCCTGGTGTGAATTGTCTCCAGGATACCTTCAGACATTAGTCGAGTCCATGCCATGCCATGTCATTTTACGGCACTTCTGCGTGAGCGTGCAGAGGTGGGTACACGATATTAGGTAGGTGTACCAATTTTTCTGGCACTTCAGTGTATGTATATATGGCGACTCGTGGCGAGATTTTAGGGTGTGTGCATGAAGGCTAATTCACCAAAACACATCAATTTACGGCCTATATTCGTCAAGAAACTGGTTTTTAGCTCATTCAGTAAATAAGAAAGAAATTTATGGTAACTTTGGGTTTTGGTGAATTGGCTTCATGCACATACCCTAAAATCTCACCACAAGCTGCAACTGATATATATGCACACTCAAATTAGAGATACATGTCTAGTATCATGCACCACCACCATTCATCCTGATGATAGTGGCGATTTGTCTCGGCATGGACTCGAAAAGACACTGGAAGCATTGGAAAGCCATACAGATCTACAAACCCTAAAGAATCTTCCACAGTTCACGAAGATTTGATGGCGGGGGCATCAGAGGCTTGAACATCTCTCTTAACGGCATCCTAGACATGCTCAATGGGATTAAGGTCAGGTGACCTCGCAAACCAGGAAAGCAAGTTTACGTCTATGGAGTGCTCATCCAACTATTCGGATGTAATTCAGGAGCGCAGGCACAGTGATGTCTTCCTGAAGGAGATCTCCAGTAGGATATTGAAGACAAACAAATAGGAGAACATGGCCATCAAGGGTATTCTTGTAACAGTGACCTGTGAGGGGAAACTGTCACACATAGCAGAGGTACCATTTCAGTCCACGTAAATAGTCTCCAGACAAGAAAATGCCACCTCTACCAGATTAAAGAGTACCCTGCCGTCAAGAAAGATCCATCACTTCATGTGATTTGCTCCATACTCGTACGCTGCGATCAGCATTTACCTATGTGAATCTTGACTCATCAGTCCAGGCAAAATTTTTACACATTTCTAGGGTCCAGTGAAAATGTTCTTGTGTTCATGCTAATCTTTCTACAGTCAGCAGAGGTACCCTCATGGGACTATGATTTCTGTACCCTATAGCAAGAAGATGGTTCTGGATGGTGTAGCTGCTTACACACTGTTGTTGTACGTCAGCATTGAATTACCGAGTGATTTGTTGCACTGTGACCCATCTATCCGTTGTTACAATGCAAGATAATTGACGACGATCCTACTCATCCACACATCATTGCCCACATTAGTTGACCGTGGCAGGGGTGGTTTTACCAGAATCGACATATTCACGGTACACCCTTTACACAGTGGCTTGTGAAAATCTTAATACCTGCAAGGCTTCCAAGATGGAGTGACCCATTCGTTGGACCCCAACAATTTGCCCACAATTAAATGCATTTAAATCATTCGTCCTACCCATACTGCATTTGACTATTACTGGTAATATGAGCACCACTCTTTATATTGTCAGATCACTGCTTATGCAATTTCCTTTCCATTTACAGACCTACCCACGGTGCCAAATTTGCATAATGCTAGCTGTCTCTAATTCAATTGCTCTTCAGTGTACACATGTATACAGGGTGATTACAATTGAAGTTTTCCAAAAATTTCAAATAAAAAATTTTTCAAATTAAAGTTCAAACCACAAGTTCTTAAAAGAAAACCAAAGGTGAGTAGAAAGCAACAACGTACTCACATAACATGGTGCAAAGAATGACTTCATTGAGGAAAGAGATACTTGAAAAGTATTTTATTTAGTGATGAATCTGTGTTTCAGATATCTGTTGATGAAGGGTATGTTTGTATTTGGCATTTGAAGACTGAGGTTTTTGAAAAAGATCGTTTAAGACACTATCAGAAATTTCTTAGTGTGATGGTATGGGACTCATGAATTCTAAATAAATTGGAAATCTTTGCATTTTAAATAGACGTGTGAATTCTGAAGTATATAACAAGATGTTTTAGAATACTTTATGATACCATTGTCTGAAGAGCTATGGGGTGAATTTTTCCTTCAACAAGACTCTGCATCATATCATACTTCACAATCAACATTAAAATGGCTAAAGAAATAAAAGTACCAGTATTACCATGGCCAAGTAACTCCTTGGATCTTAATCCAATCAAGAACTTGTGGTACATTATAAAGAAAAAGGTCCAAGAATTCATGCCCACCAACGAAAGAGAACTAATTGCTGCATTGAAGAGTGCATGGGAGAGTATCAGCAAGAATGAATATAATATAAAAAACTGGTGGAATCGATGGCACCAATGATCTGAGGTGTGATTCTCAAGCAAATGGTGGTGCAACAAAATATATTAGGTATTTTAAATTTTGATTTTGCCTATTGATTACCATTGATGTTCCTAATATAATATTCTACTTTTTTTGAACCAATGTGAAAATCAGTGATGCACATTTTCTCTTAATTTATTGTGTTTCATTTGAATTAAGCATATATAAAATGTTATTGGTAATATAAAGTATAAGTATGGTTATAATAAGTTTTTTTTTCAATCTTGTGTTACTGATCTTTAATAGAAGTGAGTGTTTTTCTAAGATTTGAAAATTATTCTAATTTTTTTGAATTTGGTTTGTGTATGTGCATGTAATATACATATATTGGTTGTGTTTTTACGACACGTGTAAAGCAAAGGGTATGCTGCATCAAGACCTACAGTTTTCAAGAAATTCGAACCTATGCTTCCTAAAGGAACAAAACCATAGGACATGGTGGGATTCTCAAATCTGCCTTATCATAATTTGATTGAATATTTCTGGGAAGCCTGAAATATGGGTCAAATTGAAAGTTTGGTTGTTGATTCCCACAACTAGGGGTGAAAGTGGACAGCAAAATAAAAAGCTGAATTTCGTGGGGAAAACTGGCACGCAAGAGGATGGGTAGGTAAACAACTTAATTTTCATTCCATGAACATATGTCACCCCACCTAAATAGTTTTAATATATATAACATATAAAATATATACATAAAAAATAACTCACCTTAGTAGAGATAATGATTTCTTTAATTAATAAATGCAAAATGAATGATTTCATGCAATGTGGTGTGAATTTTAGAAAATTTAAAAGTCAGTTACATTCTTCAGTCATTTTCACTGATAAATAATAAGTTTGATGGTGAATATAATGTTCATTCTCAATCGAACAAAAAATTATTAATGAGTAAATATAAATATTTTAAAAAACTTTACATGTTTGTTGATAAATAATAAAGTTTAAACTAATGTAATTTCCTTTTCTTAAGCTGTTTCTGTCTAACCATTTCCTCTAACCTTCTTTTATGAATTATCCTGTTAGAGTTTTCTTTCTCTCGAACCAAAGCATTTGATTTTAATTTGCTGCATAAGTTTTTAGAGATATTTAACTCCTTTCGTTTTCTTTCCATTGCTTTTTCTTTATCTTCTAATTCTTTCTTATATTCTGAATATGCGGATTTCATATTCTGGCATAAATTTCTATTTACAGGTTCATGTAAATAATCATTTTTCTTGAAAAATTCTAAGGCTGACTTATTTTGACTCAGTAGCTTATATTTTACAGTCTGAACAGATGAAAATGTTTCAATTTTCATGGTGTTGGATTCTTTATCAAGTATGCCCCCCCATCACACTAAAAGAACTTTCAACTTGAAGGCCATGAAAACAACTCAATAATGCCTTCACCATTTTTGAGAGGGCACTGAATTTGTTCAACTTAAAAAGTGCAGCCCACCAAACATCAATACGCAAGACATTTCCAGATCCATCTTGATGCGATGGTAAAGATTTGTCAACCTGATATAAATGAACATCAAGAGAATATTGTGCTCCATCTTCCTCTAATAATACATTTTTTACTAACCTGGGCAATTTTTTTAGCCTATCTAACGTAACAGAATGTCCTCGAGCTACTGGATCAATTGCTGAAAAGCATTTAAGAAGGGGGTTATCCAAAGGCAATTTTTTCTGCAAGTACTGAGCACATTGGATATAAGCCTGACTAGCTTGCTCTGAAAAGGCCACTACTGTAGCATCCTTCAAACTTTTTGTTACGATACACTCAGTAGATGACCCCAAAAACATCTTACTTTTCCTCAGTCTATTTTTCTCTGAAGAAACATCCAAAGCAATCAACTGTCTCACTGATTTATCCTTTATAAGTTCTTGTTTCAAAAAACAGGATAAAAAATTTAAAAACAACTGCTCCTGTTCATCATGAAGTTTATGAATGAAGGGTTCTTTTGTTTGAAATAGGCACACATACTTCTTTAAGAGTGGGAGTACAGCAGTATAAAAATGTAATATGAGTTTGGTTTTCTTTCTCTCATAAAATAACTTTTGAGCTATTCTACTCTTCCTAGCTTTTCCTTCTGGTGTGAGACTTTTCTCCCTCATATACTTGTGTATTTCTTTGATCTTGGCTCTCCCTTCACAGGTGACACCCTTTTCTTGATAAATGGAACACAGTAAGGAAAAATACAAGGTCTTATCATTATTTGAAAGGAAAGTATGGTATAAAATAGTAAGAGCATCAAAAATCCGCAGGTTATTTAACGAAACGTCATAGCAGGAAAGCCATCTATGGGGAACCATATTGTCAACAGTAGTGAATTTAGTGCCTAATATAAGACAAATCTCAGCCAAACCTTCTATCTGATCAGCTGACCATTTAAAATCATTATAAACATCAGAAAAATACTTTTCCACATGCCCTTCAAAAGGCTTGCAAAACTTCTTGGCAGCATTATTAATATGGTGACAGGAATCGCTATCCACATCTAATAAATGTGGAACTATTTCACACACTCTTACTTCTAAGCCAGATTTCAATCCCCTCATCACATTGCAGGAATCCATTAATATGGACATTAAATTATAGAATGTTCAGATTTTAGAAGACTTTTAAAATTTCACTAAAAAGTATTTGAGAACAAACTCTTATAATGTCAATACTAGTTAAATGCTCAACCACTACTCTGTTATGAACAGGTGAAAAGTAACTTACTAAAATAGTGACAACTTTCTTCAAATTACTACTTGTTGCTTCATCGATGTTGAGAGAAAATTTGTAATTTTGCAAATTTTCTGTTGTTTCTTTCATAAACGTTTTGGCCAAACTAAGACGTATTTTATATGAAGCAGCCATACATGACAAACTCACATGATTTAACGCTTTTTTGTCATTTGCGAGTACTTTACCTAACTCAATGAGTACTGGTGAAATTAGTGAAAGGCAAATTGTGTTCTGCCAACACTCCCAATATTAAACATTGTGCATTGGTGATTCTATCACACAGTGGCACATTAACTGGCATTTGAACTGTAGTTGAACTGTTTGTGCAAGATGCTGATGAAACTTCAGTTGATGTTGATGGCTTTGGGGTACAATAAAAATTGGCAGGGAGAGTATAGTTTGATCTCTTTCTTTGTTCTTTAGAAATGTGTTTTTTGCTCTTTATGTGGTCGGTAATAGCAGCAAATCCTCTTTTGCCATAATAAATATTGTCAGAGCAAAGTTTGCAGGTGACTTTGCCACTTATTTCAATTTTTTTTAATGTTGTCCCCTACTTTCACTTCTACATGTTCCAACATATTGTCACCAACATTTTTGGAGGCTTTAACTACCACAGTTTTATTCAGCCATTCAAACTTAAACTTATTTTTTTCCTGGGCATCGATGGAACCTACTTTGTGCTCGTCTTTTGAATTTACTTCCATTATAACAAATCGTTAAAAAGGTAATTGAGAAAAAACATTAAATATGCAATTCTGATAAATTAAGCAAGGAATATTTTTAAATGAATATAAATGCACTGGGTCAACACAAGAACATCACACAACGAAAGTCATCCATCCGTCACCATAAGCCACAAGCACACACGGAATAATCAGAAAAATGGCTTTAAAGCACACAATTCAAATAATTTTAAACAATGAATGACTAAACAAATGAAAATAAGGAAACACAGACAGAACAAAAACCGCACCAGCCCAGCAGACAGCACAAACTATGTGTAAGCTGGTGAACACACACGCCACACGGGTTCGTTTGTTTATGTTAGCCCTCCCTTAATATAAACAAACTCTTATCTCTATGGCTCTAAAGGCTACAAAAGCACAGCCGGGGAAGGAGAAGATGTGACTTATTCCCTGTTGCCCGCATACAAAGCCTTTTACGATTTGATTTTGTGAAGAGTTGCGGTTTTGAAAAGGAAAAGTTGCGGGAAATTTTTTTGAGTGCAGGTTCTTGGTCTACTTTCTGAAAAAATCAATGTCTTTTTGTCTCTACGATGTCAGTGACGTCATCCAGTCTCTACTAATACTGAAGCTTGATAGGCATACCCCATCCCCCTCACACACACATAAAATTTTATTGATTTTTGAATAATATCGGCAACTCCAAAACGGAACCAAAAAGTACTCTAATGCTTTTGCAGAAGTCTTTCACCCCTCTGCAATAAATAGAGCACATAGCTTGAATGGGGTTACACATGCCAAGTAAGCAGGTAATGCTTTTATAAAGAAAGACTAACAACATATAGTACTAGGCAGTCATAATTCAATTACTTAGCGCATATTATCCCATTTTCTTTCTTTTTTTTCCTTTATTTACATGTATTACCTATACACAATGCTTAAATTGTTATTGATATACCATTATTATGAAAGTGCTATAATTTTAGAATGAGTACATACAGTTTAAATAAACAAGTGCTAGTTACCTGAAATATAACTAAGCCATCTGCTAAGTCACTGTAAATCCAATTTACATACGGATGCACACCCATACTATTCATCCAATTTCTATATGCTGCAAAATTAAAACAATGAAATAACCCAGTTAAATAAATATAGTGCTGTGAAATAATGTGTAATAATGCATAAAAACTGTTGTATTCTGTTGAAACTATGTGAAGTTAAATAACAGAAGTTTTTAAACGGTGTTATATTTGCATATAAAACGAAAATTTAATTACACAATGCCCATTTCCACCAGGCTTCGCTGGTCTTTCTGAAGACAGCCAACGAAGCCTCGGTGAAATGCGCACCGTGTGATTAAATTTTCGTTTTATATGCAAATATAACGTTATTTAAAAACTTTATTACTGTTAATAACATTTCAATTATGAAGGATGCATTTTTGAGACAAATTCTTTAAAACACTAAAAGAGATAAAAATCTTAAATATCTTTCAAAATCTTTGGGAGTGGATGCAAAATGTATAGTATTATTACGCAAAGAGGTTGAAAATAAAATGTTTAATAATCGCAGTTTAATTTGTTTTAAGTTGTATATTCTAAGGCTTCTCAACAGATCTAAAACAAGTTCTGGAGAAACCATGATACATTTACAAACATCCCAATCCAGCCTAATGAGGGCCACATTAATGATTCAGCTAGTCACAAGAAATTAAGAGACAGGCGGTCATGAATACCTTATTTACATATCTTCATGTAAAAACAGTTAAAATTAACAAGTTTTGGTTATTTTTAACTTTTACATTTAAAGATTATATTCAAAACATTATCACTGGTTCAATGTAACCTTAGATAACAATATATATTTACAAGTTAACATATATGCTCCCTTAGTATAAAAAAGTAAATTTAACAATTACACTAATGTCAATATTCCAAATTCGATTATACAGTCATAATGCTTCTTTACAGACAATATGTCACCACAATGAAAAAATTATATATATATTTCATATATTGATTTTCAATTGAAGCAGGTTGTATATTATGTTTCACCAATATAAAGCACTAATAAAGTCTGAAATAATGATATTAAAAAATATATGCATATCCTGAATTTCAAACATTGCTATCCTTTGCAGTTCAAACTATCACAACAAAATGTGAGGAAATCCAGTCTAAGTAATGACAAAAATTTACCCAAATTTTTCATTTTAAAGATACTACAAACTCTAGCATAATTAATGACAGATTTATGAAGTAATTGTTTGTGATCTACAAAATAATGATTGAATTGCTAGAAAATATAACTGAAAAGGGAGAAATGCAGGTATATCATAATTCATACTATGAATAAAGGAGATGGGTGATTTTATAGTTTTATTCATCTAAAACTTAAACAGCATTGCTTTTTATGAGAAATATATCTTGCAAGAATCACTCAAATGAAAAAAATACACAAAATCTTACGGTGTCTTTATATAAGCAAACTCATTTAAAAAAAAAAATCCATCATGAAATTCTATGAATGAGAAAACACTCCTATCCTCTTATTAAGAATATGAGAATGGAAAACAATTTACATTGTGAGAATTTAACTTTGTCAAGAATCCAGCGATTTTTAGACAAAATGCACAGAGGGAAATAACAGCATTACTTTTCTCTTCCCTTGTTTCTTCTAAATTCACAAATTCAATTGGCTCATCAGGTTTATCAAGAGCAGGATGATTATTAAACAAATTGGCTACAAATGCTACATTTAGTTTATAAACACCATCTATGACATCACGGGGAGCAAGAAAGCTTCTGCAGCCAATTTTGTCAGCTTGTTTCAGCATTGTCTCAGCACGTTCTAAATAATCTGGATACTATAATAAAAGAATGAGAAAAATGCTTTAAATTTTATTTAACATATACAAGATCAAGAATTGCTGATGCATTTAGATTTAAACATACATAAATATCAATGGTGTTTAACTAGAACATCTACACATAGAACATTAATAAAAGTTACAAATAAAAATACAATTCACAATTTATTGGGTATATATTGTGTTGTGAATTGAATTTTTATTTGTAATTTCGAATTTGTGTAGTATGTTAATAATCATATGTTCATATTAATACAGATGTATGGAACTGGCTGAATGGAAGCTTTCTACTTGTATTGTTATGAAATCTTATATTTGAATTGTGGACAGGAAAACTGATGATCTGTTCTGTGATGGCATACAAATGAACTTTTGTATCTGAATAAGCTGGGTTTGATTCTAAAAAGTAGGTACCAACTCTTGTTTCCCCACACACAGATTTCTGAGCAAAAAAAAAAAAAAAAGAAAAAAACCTGTAGGTATTAGTGAACCATGATCTTACAAGGGGAACCCACGATGAGTGCCCCGCCGATTTTGATGAATTTTTAAAGATTTTCATCCTATATATGAGCTTAAAACACAACCCCCTCTGCAGGCCAACCGGTAGCTTGGGCGGTAAGTTGTCGGCTCTTCGCGGCGTGTTTTTGTGTTCAATGCCTGGGGAAATCGATTACACTTTTTTTTTATGTATCCTTTTTACATGTTTGCTTATGTATTTTTATTAGTAAAAATACTTTGCTTACAATCGAATTTTGCTCATAAACTGACTTTAATAAAATTCATATTTACATATTTAATTCTGTGATACTATTTTTCGCAGTTATAATTTTTACACGAATTTTAATTTTTAATTGAAGAGTTGTAAAGGTACAAAAAGTTTAGGAGTTAGCTGTAAGTTTTTATGTGAATATAACTTTTATAAAATTTGCGTACTCGTTGTCAACCTGTGAAGGGATGAAATTACACCAATAACGCAGTTTTGTTTTATTTAAGGATGGAAAGATTTTTTTCTGAAAACGTTTAACAATTCCATTAAATAAAAAAGAAAACTGCGTTAATTCGTCTTATTTTGTCATTATTAGCCTTTGCAGTCATTCACTATTAGCATCTATTACGCCTAATATTTTTTTAAATATATTTATCTATTGAAAAATGTATTTTTAGTATGTAATATTTTATAACATATAAACATTTTATGCGCATCTCATTTATATACAGTTCATTTATATAGAAACATTTTATTTTATAAAATGCAATCAATTTTATTTTAAAACTGACTGACGTGAACATATTTTACTGGTACATAATTTTGGATGACAATTATCATAAAAACAATAAAAACATAAAAAAATTCTACAACGTGAGCATTTTATAAATGAATTGTTCGAACAACTGATTTTCTTTGTCTAATATCATCTGGAAAACAAATACCATCTACATTTTCAAAGACTCTTCTTTCGTTTGTTAACTTTGCAACAAACCAAGAGTACTGTAATGTATTCTTAAAATTCGGCGCCGAAAGTTGATTATAAATAAGTGAATGGATCTTCAAAGCATCTATCTGCTCGCGTGTTTAAATGACTATTTTCTTGTAAGATTTCAACACAATTTTGTAACCTTTTAATGAAATTTTTTACTTGACTGAAGAAGTACACATCACGAGGTTGACAGTATGGGGTACAATGAGGTGGAATTACTTCAACAGTAGAAGAACAGGTGCCATTATTTGTAAAGACATTATTGAAGTGTAATAATGTGTACTGCATAACAGGCTGGATGGCTACATCACAACTTTTTCTATACTTTTCAACTTTTTAATAATCAACAATTAAAATTCGAGTAGAAATTATCACTGCCAATAAGCGTACAATTAACTTAATTACATAAATATGAATTTTATTAAAGTAAGTTTATGAACAAAATCCGATTGTAAGCGAAGTATTTTTACTAATAAAAATACATAAATATATAAAAAGGATGCATTAAAAAAAAGTGATCGATTTCACTAGGGCATCGAACACAAAAATACGGAGCGGAGCACCGACGACTTACCAACCAAGCTACTGATTGGCTTGCAGAAGATGTCATATTTTAAGTTTATATGGGATGAAAATCTTTAAAAATTCCATCTCTGAAAATAAGTTGCATTGTACAATTTGAGACAAGTATTTCCTTATTTTGGCTCTACTTTTCATGGAAATCAGGGGTAAGCATATACTCACCGTGGGTTCCCCTTTCAGTTGAACTGAACCATAAAACATATAATAAAAAATAGAAATCAACAAAATTTTAAATCGAAGTAATGCATATGTGGCATGGTTAAATATTCATTTAAAAGTATTGTTACTTACCATTTCATTCTAAATTTGGAAGGTTAATTTAGTTCCAAGTTATATTTTTTGCATAATATTTTTATCTTTAATTTAAATCACAAAATAGCTTCCAAAACACCTGCATAAATAATATGTTCTACAATAGTTGAACATCGATCGTTTCATATATTATTAAAAAAAGGAGGAGATGAAAATAGCTTTACCCTTAAAGCCTCCATTGTAACACCAGAACTGGCAGGGGATATCTGCTTTAATAAATGTGTGTATATTTCCGAATCCTTGAAAAAAGAAGAAAAAGAAAATTAATGAAATTAACATAGCATTTCATATTTTTAGCTATATAATTTGGTTACAAAGTGATCTGTTTTAAAAGGCAAAATTCAATAAATGCAAATATAATTTATATATTAATTGAAACAACTGTGATGTGACGTTGAACTAAACAATTTATGTAATGTCAGTTGCACTTTTAATGCTTCTTTCACATATTACTGACATATTTTATACATAGTGTCTACCCAAATCCTGTTGCAAACTTCCTCGACTTTTCCAAGGTTTCCACAGCAAATCTTAATCGATTTCAAGTCGCTAATTACAGTAAACAACACACAACGCATTAAAATTTGCGTAATAAAAACAAGTTTCAAGACCATAAAATCTCTCTCTACTAACACAAACTCCAAAGCCATTTATAACTCAATTACAGTGAATTTACAAACACAAAAAATGTATTAAAAAAATTGCATTTCTTTACACTAAAAACTTCTATTAATTAAATATTTACAACAACACTTTCATCCGGCCCTTTTTGAGTTCGTTATAAAGGAGTTTAACTATGTAATCGCAAAGCCGATGCTTCATCTTCTATTCCATTTAAAGTGTGTATGACTATATATAAGAGAAAGGAGATTGACGTGAAAATTCCTTACAATTAGATAATTTAGCTAAAAACACCTGTTCCCAAGTTTTTAGTTAATATTTGGCAAACATTTTCTTCTGAGAAATATATGGGCTTAATAATTTTATATAAATTATATTAGTTTTGGTGCAAAAGGGTAATTTTTGGAAGAAGTTTAGTCAAAAGTACAAGTTTTTCAAAATTTTCAGTATGCAATGCAGTACAAAAATCACAGTTCAAGAAAATTATTTTAATAAGCTATTTATTATAACAATGAATTTCAAATTTCCCTGACTCAGGCCTTTGTATTTCAAATTTCCCTGACTTTTCCAGGTATTCCAGATGAGTAGCCACCCTGTTTATAGTCTACAACTTCGCCTATAGCTTAATTTTAAAAAACTTTTTTTAAAATATAATTACATATCACAATACATTAAGAAATCATTTAAAATTTTTAATTTTGTCTTGTAATTATTACTGCAGAAGAAACCTAAAATGAAAATCTAAATCAACATCAACATGAAACACATCAAGAAATTCAAGTCCAAAATTCAAATGTTGACACTTACGAAGAATTCTGCAACCAAAGATTGGGCAAAATATCCAGTCCCATATAGAATCCCAGTCCAGATTATCGATATGCACAGTCATATATCATATCTGACATCCAATAAGACATCAAATGAGATGTCTCATAATTCTTTGCTTATGAGTTGGTGAAACACTTCTGGAATGTTCATAAGTAGTACAATGAGCAGGGAAAAACATCAAGTTTCCGATAAGCATTCTGAATTCAGAAAAGGCATGAATGCTGATATCCTCCTCTCGTGAAGCATAATTCAGTACAACAAATGACCAATCAAGGCTATTTGAATTGTTCTGTCAGCCCATGATTGAATTAGTAAGCTCTACTTTCTTAGTAAGCACTACTTCATCAGGACTTAGTTTGTATAGAAATTCTCACAATTACTTTGGACTGCACCTCATAGGTAAAATCAAGGTGGTTTTTACACACAGACCACCTTCAAGGCCAATTGACAAAATAGAATTGATAGCATTTTCAACTGTTCTTTTCCAGTTATCACAGGGGGCAACTGAAATGCTAGACACCCAGATTGGAATCACTATGACAATGGGAATCCCATACGCAGAGTGAGTAAAAAAACTACTCCAAGAGCTTGCACAATAGAAAAATTTAAGGATCATTGTCCCCACACAAATGTGTTATTCAAATGAGGTCACTCTCAGTTGTCGTGTTCAACAACCTATTTTGTCATGATCTCCAAAATAACCCTATCCATTGATACAGAGGTCACTTACAGACTTGACTCTGACCACGACCCGGTCAACCTACGACATTTTGTCATGCTTCAAAGGCCTCCCTGAAACAATTAAGATAATGAACTGAAATAGGTAAACTAAGGTTGTACAGGAGATTCTTCTACCACCTCCAGTGCTTGTGGCCTGCACTCTGCAAATAGATGAACAAGTTGAACAATTTACTCCTGTCATACAAAATGCATTAAACTCCTCCACGTCATATACACTTCCCCCTCCTTAGAAACTTTTACAGCATTCTGCAATTAAAGATCTGATTAAAGCAAAATAGAAAGCCCATAGAATCTCATAGAAATCCTGTTCAAAGGGCAGGATATAATGAATTAAGAAACAGAGTAACCATGGAATTGCTGCCACACAGAAACATGAAATGGGAAAACGCTACAAAACATGAATTCACAGAATAGCCTACTCTGCAGATTAAAGAAAAAAAAACATCTAATCGGTGCCATCATCGGGTCTAGCAGAATAGTTTTCGATGACAAAGGCAAAGTTGAGACTCTGGCTGGCTCGCTAAAGCTTCAATTTGAAAACAACCAGCTACAAGAAGACGTGCAGTACTTTAGGAAGGTAACAAGATCAGTGAACAGATTCATAAGGGGATATACAGATCATTATGACCCATACAGTTCAATACCAGAAATCAAAAAAATTATTAGAAGGACGCAAGATATGTAAAGCCCCTGTTTACGATTTCATAAGTAACAAAGCAGTAAAGTCCCTGATAGTCCCATACAGCGCTATTGTATGGCTTCAGGTCATTTTCAAGTAGTTAGTATCCTCAAAACCAACAAAGGCCTTCTCCCACAAAGTTATCGACCAACCAGCATCTTTCCCATGCCGTGGATGGTTTTGGAAAAACTCTTCCATACTAGACTTAACAAAATCTTGGAGGACAATAAACCACCATCAATTTAGCTTTAGGAGATCCCACTCTACAGAATAGCAGCTTATTAGAGTGGTTAACTTCATCAAAACTAATATCAAAGAAAATGGTCAGTTGGTTGTATTTTTATGGTGCAAGGACAACAATGGTCATTCTGCACCAAGCAAGGTGAGCCCCTACATGAGGTTTATATCAAAAAAACACTCATCACAATGGCAGGCTTCCTTGATATTGAAAAGGCCTATACAGTTTGGCATGTTGGTCTGCCATACAAACTCATATATAGTAAAATTCCATATGCTTGATTCACTATTATCTGGCAGATCTTTCCAAACAAGACTAAATACCACCCATTCAAGACACTGGCTTATCGACGTGGGCATCCCGCAGGGTTCAATTCTTGGCCTCACTTTATTTAATGTATATATCAACAACATTCCAATATACGGAAATGACAACAGCAGCCTTAATGCTCTTTATGCAGACAACATGGCAATAATGACCTCTTGAAATAAAAACTGCTTTCACTCTTAAAAAACTTTCTCAAATTAATGTTATTCTCAGATGGTGACAGAAATGGAATGTTATGATTAATGCCAATGAAAGTAAAGCAACACTTTTTAGTAACGAAAATGTCTATCCCACTCTAAACCACAGAATTAATACTAACATATACTGGAACATAATGACCAGTGGCAAAAAAAGGCTAAGTGCCTAGGAGACATCTTAGATCGTAAATTAAATTGGAAGGGACACACCTCCACCATGATCGCAAAGGCCAAAGGAGCAGCATACTCATTAAATACATTACCCCACGCCAGAAGCAAACTGAGCATTGATAATAAACAACACATTTATAAAATAACTACAAGACCCATTATCACAAATGCTGGGGAAGTGCCACCAACATGACAGATATAAAAAAGAGGAGATAAAGCAGCTTTGCTACGGCACTCAAAACAGAATCATCACTTTGCTACATGGTCTTGTAATTATTTTTATAAAAATGACATATCAATACTCAAAGTGTGAAATTAAAGATCTTACATTGTACATGGCACCTAAATAGATTTCCATTTTTTGAAATGTAAAATATAGATATGCATGTTTTTAAAGATAAATATTAAAAGTAATAACGGTTACCGATGAACCTGTCCATATGTCTTATAAAAGAGGAATCATTATAGCAAAATTAATTTTATAAATTTCACAAAATGAACTCTTAAGGAAAAAAAACTAGACTTAACTTATACATAGATTAGTAATTGTTCTCTCAGATATACAAAGAAAGTACAAAACTTAAGAATCAGTGTTTGATAGAAGTGGCAATTTATTTTTCACATGAATTTCTCACTTGAACAGAAAAACTTCGTCATTTGGTTTTATACAGTTAAATTAATCATAACAAGTAAATTTTTTATCAACTAGTCATACAATTAATTAGGGATTGGTAAGTCATAATACTGCTTACAAAAAAAAAAAAATTACATAATCAGTAATACCCCCCAAAATTAAAATACACTGCTCCAGAGAAAAAATGCAACAAAATATGAAAATTTTGCTGTAGAGCTATGTAAATTATAGCGTATATGAAAGTAGACACATTCTGTTAATGATTGAAATTTTGAATAGACCATGCGATTAATAAACAAGATAAAAGAGAAAACTAGTCTGTTACATTAACTTTTTAGTGTTTCTCAAGGCCATGAAAAGTAATTGTTTGTGCTGTTATTTGTGTACAGATAAAGCTCTTTAAGTGAATATGCTTAAAAAACACTGCCGCCGTCAGTTTAGTCAAATGGATGAATTTACGTAAGGTATAATTATAGGGCTACGTAGAGGTCATTAGTTGGTCCTTGCATTATATTTCAGTAGAAACTGGTCAGGATGCATCAACCATGAGCTGAATTTGGAGATGGTGGTCTGAAAAAGGGAATATGAGTTGTCATAGTGGGACTAGAGTAAAGAGGAATGTCATAACACACAAAGTATACATAATGCCATAGCAGTTCCACAATCCACAGCTAGTGACATTTTTCTGGGTGTAGAGGGAGTATTGGATGCTCCAATATTGAAAACTTATCATAAATTGGCTCATCCAAGCTTACACAAGCAAGGCACTCCTTTGCAAAGTCCATTTCTAACACTGAACCACTGCCATGCACACTAAAGCTTTTTGGTGTGATAAATAGTATTATGTAGTGTTCAGTGACAAAGCTCAGTTCTGAGCAATGATGATCACTAGCTGTGAGTCTGGAGGCGATGTGAGAATTAGGCTGATCTTTTTATCAGTTTTAACACCGCACAGCTTTTCAACATGGAGTCACAGTTTAAAGTACCATCAGCCAGTCATCTCTAGTATACATATTGAGCATATTGACAGGATAGCAACATGTTGATGAGGTGCTGAAAGTCATTGCATTAGCCTACTTATTAGCACAGCTACACACAATGAACAACAGCAGATATACTTTGCACGATGTTATGGTGATAGCTTGGCAAGCAGACTCTCAAGATCCCTCTCCAATTAAGAATCTGTGGGAGATGACTGGACATCGAATGTATGATCTTTAACAACTTTGAAATGAAGATGAACTTTGGATTTCGGTGAAAACCACATGATCCACAATACCTTAAAATATTATTCAAACGTTCTCTGATTCAATACCATGTTATATAAACCAATGTATCACTGAAAATGGTGGATCTACTACATACTGAGCACCCTGTTCAGTCACTGGATTCATATAACTGTTTATTTATTTTTTCTTTTCAAGAATGTACCTTGCTAGTTGTGTATTAAATTTTGTCTGATTTGAAGCATTCCTTTATGGTGTTGCCTTTTTCCGTGGAGAAGTGTATATATATATCTATATGCATTAAAATGTATTTATATATGCACAAGGTAAGTAAATTATACTAACTTTAATGTCAGTTTGGAAATTTGAAATCCTGCGATTTGTTCCAGACTTTTCTAAGTGGTAGTTAACCCATCTTAAAAGAATATTTTCAGGGGACAGTTTCATAAGATCTGACATTTCCTCTCCTGGTTGAACCAATTGAACTAAACCTGGACAATGTTCCAACGTAATTTGATTGAAGAGACCAATCTACATGTATTATAGGAGAAAAATTATAAGATATCAACACAACTACAAAATCAAATTAGTAGTAAAAAGAAAAAAAAAAGTAAATATATCTGAATTAAAATCAGTTATGATAAAATCCATCATCACCTAAGATGGTATTAAAAAAAAACTAGTGAAATCTTGACAACGGTATTGATGAGTGATATCAAATCCATATAAATGATAGCTTAAGCAGGATATTTTTTGCAAACATAAAATAAGTAAAATTGATGAAAATAAAGAACTCACCCTAATAATTTGCCACAATAAGCCTAACACCAAATGAGGTTTTTTATTTGCCAAATCACTAGCATCTATATTAATGATGTTGCAACCAATTGCTTGTGAAGAGTTCAATGCCAAAGTTAAATTTTCGTGCTTGGTATATAATGTCAAATTCTTTTTGTTAATGGCACGTTCATCAATAGTATCAGGACAAGAATGGTTGATGATTTTACTGAAAACACATGTAAAAAACATGACCTTTATTCAAATATTTATTATTATTCTATAAAGACAAACAGGCTATAAAACTAATCTATTTTAGTTCATTGGGTTTGACAGTTCAAGGATAACTATGGTCATACAGTGCTGGGACCCACAGTTTTCTTAGGACTCCAAACCTGTGCTGTCTAACAAACAAATCCCTGACTAGGTGGGGAAGAAAAATATGGTATGTAATCCATGGTACCATATACCATCGAACCTAGGTTAGCAGTACAATAGATGAATATGTTACCACTGCCACTGTATGGGGTGATACAAATGCCTAATCTGGAGTAGAGTCCAGTTTCATAAAAAGTAATACAAATTCTATAAGATCTGTTTCAATGTTGTAGGTGGTTTAGGAAAACCACTACATTTATGATTGAAAATGCATGGTTTTCCTTTTTTTTTTTTTTTATAAAATATAATTTTCATTAGTTATTATTAAAAATAAAGATATAAAACTCACCATGTAGTAAAACACAATGCAACAAATCAACAAATTTAATATGAGTGATGAGGAACCAAAACTCATTTGATACCATGACGTTAGTGTCACCATTAGATACATACTGAATTAAACTTCATGGGGAAAATTCAATTTAATATGTTAATTATAATGGTTTTATTTTCACGAAAAAAGATTTTTACAATTTTAATAAAGTAAACAATTTTAATAAAGTAAACAAACATAACTTTTTTTTCCCAATTAAATAAAATACAAAATTTCTAATAATTTACTAAAGAACAGAACCATTCATATTTCTTCTAGTTTTGAATAAATATATAATTTAGAAAAAAAAAAAAAAACCCCAAAGTCCATTTTTTCCTCAAACTTTCTAGAAAAAGTTCTCCTCCCCCACCCAGTTTCAAAATTTTCAGATTTTTTGGATCTTTATGTTTGGCAAAAATTTTTTCCTGAAAAATATCGGCTTAATAATTTTATACAAATTATTGGTTTTCGTGCAAAAAGGTTATTTTTGGAAGAAGCTTAGTCAAAAGAACAAGTTTTTCAAGATCTTCAGAACGCAATGCTGTATGAAAAGTAGAGTTTAAGAAAATATTTTAATAAACTATTTATTATTACAATGAATATTAAAATTTCCCCACATTTTCCAGGTTTTCTACATGGCCGGACTCACTGTAGTTTGTGTTCCTCGTTCTCCTCCAACCCTTACACATTGCCTGATTCTAAGGCAAATTGTGACCCCCTCCTGAAAAATACACTGGACCACAGCACTTCTGCTTTTCCTCTTTGCAAACTGATGATACTTTGGCCATAGTACTTAAAGGAACAAACTTGTAGTACTTGGGCGCAGAGTCCTTTGACATGTAGACTTTGCCGCAATGCTTCACAATTTTAAGATTTAGAGTTAAGAATGGTTTGTGTTTTATGTTGCAAGGACAGATAAGATTATACTGCAATGGGAACTACAGTTTTTGATTAAAGTGAACCTCCGCTGCCTAGGGAATCAAACCCCTGCCTATGATGGACTGAGAAATCAAACCGAGGTTAATAGAATGATAGATGTGTGTGTACACACATGCTACCACTATACCATCATAGAGCCACTTATCATTTGTGTTCAACTAGTTTGCTACACAGCACCGGTAGTACTCATTTCTAATGCTTAAATATGAAAAGTGGCATGGTTTTATTTTCTTACCCTGTCAATTGCCAGTGTGTAATTTTTTTTTAATATATGGAGCCCATGCTTTGTCTTTTTGCATGCAAGAATGAACTTTAAAAATACAATTAGAATTAGTAATACCATAAAAGAATTCCATCTTCAACTTTATCAAATAATGTTTTGCCTTCAAGATCAATCGGAAGTAGATGTTTGAGATCAGGATCACGCCCTAAATTCCTGAAAGTCAAATACCAATAAAACAATGATTTCATATGTTTATAGAAAAAAAAAAGTTTAATATTTACCATATGAAGTAAACAGGAAATACATAAAGTAAGATATATAAATGTAACATCCAATATCCTATGACCGAATTTATATAGTTAAACAACGCCCTTCCTATAAAAAAAAATTAAAACTATGTAGTATCTACATATGGCCTGCAAAAGGGTTGCTGGTATCTAACTGGAAGGAGACCCACACGCTGAACGTATGTGACGATGTGTGGAACCGGCCGGGCCAGTAACCTAGTGTCCTACCCCGCCTTCAAGTGGTGCAGGCTGGGCTTTCTATCCAAGAGGCAAATTAATATTTGCTGCACGGATGGAAAGGCGGAAGGGGAGGGCTAATTCACCAACCCGTCTAGCCAGCGTGGTGAAATGATGGCTAATTCCTCCAATATGCTAATACACCAAAAACCATGGCCCCTAGTCTCCAGGTGCTGGAGTGCTCCTGATCAAGGCAGCGGTCAGCGTGGCATGAAAGCAGGGGGTGCTAAGAATCACTGGAATGGCCCAGGCTGCCGTTTGTTATTGACCTTGGCAACGTATAATGGACGATCCCTTGCTTCTGAAGCAAAACTTCAAGAATTGGAAGAAGAACTTGACAAGATCAAATGGGACATTGTAGGACTCAGTGAAGTTAGAAGAAAAGGTGAAGAGTTGGTGGAACTTAAAAGTGGACATTTGTTTTATTATAGAGGAACGGAAACTGGAAGAACAAGTGGTG
>QLNU02015360.1:156731524-156743755 GCA_006491805.2 Dysdera silvatica | reverse complement strand
TTTCCTGTATCTTACTTAGTTCCAAAGTCATGTCTTTAATTTGCCTATTAGTAATCAGATTCATATGTAGATGTCTATAGTGACATAATAGGTGGTCAGTTTGGATAAATACTAAGATTGGGGAATTGAACGTAATTCAACAAACATGTTGCAAGCTATATGACACACTACTTGAACATGGGGTATTGTGAAATGTTCGTTATTTATGGCGAAAGTTATCGCAATGTGCATAAAACTGAAAGGGAGTATGCCAAGCGCTTTCCTGCAGCTCGACATCAAACTCCATGGATTATCAACAAGTGTGTGTTTGCCACAGTAAGCAGTTGTCTGCCAGATGACGGACGTGTATGTATTTACGCTTACAGTCTTTTGAAGGCAGTGAACACACATGCCGATAGTCCATGGAGTTGGATATCAAGCAGTGGGATTTAGCAGATTCGTGTAAATAAGATGTCATTTCAGACAAACCAAATGTTGCTGAATAAATTTGTCATTGCCATTTTTTCTGTGTCTCCTTCATTTCCCAATTTATGTTCTATAACTTCAGAATTTAGCCACTAGGGGCACCACATGCGATTTCATCATGTAGCGTATAGACACTTTACTACACCTATACATCACATTCATATCTCTAGCTCTCCCCATTTGAAAGTTATCTGCGTGTATAAGGACTTTACTAACCACCCTGTATATATATATATATATATATATATACAGTGAAACCTGTCTATAACTAGTAAAATTTGACACTGGTCGGAATATACGAAATACAAATGAAGAAGGTAAAAGACATTTACCATCTGCAAAAATATTCGCAACGTTTCGAGAACTACTGTTCCCTTCATCAAGCGAAAGTGTCGAGGAAGTGTAGGGGTTTGGTATTTATACCCAACATTTCGAGAACTACTGTTCCCTTTATCAGGCGAAAGTTTCAAAGAAGTGTTTCCAAGGTTCGGTATTTATACCCCAACTTTGTTTTTTCCCAAAGCTATCCGGCACTCGGGTTTTCCCCCCTGTCTGAATCTGGATTTTCTAAGAACTGTCCCGCACTCGGTAATTCCCCCTGTCTGAAACTGGTTTTCCCCCATCTCCTAGCAAAAATGCGGTAAGGTTCAGGCATCGATTTTGCGATGTTCATCGCCTTACTTCGCATTCGAAAAGTCTCCCAAGACTCCAGAAAAAGTCTACAATAGCGAGAAGTTACATTTTTATGAAGAACTTTTGTACTTTTCCAATCAGGAACATGACCTTTCTCCCAGGCATGTTCTGCCAGAAGATTAGTCATCTCACCTTTCTCCACAGCACGATGATGTTCTTTTTTACGAGTACAAACAGTTCTTCCCGTCTCGCCAGTGTATACTTTTTCGCAGTCTTTGCAGGGTATCTGGTAAATTGTTCCAGTCAATTCATCCATTGGAACTCGATCTTTCACTCTCACCAACAGGTCACGTAAAGTCGATGCAGGTTTATAGTAAGTCCTGATGTCAGATTTCCTAAGAATACGCGCAATCTCCTCAGAAGTCCTCTCCACATATGGCAAAACAACCGTCCCTCTAGTCTGTCTCTCCTCAACAGGTTCTCTATGTCCATTATTAGATCTTCGAGCGATAAACTTGCTCGGGTAGCCATTATCTACAAGCGCTCTCCTTACCTTCCATACCTCAGCATCCTTCAATTCAACTCTGCGACTGTGTGTGAGGGTCCGATGTGACAGACCTCACAACAGAAGTTTTGTGGCAAGTTGGATGATGCGAGCAGAAATCCAAGTACCGGTCCGTATGAGTTGGCTTTCGGTATACAGAGGTTGACAAGCTTCCGTCATCTCCTCTGGTGACTTTCACGTTCGAAAACGGCGAACATCCCCTCATGTTCTACCTCTAAGGTAAATTGAATATGGGGGTTTAAGTCATTAAGGAAACGGTGTAAGCTGTCCACCTCTGTCTTCGAAAGAACGACAAAAGTATCATCGACATACCTTCTCCAGACCTTAACATCAAACTCGTCGCAGTCCGAAATGTCCATCTCCAAAGACTCCCTACACAGGTTAGCTACAGCAATAGAAACGGGGGAACCCATTGCGGTCTCCTGTCTCTGTTTGTAGAAGGTCCCATTGAAGCTAAAATACATCACATCCAAACAGAATTCCTTGTTTCGTTCACTTGTATACCAACTTCCCTTACAATTTCAATTGCTCTAGAAAAACTGAAGAACGACGACTCTCTCGCTGCACGTACCAAATTGACAGCTGAAGATATTTGCATGCTTTTGGAATTCTGTTTGGACCTGACGTATTTTAGCTTCAATGGGACCTTCTACGAAGAGAGACAGGAAACCCCGCAATGAGTTCCCCCGTTTCTAGTGTTGTAGTTAAGCTGTGTATGGAGTCTTTGGAGATGGCCATTTTGGACTGCGGCGAATTTGGTGTTAAGATCTGGAGAAGGTATGCCGATGATACTTTTGTTGTGCTTTCGTAGAGGTGGACAGCTTCCACCATTTCCTTAATGACTAAAACCCCTGTATTCAATTTACCTTAGAGGTAGAACATGAGGGATGTTTGCCATTTTTGGACGTGAGGGTCACCAGAGGAGACGATGGAAGCTTGTTGACCTCTGTGTATCGAAAGCCAATTCATGCGGACCGGTACTTGGATTTCCGCTCGTATCATCCAACTTACCACAAAGCTTCTATTGTGGGGTCTCTGACACGTCGGGCCCTCAAACACAACAACAATGTTGAGTTGAAAGATGCTGAGGTATGGAAGGTAAGGAGAGCTCTTGTAGATAATGTTATCGCTGTCCCGTTACTGTTATAATGTCCCAAGCCAATTTATTGCTCGAAGATCTAATGACGGACATACAGAACCTGTTGAGGAAAGACGGACTAGAGGGACGGTTGTTTTACCATATATGGAGAGGACTTCTGAGGAGATTGCGCATATTGTGAGGAAAGCTGACATCAAGACCTACCATAAACCTGCATCGACTTTACCTGGCCTGTTAGTAAAAGTGAAAGATCGAGTTCCAATGGATGAATTGACTGGAACAATTTACAAGATACCCTGTAAAGACTGCAAAAAAGTATACACTGACGAGACAGGAAGAACTGTTTGTACACGTAAAAAAGATCATTGGGCTGCGGAGACAGGTGAGATGACTAATCTTCTGGCAGAACATGCCTGGAAGAGGTTATGTTCCTGATTGTAAAAGTACAAAGGTTCTTCATAAAAATGTAACTTCTCGCTACTGTAGGCTTTTTCTGGAATCTTTGAGACTTTCTGAATGTGTAGTAAGGCAATGAACATCGCAAAATCGATGCCTGAACCTTACCGCATTTCATCTAGGAGATGAGGAAAACCAGTTTCAGACAGGGGGGAAAACCCGAGTGCGGGATAGCTTTGGGGGAAAAACCAAAGTTGGGGTATAAATACCGAACACCTACACTTCCTTGACACTTTCGCTTGATGAAGGGAACAGTAGTTCTCGAAACGTTGCGAATATTTTTGCAGACGGTAAATATCTTTTACCTTCTTCATTTGTATTTCGTATATTCCGACCAGTGTCAAATTTTACTAGCTATATATAGTACGCTCGGGTCAATCTTTGTACATTGTTGTCAAACCTGTCTATCATGAACCTATTTATCTCGAAAACCTGCATACCTTGAATCATCTATACTTCCCTGCATTTCCAGCTTAAATTTAATTTATTTCCATGTTTATCTCAAATAATTTTCTCCCAAAACCTGTATATCTTGAATTATGAACCGAATACAAATTCAAAGCTCCCAACATCACATGGGTTGTGGGCTAGGAGAATAACAGGTGCAAGTAAGTCACAAATTTCTTGGAAATCTACAAAGGGCTGATGACTCCCTTTCAGTACAGACTGAAAAATTCAGACAATAGGGGGAAGGGTGGAGGGAGTGAATAATAAGCAACTGGTCTGTTTTACCTTTCTTTTCTTAGAAACTTTGATTTAGCTTGAGAAATAAAGTCAAGCGTCAGAAGCTATTAACGTGTTATTTTTGTTAAGGCATGCAAAATATGTTTTATTTAAGAATAAATACTTGTTATTATTAATAAAATACCTTCAATAAGATCCGTATATGTAGGAATCTGTTTATCTCGAAACCTTTCTATTTCTAATTTTTTTTCCTTCCGCAAGATTCGAGAGAGACAAGTTTGACTTTGTAATATATAAGTAAATTATTTCCCAGCTAAATAACACAGTAATTTCTCCCATACCTACTTTCAAGAGACAGAGAAAAAATGCTGTTTAATACAAAAAGATGTTAATTGGAATATGTATAATTCTATGAAGCATTTGTCAGGTTTGCAAAATATCGCTAAATGGAAATAGTGATGAATGAATGTTATTGAGAAAGATGATTGAAATTACTTGCTATTCTGAATAAGTTAAAAAAATTCTAGTTATTATACTAAATAATACAAATTAAAACTAAAAAGATTAGTTGAACTTTTATGGTGCAGGGACAGTAAGTTCGGTGATAAACAATGAATTTGTACATACAGTCACAAATTAAAAAGGCTTCAATACTATAATGGGTATCAGTGATTAAGAACAAATGCAAGGACTCGGCTAACAAACCAAATATATTTGAGATGCTTCTGTCTGGAATTAGGAATAATTACTGGTAGAATTTAAAATAAAGTGTTGATTATATTGTTTCAGTTATTTTATAATTTTTTTTTATTAATTTTGAAAATTCAACTTCAAATTGTTTTGGTCGGTTCATTGTTTTAAATAACACATGTATTTGTTTATAAATACAAATTGTTTTAAATCATAAATTTTTATGAACAAATTATATTAAATCACACATACGTATTAATCCAATCAGAAAAGGCAACTTGTTCTTCGTGTCTCACAGAATGTGTTGTACCCATACTAGATGCTTCAGACATACCACCAAGTGTATCCAAGTTTTCTCTTTTAGATACAGCAGTTTTAAAAACAATTGACACTTCTTTTGATTTCAATTCACTATAGAGCTGAAACAGTTTAATATAAAAAATGTATTAATATCTACATATATAAAGGCTTTAACCACTAAAATATAGGACAGTGAACTTTTTTCAATACATGAGAATTATATATATACAGTTGTCCCTCACTATTCACGGAGGTTACGTTCCACAAAATATCCATGAAAGACAAAATCGCAAATAGCAAGGCCAAAACTAGATATGAAAAGAAGGGTTACTTTCATAGCAACTATCTTGAATATTGAATACAATGAATTACTTAAAATATTCTTTAAAAGACTACAGAAACAATTAGTACGTTTTCCTTACCATTATTTTTATATCTTATTTGTTTGTCTTATGTGTATACATACAGTGGTACCTTGAGAAACGAGCGTCGCAACTTGAGAGTTTTTTTAAGATACGAACAGTTACTAGGCCAATTTTTTTGCCGTGAGTTATGAGCTTGCTTCGGTGATATCACAACTACCACTCCGCTCAGATTCTCAAGTCTTGCAGCAACATATGGAGGTTCTGCAGGATATTGGTACAACCGCTGAGGTGGAAGTGGTTATCTCTTCAAGTGATATAAAGGGGGTGTTGGCAATGTGGGAAAAAGTTCCGGACATTATTGCAGTGCAGAAGGGCGCTATTTAACCATTTTTCTTTCCTTTTATCAAAGTCGCTTCAAAAATTGCATATATTTTTATTACATATTTCAAATCTATATGTAATTGAGAGTTAAAATATGTAGCACATTTTTGTAACCAAAGATGATGAGAGATGAAAGATGGAAAAATTTCATACCCAGGAAAATCGCTTGAAAAGAAAATCTTGTTACTTTCATGTTGCCCGTGGAAGGGGTTGAGCTTACGGTGTGAGCGGCCCTGGACAAAGATTTTAGCGGCCCTTAAAAACACCTTCACATAACACAACGATAAAAAGATTTACCAGGGTTTAGCATTACAAAATAAAGTTCTCCAATCTGGTCTAAAAGCTGTGGGTAAAGATAAAGAGAAGACAATGAAGTTAAATTAAAAATAGGAGATAAAATTAATTAAAACATCAATCATTATAAATTATTACCATAATTTTTAAATTATAATGAAAAGCTAACTCAATGAACAGCGCTCAATGAACAATTGCTTGTCAATGTCGCTTTTATTATACTATTAGAACTTACAAAGTAATTTTTCTAGTTTTTTGTGCAGCTAAGTGTCGGAAACCAGGAGTTTCTGCAGTGGCCGCAGACCACCAAAATAAACATAACTTACATAGGCTACAGATATTAACGCATTTGACTTAAAACACATGTATTTATTTCGACCACCATTTAAAAGTTGCATTATGGGAAGTATGACGTCACACACACAAAAGGTGAGTTGACCAAATACTCTGTCGAAAGTATATGGGGCCGCTAAAAACTGATTTTTGGTATTTGCACTACAATTTTTGGCGACCCTGGGCGACCGCCCAGCTCGCACCCTCCTAAGCACAGCTCTGCCTGTGGAAATCGTGGGATAAACAGTTGGAGGGTTAATGACACTTGCCTAACTCAAGAAGAAATAAAGTTCTTTGGATAGATTTCTACTAAAACTTCCTGCAGATAAAAGTGACAAAAGCATGATGGGAGGGGACCTAGTGAAGAAGAAAATTAAGTAAAGCAAAAATTAATATTAATTTTCACGTAGCGTGCACTAATCGATTCTCCCAACATCTGTTTATTTCCTTAGATCCTCTTTTACATGTGCGTACGTATGTATGTACTATATTTGGTTCCAGTTTGTATATTTGTTCATTATAAATAATATGCACATTATCATAAAAAAATTAGAGTGGTACAAATTAATCTCATTTCAATCAATTTCAATGGGGAAAACTGATTTAAGGTATGAGCATTTTGACTTACAAGCTCAGCCATGGAATGAATTAAACTTGTGTCTCAAGGTAGCAGTGTATTTTTATCCATTTATTTTTAATGTACAGTAGGCCTATATATAAGAGTATGTATACATTGTTTTGACCTAAAAACTTCTAATTTTATTAGAAGTTTTATTTCTTGAGATTCGGGGAAAAAAAAAACTTGTGAATAATTAAAACCATGAATGATATCAGCACCCATATGGTTAGTTCTAGGGGAATCATAACCTCCTTCAAGGCTGTCAAACATTTCAGCAAATGACCAATACTAAAATGCTACAAAAATAATTGATACTGCTTGACAATTAGTAATGAGCTAAAAAGTATCTTATTTTAAAATGTGACAACTTTTTGAAAGTAAATGCATAAAAGAATCGGGCAAATCAAATTTTTAAACAATAGCTAGGGGGATGGCCTTCCATATGGGCACACATGATAAGGGGTACTGTAAATGTAACAGGGTTGGCAAGTTTTTGACACTTGAAGTTTTAACAGGTTTATCCATGGATTAAACCGTCACGTCTAAAACCTGTATGTCAAAAATATGAAAAAACTTAAAATTTAATGTTTACAGGGTGTCTACCCAAATTCTATTTCAAACTTCCCTGACTTTTCCAGGTTTCCAGACCAAATCTTAATCGATTTCCAGTCGCTAATTACAGTAAACAACACACAATGCACTAAAATTTGCCCAATCAAAATAAGTTTCAAGGCCATGAAATCAATTAATGCAAACCCCAAAGCCATTTATAACTCAATTATAGTGAATTTACAAATTCAAAAGCTGTATTAAAAAGTGTATTTCTTTACACTAAAGACTTGCACTAATTAAATATTTACAGCAACATTTCCATTTGGCCCTTTTCAAGTTCATTATAAAAGAGTTTAACTATATAATCGCAAAGCTGATGTTTTATCTTCTATTTCATTTAAAATGTGTATGACTATATATACACACTGGTGAGCAAAAATTAAAGACAGGACAGTTTTTCGCACATAACTTACACCCCAGTGTTGCAAATGGGTACAAAGCATACCATAATATTTCCAAGATGTAAGATTAAGGAAAATGTGGACGATACTGACCAAGAAAGGAATCCAAAGGATACAAAGGACTTTTATTCAAAAGTGGGCTTTCAGCACAGGAGGACAGAAGACAGAAATGTCCATGTTACAAGCAGCAGGCAAGAAAAACATAGTTTTTAGTAGGAGATATGATCACCCCTGATTGCGATGCAGGATGTGCACAGTCTGTTCATGCTTAATACGAGGTTGTCGACAAGCTCTTGAGGCATCATGGCCCATTCCTCTTGTAATGCCGATCACAGCTGAGGAATTGTTGCTGGTGGATGACAATGTGCTGTCAAGCATCTCCCGAGAACATTCCACACGTGTTCTATTAGATTCAGGTCCGGAGACCGTGCGGGCCATTCCATACGATGAATATCTTCACTCTCTGACAGCTCAGCGACAGCCGCTGTACGATGAGGTGTAGCGTTGTCATCCATGAAGAGGAATTCTGGACCCACAGCACCCCGGAAAATATGGACATAAGGCAGGAGAACTTCGATACAATAGTGGTCACCAGCGACTGAACCTCCTTGGAAGATGTGGAACTCCATACGGCCATCAAGCATTATGCCTCCCCAAACGAAAACACCGTCACTTCCAAACCGGTCCCTTTTGACAACGTTGAAGGGGTGATTGCATGTTCCCCGCTCTTTTCAGATGTATAGACATCCAGAATCGCTAATGAGACTAAATCGACTATCATCCGTAAACAGCACTCGACTCCTTTGTTGAGCTCCCCATTTTTGTGTTCCTGGCACCACAGAAAATGCCATACACGATGAGTAGGCGTCAATGGCACACATTGCACTGGTCGCCGAGCGAATAAGCCACCTGTGTGCAGTCTCCTAGCCACGGTAAAATGCAATAGCAGCTGTCCAGTAGTGTATTTCATGTGGCTTGCGATTTCACCCGCTGTCAACCATCCATCTCTCCACTGGCCAGCGGAGCCCTTTTTATTAGCAGCCACTTCATTTAAGTTAGCAGCCACTTTCGTGTCGCCACAAAACCTTTAACTACTGCAACCTTAGGAGGGTTTGTTTGATCAACATTTTTCATTAAGAATATTAAGTAGTTTGTGGTTTCAGAATGTAACCTTGCTGCAGAGTCAAAATGGACAGGATTGCATTGGGAAACAATAAAGTGGCAAGTGTGATGGCAACTGAAGTTATATTTTCATTGCCATTTCCTGATATTTAGTCGCCCCGGGGTCAGTGGCGACCGTAAATTTTAACCTTTATTGTGAATGCATGGATTACGAAGTGTGATGTGGAACATGAGACATTACCACTATTATCATTCATGGTCCCCTTGGCTGAGCAACTAATAAATGTTGGACGGAAGAAAGCAAACACAAAAAAGAACATGAAAGTATGGTCGTCCATCAAAAAAAGCAAAAACCTTGTTGAATGTGGGAGACCATCTTTCTGTTCAACAAGCTCAGAGGAAACGATGTTGCCACTGTTCATCAAGAAAGAAGAACATTTACTATATGTCAAATGTGTCAGGTTGCATTACACCATATCATACTTAACTTGTACTGTAAGAATAAATAATTTGGTGCTTTTCATTTAATTTTATTATTTAACCACATAACAATATATATGGTTCTTATTACAATATCCTAGACGACTGGGACATACTGTCACAGGAGATTTCCAGGAAACGGGAAAAGTGAAAAACTTTAATAGTATACTTCTTTTAGTATGTCAACATTAAATTAAACCACTTTTCACGGTTAAATTTTAATCATGCAAAAGTCGGGTCGAAAGGGTTAACATACATAATCTGACAATTAAGTATTGAGATGGAGTTCATAGTATAAAACAGAAACAAAACAATTGAATAGTACCTGTCTTTTATTCAAAGTATATTCTTTTTGAATTGATATAAAGAGTAGCACGATCAAGCAACGACTGAAACGAGCTCTGCATATATTTTTGTGGTATGTCCCGAAGAGTCGATATCACAGTCCTTAGGATATCTTAAACACCGTCAAAGAGTCCCCCTTTCAACAATAACTCAAGTTTTGGAGAGAAAAAATAATCACAGGGGGACACATTTGATGAATTCAGAACATTTTTGTTCCCATGAGAAGTTTTAAGGATGTCCCTTGCATACTGAACACTGCCATGTTTTTGACCTTCAGGCAATGAATGTGGTATGAACCGAGATAGGGACCTTTTTCTTGCCCAAATCTGCCAGTAAGATGTGACAAATCGTTTCCTGGTTTACATCAAACTCATCAGCCAACATTCTCACAGTTACACAACTATCTTCTTTAATCCGTTCCTCCCACTTCTGTGATAAGATCCTCGTTACACACTGAAATTGGATGTCCAGGTCCTTACTTCTTCATCTATTGTTTTCATATAACTTTTAAATCGCTCATACCACCTGAATATCTGTGCATGAGATAAACAATTATCTCCATACACCTGTTGCATTAACTGCACAGTCTCGGTTGGACTTGCAGAGTTTAAAACAAAATTTAATGTTCAATCTTTGCTCCAACCACTAATGTGACAATGGTCTCCTATTACCCACACAAAATGGTGCCCTAGTTCCCATCATGCTTAGCGTTCAGTGATGCAATATTGCCAGATTGTAGACTGTGAGTGGACATTCCAATGGCATGCAATGAATTGTTGATGACATTTCTCTTTTCCTCAAAATACAATCGGTCTCCTTATTTGTCAGACTGTGTATGCTACAAATAATATGTGGATATTGACAATGTAACATGTAAGGTACATAAATTTCAATTCAAATTCTCTTATCCCGAAGTTTTGTGTTTTTGATGGTTTTAACCAGTTAAAACCAGTTTTAAACCATTGTCATATTAAAAACTAGTTTCTGACATCAAATTGCCAACCCTGATATGTAAGTACATTAGACTTACGTTTCTATGAACACCTGAAAACCCTAAAAAAGTTGGTAGAATCAAGAATTTGTAAATGGGAATGATATTGGAAAAACAAAAAATTTAATTTTAATTACAAAGAGTTTAAAAATTGTCCATAAATGTGCTTTTTTTTCCCCCTCACGGCCGAACTATGATATTCACAGTATATATACTATATATCATCATATTCAACCATTATCTATCCACTGCTGGATGAAGGTCTCTCCAAATGCTTTCCACACAAGTCTACTTTGGGCATAGTCCTGGAGTTATATGGGCCCGAAGCCCTCCCCCCAATAATTTGAAATAAATTGCAATTTTACATATACTGTAATGTATAAATGTACATAATATGTGCTTTAAGTTTTCTAAAGAATCTGAACCTTTTAAGGCCTACGAAACCAAACCCCGGACTAAAGTGAGCAGTGCGATCTTTATGAGATCTCTGAGTAAGTGTTCTTGGTATTGTTGGGAGTAAATTCCGGAATAACGGCGCACTAGGCGAACGCGTTACCACACTGCGCCACCGCAGGGCCCCAAGTGTCCAGTACTTTTCATTTTATTTTCCATGATATAATCCAGGCTCAAGATAGGAGGAGATGCCCACAGATAGTGAATAATTTTAACTTATTTGCAACAATCAATATTTAACACCGTAACTTATCAATACATTCTGGTACCAAAATTCCCACCTTCAAAATACAGGGTGGTAATAATTAAACTTGGCCTATTTAGAGCACCCTGGAGCTTGAACCGTTTAGTAGATTTGCACCAAAATTGGTATATAGACTACCCGAAAGATACGGAAAAGGAATCTGCAAGAAAAATTTTTACTTTAAAAACGTCCACTAGGTGGCGTTTTTTACTCAATATGGCAAAAGTAACCTGTGAAATGACCAACACGCAATACAAATGACATTTTCAATATTTAGTAACACTTAGTGCATCGAAACATTTAAAATGAATATTGTGCAAGCAAGCAATAACCGTATGCCTGCAGGCATACCATGGAAAAAAATTACTTTCACATGCAGACAGAGTGTAAAGAAATGCAGCAAGCAAGCAGCTGTTAATTGTGTACAGAATGATGTAATGGAGGTTGCTCAATGTGGTCCCTATCGTTCACTTGTAAGGCCCTGTCAAATGTTCTGTAACGTCCATTAGGTACCGTGAGTTGCTCCAAACGTTTGTTTTGCCGCAATTACAGTATGTTATATCTACCATTTTCATGAAAGATGGTGCGCATCCACATGTTGCATGGTCCTTCAAAGCTTTTTTGCTCCAGCATTTCACCGATGACCCGGTTATCAGTAATTAGTTTACTAATCACTGGCACACGTTCACCGGATCTCAC
>QLNU02015360.1:156699158-156731424 GCA_006491805.2 Dysdera silvatica | reverse complement strand
TGCAGTACTGGCATACTGTTATTGCTCGCACAACGTTCATTTAAAATGTTTCGATGCAATAAGTGTTACTAAATGTTAAAAATGTCGTTCGTATTGCATGTTGGTCATTATTTCATAGGTTGCTTTTGCAGTATTATGCTAGAAAGTGCCCCCTAGCGGACGCTTTTGAAGTAAAATTTTTTTTGTAGATTTCTTTTTCGCAGCCTTTATGTGGTCTATATACCGATTTTGGTGTCAATCCGTTGAACGGTTCGAGCTCCAGGGTGCTGTAAACAGGCCAAGTTTAATTATAACCACCCTGTATATGTGACAAATCTAGTTTTCTCTTACCCTGTATCGTAGTTTTGCAAATCGAGCCACTAACCAATGTAAAACAGCATCTCCCCCACCCTAACATTTAATTATTATGCTCTCTTCATAAATGTACAAAAATAATATGAAATCAAATGCAAATGCCTCTTCCCCCATCCCAGGCCTGTAGCCAGGATGAAGGGGCAACTGGGGCAAGGCAAAGGGCATATGGGGCACAAGGCATCCTGGGATTGTTCTGTATATATAAACAGCTTGATGGGATAACTGGGGCCGTGGCCCTGTTGGCCCCAGTTTGGCTACAGGTCTGCCCCACTCCCTTTACAACTTGACACAATGTTCATGCTAGGATTAGAAAAGGGCAGGGCAGTGTGGATTGAAAAAAGGGCACTTTATCAAAAAATCTTTACACGCTTTAATTAATACTAATTAACACTTAACTGATTGAATTATTAAAACTTTTTTTAACAAACCATTTTATTTTTTCTCGACGGAAAATGAGACTCGACTAACCACTACATTAAACTACAGTCAAACCCCGCTACAGCGAACTTCAAAGGAGCGAAATTTTGGTTCGCTGTATCAGGGGATTCGTTATATCCGATGACATAAATATAGGAAATTGGACAGGACCAAAACATCTTTCATTATATACAGGGATTCATTATAAGCAGGCGAGACATATAGAACCGAAATTTTGATTGGTTGTATATTTATGGTGCAAGGACTTGGTCATTCTGCACCACCTAAAATTTTTAGTAGTGTTTTTCAAGAAAAGGGCAGATTTGGCAGGGTGCAAATGTTAATTACGAGGCACAGGTCAGGGTGCAAATTTTTTTATCAGGATGGGCAGGGCACCGTGTATTTTCATGAAAGAGTGAGCAGGGTGCTCCGCCCTGCGAAACAAGCCTAGAATGAACACTGCTTGAGATATCGGAAGTCCACCCCCCCCCCAGTTTGGGAAAATTCCATATCTCCCCTTTCCAAATTTTTGGTGCCTGAAGGGAAACAGTAAAAAGAAAGTGGGCAAATTGAATTCATAAAAAGAGACACAATGTAGTTTTAGTTTATAAATCACATAAGGTAAATTAACATTTGTTCTATATGATAGTTTTCATGATCAATGCAATAATTCATAAAAACATGAGTTTACTGCATACTTTTTAAACTAACAAATAAGTAAATAAATAAATGTGGGTTGGAACACCCATCCCTATACAAATGAGACGCCATGGGAGTTAGTAGACAGTGACGGAAGCGCATGCGTTGAAATGGAGAAGACTGGGAGACGTGAAGCAACCGAGGTGGAGGTTGGACGCAAGGCAGTGACACTTACGATGACATAGAAATATAGCGGATATTGCCACCGCGACAATATATAGCTGTGACGATATACTTACGATGAATTAGGACAATTTGTGTTACATGCGTTAACATAGAAGATGCAACGTTGTGATTGTATGAAGTAGTTGTAGCAATTATTCATTAAAGGACATGATATTTATCCATAGAGTTCTTCATAGTGCTTCATCCTAAAGAATAAGTGTTTACATCACTAGATTTGAAAAAGGCTTTCTGCACATTGACGAACACAGTACGAAATACACATCCTTTGAAGCGCATGAAGGTCAGTATGAATTTATGAAAGTTAAAGCAGGGTTATCAACAAGTCCTTCGATATTCCAAAGATATGTATATGATATATTTGGAGACCTTTTAAATGACCACACCGTAGAAGTATATTTAGACGATATTATTATCCCTTCAAGCAACGAAGAAGAAGGCATACTTAAGCTAAGGCGTGTGTAAGAAGAAGCTTCAAAATACGGGTTGGAACTTAACTTCAAAAAATGTAAATTTTTGCAACGGAAAATCGAATTCTTAGGCTATGTACTGGAAGATAGCGCAGTAAAACCTTCTCCATCTAAAACAATAGCAGTTCAAAACTTTCCGGAACCAAAGACGGCAAAACAGGTCCAAAGCTTTTTGGGACTAACGGGTTATTTTCGGAAATTCATTCTAGGTTATTATAAGATAGCGAAACCCCTAAGTGATTTACTCCGCAGCAACGTAGAATTCAATTTCGGTTATGAACAAAGAGAAGCTTTTAAGATGCTTAAAACATTTTGATTACTTCACCTGTACTACACACATTGAGACAAGTTTTAGAATTACACACAGACGCTAGTAGTCATGGATTTGGTGCGTGTTTATTACAACAAGCAGACGATGGAAATTTTCACCCTATTCATTACATGAGTAAGAAGACTTCTCTGTAACAAGAGAAATACTGTAGTTACGAACTGGAAGTGCTTGCCATAATCGAAGTCTTGAAAAAATTTAGAAATTATTTCTTAGGCATTAAATTTAAAATAGTAACAGACTGTTCAGCATTCCAAAAAACTATGGATTGAAAAGATGTAACTCCAAAAATTGTAAGATGGACTTTATTTCTAAAGGAATTTGACCATGAAATTGTACACTGACCAGCAAGTCAAATGAAACATGCAGATGCCCTGAGTTGAAACACTATGCGTTTGGTAACTCAATTGCCAGACATAACAAGGATTGCATCGGCACAAGAGGAAGATGAGTACATCATGTGTATGATGCAAGATAGAAACAACATAAGAGAAGAAGCAAAATAACATTTTGAAGATACAAAAAGAAAATTGCAAATCTTTCAACAAAAAGAGAAGAAAAGCTTCAACGTATAAAGTTAACGATCTTGTAGCAATACAAAGAACACAGTTCAGAACTGGACTTAAATTGAGACCTAAATTTTTCGGACTATACAAAATTACAACAGTGAAATCAAAAGACAGATGTGAAGTGGAAAATGTTGGTCAACATGAAGGACCGAATTTTACAACAACTTTAGCAGATCACATGAAGAAAGGACTCCAAAGACAATTTTTGTTTCAACAACAAAAAAAACTGAACATTTTATTTTTTTTTACCTCAAGGGACTCGCAACTTGCTTATTTACCTGTTTACTAATTACATTTTAGTGTTTTTTAGACATAAAGATACAGCAGAACTGATGGAGCAGACGATCTCGATGATATCCACCTAATAGGACCTCTTTTTTTTAAATTTTTTTTTTTGGATTCCGCACGACAAGATGCCCATGCACTGAGGGCAGTGCACTTGTCAAGAAAGCTGACTGTGGGTTAGGACACCCATCATTATACAAATGAGACACCATGAGAGTTACCATTAGCTCTTAAGTCTTGAAAATTATTTATGTCTAAACCCTCAACACATTCTTGAAAATACTTAACTCGAACGCATAATCCTTCCACGTGGACGTACTCACTTTTTTATGTGACAAGAATTTTAATTGGAATTGTTGTGGCGTTAGTTTAAATCGTTTAAGTAGTATTTGTTTTACATGGTCATGATCATTTGCCACTTTAGCTGGTTCTCTCGTTATTAGTTGAAGTATTTCTAGTGGAAATAGACCTAATAAGTATGTAACCCATTCCTCTTTGGGAATGTTAATGCGGTCTATTTTGTCTTTCAAAAAGCCTTAGATAAATACTCAATTCGCCGTTCCCATCAAATCGATTTTATGAGTTTGAATAAATCATTGTTTGCCACTTTTCTTATGGGATGACTCTGAAAATTTTCATTAGGAATTCGAGCATTTGCGGCCGCTACTAATTCTAATTTTTTAAGCTCAAATTCACATTCGATTTTTAAGTTTTCTGCCTGTTCTAGTCTCTCAATAATTATATTTTCAAGTACTGATTTGGCTAAAACATCATAATTTTGGGCATCTACAATTACTGATTTTAAAGTTGCAATTTTAGGTTTCTCGGGAATAGTAAGCCCTAACTCTTCTACCAATTTAATCAAATCATCTTTACGCGCTTTAGCTAGGGACGACATTCTAAAAGTTTTGAAAGTAATTTACAGTTTGTCCACGTCACTTCCAATGCCAGTGTTTCTTCATCCAGTAAATGTCGTTGTCCTTGTTTGTCCAACAAATGTTTTCATCAAGTCTTGAATGTCTTTCATGTCACTATGGCACACACACAACACAAACATTCCATCGTCTGTAAACAATGGTTGCGAAGTTTATGATGTCACCTTCGCAGCTCAAGGGTCGTCTTTATCCAGAGTCTTCTCGTCGTCCCGTCATTGTTTTACCAACGAAGTTCGCTTCTTTTTTTCAAACGTTCAATTTTTTAACGTATAACTATTTATGTTTTAGTTCATCCCGGCCAAGCCCCCATTTGTGGGACTTATATTTTAGAATGAAGCACTATGAAGAACTCTATGGATAAATATTATGTCCTTTAATGAATAATTGCTACAGCTACTTCACATAGTTACAATGTTGTGTCTTCTACATTAAAGCACATAACACAAATTATCCTAATTCTTCATAAGTATATCATCACAGCTATATATCGCCGCGGTGGTAATATCCATTATATTCCTATGTCATCGAAAACGTTGCTGCCCTGTGTCCAACCTCCACCTCAATTGCTTCACACATCCTAGTCTTCTCCATTTCCATGCATGAGCTACCGTCACTGTCTACACACTCCCATGGCGTCTCATTTGTATAGGGATGGGTGTCCCAACCCAAATAAATAAACAAACAAATATATATATTTACACACACCACTTACTTTCTGAAATTCAGCAAATCCAATTGTTCCTTTTTCTGTCCCTATATTATTTTTTTCCATTTCTTCAATCATTTGTCTCACTTGCCACTGCGGTATTTTAAATCCAACCATATCTAAAGCTTGCTTTAATTCACTGACATCTAAATATCCATTGCCATCTTTGTCCAACTGTAAACCAAATTAATAAAAATACATAAAAGTTACAGTTCTCAACATAAAATGACTCATCATGTAGTATACAAAAACAATTTTGTGGTAGTTTGGTTTACGTATGTATGGTTTCAGTTAAATATTTTCTATTGACTATAAGATGATAATGTTTGAGTTCTATAGTGCAAGGACAGTAGGGGTCATATTGAACTGAGACCTACAGTTTTCCGAGGAATATAAGTCTCTTGAGGCCTCAGGAAACAACTCTCGGACTACAGTGAGCAGTTAGTCGGTAAGCATTCTTTTTTTTAACATAGTTTGGAATTGAATTTGAGATAACCACACACTAGGCAAATGCATTACCACTGCACCACCATGGATCCTGAGGTGATAACGAAGTTTATTGCATAAAATATTATGGCTTTTTTTGGAGAAGAGTTCTTGGATGTACAAATAATCAAGCAAAATCTTAGGAAGTGGCAGCTGGGAGTCCAAAAATAAATTATTATTTACAATTAGTTTATATAAAATTGTAATTTTGAATAATTCACATGATACAAAAAAATCACCTTAACACATAAAGGTTAGGAGTGTGATACCCGATTTATTTTTCATTAATAAGAGAGGAAGTGGGCAGCAATACAAATCTGTGCCTAAGGATGACAATTTCCTAAATCTGCCAGTGATTCTAAGAATATAAATTTAAATCCTGAAAGTAAAAGTTGTTTTCCATCAGGACGGAATATCTGACAGTATTACAAGATTATTATACAGTGCCAACTTCCTGCCCTAAAGTTGTTGATTTCCGATGTTTTTGTTTCATAACACCAGGAAGATCAGTTATTTCGGAAGGAAATGACTAGTCTCCAACACAAGGAAGTGCTGATTACATTGAACATGGCACAACTTTAATCTCATATCTAATTATAAATTCTAATGAAGGCATGATCATTTCCAAACAAGTCTGAAGGTAAAACTTACTTTTTTTTTTTAAATAAAAAGAATTAGTTCTGAATTTTTAGTGGATACAAAACGACAGGAAAATTAAGAAAAAATTAGATTTACACAAACTTAGCAAAAATCATGGTAGGAAAATAGTTGTTCTGTAATTTTATTAAGAGTGATTTTTGAAGTTTCCAAGACACCTGATACAAAGGATTTTCATTCCCTAAAACAGTGGTTTTCGAACATTTTATCCTATGAAACCTTTTTTTTTTACCAGATGCCCAGCTACCGACCCCTCTATAAACATATTACTCAAGGAAAATCTAAAGACTTATCACCTCTTGGATATAAGCATAAAAATAAGCAATAAGTCATTATCAAAAGATAGATAATGTTTACACAAAAGTTGATGCAGAAGCAAGAAAATTTTCAATGCAATGATACAATTAATTATTAATGAAAAGTATTAATAGAATGACTTTTTTTTTTTACAAAGTTTTTAAAGTTTGGTTGTATCACAAGCAAGTTTTAATTTCTTGCCAACTCCATCTATGGGGTTGCAAAGAGGTAAAATCACTGAATTTACAAATTTCCTGAAAATTTTGGCGAAGTTATACGAATGATACTTGTGGAACCCCTAAAGACTAGTCGGAGGAACTCCATGGATCCTATGGAACACACTTTAAGAAACACAGCCCTAAAAAAATTCGCAACTTCATAAAATTATCTACTTGAGCCATTCTTACGTTGAAATAAGGGAATTAACCCATTAACTGCTATGAAAGAGTGCGGTCCTGTAGGCAAAGTGATGACCTCAATACACACACTATTCTTTTCTCTGCTACGGATGTGCATAGTCATTTCCTGGTGACACTACAGCTGAATCCCCTGTTTTGTCGCCAACTCGTCTCCAAAACTGATGCTATACTCTTAAAACAGAGGGAAAGTTTTAGGAAGCGTTAAAAATGAGCACATGTACATGGTAGTTGTATTGTAGTGTCCCAGCGTCCGTTGGTGCTGGTGGTGATTTGTGAGTTGTAGAGATAGGATGAGCCACTGAGCCACCGTTTAAATGTATTTATTTTTGTAACAGATTGGAATTGATGGTATGTTTGGGATGGAGAGGGGGTATAAGATGAAGAGATTTGAGGAGGTATGGGGAGAAGAGGTTAGAGGTATGGAGGGGGAAAAATGGGAGAAGGTAGGGGGAGCTGAGGGGAATGTGGAGCATGGCAATGTGGGCAATGAAAAGCTGTTGAACTCGTACTTCACAAATCGGCGCTGATTAGCTGTTGGACTCATACTTCGCAGAAGATATAGGGAGAGGAAAGAATGGAGAGGAGGTATTAGGGGGGGGAAGAATGGAGAGGAGGTATTGGAGGGGGGAGAAGTAGAGCATGGCAATGTCAGTGCCGAAAAGCTATGTCGAAAGCTAACTCATACTCAGTAGAGTATATGTGGAGGCGGTGTCACAAAGAGGAAGTGGAGGAAATGATTCCAAAAGCCATAAAAGATCAGAAGCTTAAAGACAGAAGTTTTTTTTTTTTGTTAAAAAAATCTGAAAAGAGTATAATAGGTAGTAAACTCATTATAACAGGTAATTACTCCTTAAAAAAACATGGCGGCCGGGAAGCGAGCGCACGATGACGTAATCCGGGAAGGAGGTTGCCGCGACAGGGTTGCCACACCTTTTCGGCAAATCGCACAGGGGACACACATGTAGCCCATTTCCTTGATGTGTATGTCATTTTAGTTTCTTTCATCGGCAAGAGATGGCGCTGGGATGTCATAAATGCTACAGTGCCATTATTTCCCCCTTTATGCCTTTATCTAAACGCTGAAATCCTTTTATTTCAAATATAGGCAATTTAGCAAATGATATACAAATAGGAGGTTCTTGCAAATTATCAATAATTAATGGAAGGATCAATAATAAATCCATCAAAATTAATTATTGAAAATAGCGAAAATTATTAAGAAATCAATCAAAAACAAAAACTCAAAAGCTTCAAGCAAATATTGTTTGCTTGTGTGAGTTTCACAGCAAAAGGACAACAAGGGTCATGCTGCACTGTGATCTCCAGTTTTCTAAGGAATCCGAAACTCAAAGTCTAGGGAGCCAAATCATGGAATACTGTGAGCAGTTAGTCAGTAAAAGTTCTTTTTTAGCACAGCTGGGAGTCAAACCCGGGATAACTGCATGATAGGCAAATGCGTTACCACTGCAGGACCTCCAAACATAAATTACCCAGCACCAAAGTTTAAGCTGCGTAAGATTTTTTTTTTTTTTCACATTTTGAGGAAGGATATTGTGTTCTGCGAAAAAATTTAATATCACTTTCGCTAAAAAACGAATGCCCTGAAAATTAAAAACTTTTGACAATTTTATTGTTGGTAGCCGCCATACGACGATCTTGAAGACCTCCTGTGACATCTTGAACAGATGAATCAAAATCAGTTTGATTTTGAGTATGTCTACAAACTATGATGTGTTGCAAAGATAAGGAGAATCGTACAAGTATATCGCCGATTGTGTAATTTTGTACAAAATAAAAAGTGTTATTTGTAGTTCTAAATTTTAATTATGTTATTTTGTTTAACATTCTCCTAAAGTACAAAATTCTCAAGACGAGAAGTATTTACAGTAGAAAGCTAAAAGAAATGTAAAAATTCTCAAATTTGTTTAATTTACATTTTAGCTAAAATGCTAAAGCAAAATAATAATTCAGCTTAAACCCTGTCCAGCACAGATAGGAGAAATGTAGACAGAGAAAGGGTCTAACATAGGAAAGCCTCTCTCCCTCCCGAACATTCAGAGGTTAAAAAGTTAAAGAAGAACTAGCTCAAAATTTTAAAATGGTAGACTGCAGAACAGGCTCATGGTTTACAGCTATTTCCTATATTCATTGAAGCTATTACGTTTAAAATTATTGATATGTATAATTTATCCTTGGTGCTTGGTCAAATTCAATTTCAAACTTCCCTGGCTTTTTCAGGTCTACTAGATCGAATTTTAAATCTTAACTTCCAATCGCTTATTATAGTAAACACATTACAATGCATTAAAATTTGCATAATCAAAACAAGTTTCAAGAACATAAAATCTACTAACAGAAAACCACAGAACTATTTGATTTGATTAGTAAATTTACAAATACGATGATTGTATTAAAAAAAAAACATTTCTTTCACAAAGAATCTGACATTAATTACATATTTACAACATTTTCACTTAGATCCTTTGAATTCATTATAAACCAGCAATCGCCAATCGGTGGTCCGCAAGAGAATTTTGGTGGTCCGCAGAAAAATCTGGACATTATTTGCATTTTTAATGTTTTATTAATAATAAAAATAATATTCTAAGAAATTCTCATATTCTGAATGACAATTTTCACCTTTATATTGCACTAAATTCACGAAATGTGGTCCGTGGGATTTAAAATTATGAATTTAGTGGTCCATGAGGTCTGAAAGGTTGATGACCACTGTTATAAACGAATTCAACTACATAATCGTAAAGCTAGAGTTTAATATTTCATTCAAAAAGTATGTATGATCAGAACCCCCCCAAAGATAATTTAGATAAAACTAACGTTTGTTTTTTATGTTGTAGTTATGTTTGGCAAACTCTCTTTTCTACTAAATGTGTGTTTAATAATTTTATACAAATTATTACTGTTATTTATTCAAAAAAAGTAACTTTTTGGAAGTTTAGCTAAAAGTTTTCCAAATTTTTTAGTCAGCAATGTAGTGAAAAAAAAGATTATTTTAATAAAATATTTATCATATCACTGAATTTTAAATTTTTTCCTTGACTTTTAGGTTCTCAATGTTTTCTAAATGGTCAGACACTCTGTTTAACCTTCCGAGGTCGGGTCATCTTAAACGATGTTCGATTCTGAAAAATCAGGGTTCACATTGAAGAGAAAAAATCCCCCGACTTTCCTAACAAAATATTACCTGACTAATCATAAGCAACTTTCAGCTGCACTTTGGTTGCAGGAAAAATGGTTTCACGTTCGTGAGATATTTAGCTATTCAAAACTATAAATATAAACTTTAGCAATTCAGAAGTTAAGAAAGTTTTCCTTGACTTTTCCAAGTTTGACCAAAAAAATATTTTCCCTGACTTTTAGGGACGATTTCAAATTCCCTGACAATTCCAGATTCTCTAGGTGTGTGGGAATCCTGAAAAATACAGAACACGTTTGCAACGCTTTTCGCATCTGTTACTAGAAATGCATTTATCATTAACTTCAAAAATTTTCGATAATTTAAATAATTATGTGAACTTTTAGCAAATCCATAGTTTTAAAAAAAATTAAACCAAAGAAGCAACGCGCGGGAACTGACTAATGTCATTAAGCACCGCAACCCGAAATCCTCAGAATGTAATCGATCTTGTCGTCACGGCCGTTCTTGGAGGGTTGTAAAAGGTGCCCACCTGGGCGGCCGCAGACAATTTATTATATTATTACATTGCCTTTAAAACTATGTAGTATGAAAGTAAACACTGCATATACAAAATTCTTAAATGTTAAATTAATGAGATCGGCTCGCAATACTGTTTTTGTACCTGGGCGGACAAAAATCCAGGAACGGCCCTGCTTACATCAAACGTTAAAAAACGTGAAATAAAATTATTTCTTAAATGCACAATGGAATAAATTTCGTGACCTGCCTTGGAAGGGTAGAAAAAATTCTCCCGCGATTTCATTATACGCCGTCGTACAGAACCACTGACGTATGCGGGGGGGGGTTGATGGGGGTTGTAACCCCCCATTGCAATGAAATTTTGTATATTTAACATAGGAATATATGAGTTGTAGCTCTGTAACCCTCCCCTTACGAATTTTTTGCGTACACCTATGTACAGAACCAACCTTAAAAACCCGAAGAAATCGCTGGTCAGAGGGTTAAATAAATTACAGTTTTAAATGAACAGATTGTTCTCTCTCAAGATAAAATTGAAACTTTTAAAATGATAAATCATTGATTTAACGTGATTTCTGAACAAGTGAAGATTTACCACTACTCACTTAACATTACGACGATCACGGGAGCGATTGGGTTTTGCAGCACAAGGGGCCTACAGCTTTCGTAGGAATCCGAACATTAATGTAAGCAAAAAGTTCATACGTGGGGAGGAGGGATTGCATGGCTACAACGCCATATATATGTATACAGTATATATATACAGAATTTCATTGCAACGGCGGAATTATGACCCTCAACCTCTCCCCTGCATACGCCACACGGAATTCGAACCTTTACTGCCCAATTAAACAAGTCCTAGACAACGATGAGGAAAGATATACGGCATGCATTTTACATTACAACTGGAATCGAATCTGGGTTAACGGCAAGATAGATGAACGCATTACTACCACGCCTAGGATTCCCTATCCAAGCTTTGAAAGAGGATGTACAATGAATATTCAAAACCATGGAGTTAACTTTTTAAGAACATTAATGTGTTTAACATACATTTCACTAAAACATGAATGTACGAACACGACACTGACGATATACCTAATTTTTAAATCTCAAATATATAAGACCATTGTATTGCTTAGTGAGTTGGTTGTAGTTTTATGGCATTGCTTCGTGAGATTTCTTGATTTAGTCGAATAGGATTTTCGTTTTTAACGAAATCAATACAATGTAAAATCGTACAACCATTGGGATTTAATGAAACAACCTTTGCTTTAGGAATTGCTTTCTTTTTGGTTTTACGGCTCAAAGACTACAGTGGTCATGCTGCGCCGGGACCTACTGTTTTCCGAGGAATCCGAACCTCTTAAGGCCTGGGGAACCAAACCCCGGACTACAGTGAGCAGTGCGATCTTTTATGAGATCTCTGAGTAAGCGTTCTTTTTGCACTGCTGGGAGTCGAACCCGGATTAGCCGCGCAATAGGAGAACGCGTTACCACACTGCGCCACCGCAGGGCTTTAGGAATTGTCAAAACTTTTTTTAATTAAATCCACGAATTCAAAAACTTAGCTCCCTTCCATACCTTTGGGAAACGTTGTTTGGAATATGTAAGATATTACTACCTTTCTCAGGGTTAACACAACTGCCAAATGGTCAACGCATAAAGTCATCGTGGCATGATTTTGGAATCAAAAATTATTAACCATTTGTTTTGTATATCATCCCAAATGGTTCTTACTCATTCCATCACTTGAAGAACTGTCCCCTTGAAAAACTGTTAGCAAGGATACTAGCAATTAGAAATTTAACAAAATATGGCAGATGCCAATTTAACTGCTATAAAAATAGAAAAAACAAGTTTGTTTTTTTAAAACCCCATAATCACGATTTTTGGTATTACGAATACAGCAGTACATTTATACCACCACCTGCAGTACTATGCCAACTCGAATAGTATTATAATCATACTGAAACGACAAACGTTGTAGTGCACTTTTAGTTTCGCCATAATTCACGCAGAAAATGTGTTACGTTAATGTTTTTCATTCTTATAATATATATATACTACACCCGTAAAATGCAAAAACACGGTACCGCCATTTGAGTTATGACTAAACAGCGGTCAATGTGAATAGAACCTGTATCTGTGATTTGGCAGGAAGCCAAAACTTCAGGAAGGGGAATTTGAAAGCGAACATTCCGTGACACAGCATAAAAATGTGCATGATTAAGGCATCAGGTTTAAGCATTAACGGAACGTTTCGAAAAAAAAAAATGTTTGTCTTGCACTAGATTACAAAAGCACACTCGGCCCTGCCCTGAAAACCGACAACCTATATCGAAATCTCAAGTTCCTTTCCGTACGGGGACCCCAGCAATTATATATTATATATTATAATTTTTTTCTTCTAGAAAGACATTTATTATGGATCGACTTCATTAGTAGATATTGTCACCCTGGATACTTTTTTTTATTCGTTCATTTTTTTAAAAATTTGGACTAGAAAAGGAGAAAATTTTTAATTGTAAGTGGTTTGTGGTTTACGGCGCAAAAGGAGCTATGGTTATGCTGCGCCGGGACCTAGGAAACCAATCTTCTGACTGCGGTGGGCAGAAAAAACGGCACCAGTTCTACAGTAGCAGTGAAATACAATTCGGATTAACAGTACATTAGAGGAACGCGTTAATCTACAGTAGGACTTAATTTGATACTTTTAAAACGCCGGTATGTTAATTTTTGCTTGAGTTTTACGGCACAAGGACAGTCAGGGTCAATTTCAACGATAATTCATTATAAAAACGTCCACACTTATTGCTCGTGAAATACATCGTCAAGAACATTTTCAGCGAATTGAAAACCACGACGTTTTAGAGTGTTTCCCTCCCGGTTACTTCATATCTTCAGAAGTTTTCATACCGAATTCCCAGTTTTGCAGAATTGAATCAGGGAAGCAAAACCACATCTTTTTGCACCCTTTACTGTCTCACGTTCAACAACTCCACTTTTTTGCAACATTAAAGATATTAATCAACAACAAATTTTCAGGCAATCAGCTGTGTAGCAAAACGATTATTGCTAAAACTTTATGTTTCGATTCAAGCTGTGCGAATCATCATCAGAAGAGGTTAAATTACATGAAAAACTTTTGAGACAATTGTAGAATATGCATAAGTTGCGGAAACAGTATAAATACGTTAAAAGAAATTATTGTGAAATTTTAGAGACGAATATAAAAGCCAAAACAGAAGGAAATGAAATCGAAAAATGAATCTCTATTGAAATAGAGATAATGCAGAAATCATTCCTGTTGCTTGGCTACCCATTCTAACAAAATTGTAACGTGTAAATATCAGTTTTTATTTTTCGATTTCACTTTTTTTCAGTTCTGGCTTTTATATTCATCTCTAAAATTTCATAATAATTTATTTCAACGTATTTATACTGTTTCCGCAACTTACGTATATTCTACAATTTTCTCAAAAGTTTTTCATTTAATTTAACCTCTTCTGATGATGATTCGCACAGCTCGAATCGAAACGTAAAGTTTTAGCAATAAATAATCGTTTTGCTATACAGCTGACTACCTGAAAATTTGTTGTTGATTATTATAATGCGCTGTGAAAGTCTACGTGAAACTAAAGAGTTTTTTTTGTTGTTTTTTTACCATCGGAAACAATAAAAATTACGGGTGAAAAATCCCCATTTGTCTTGAAAAAAAAATTCGATATACAATAGAACCTCTGTTAACCGAAACACTTTTAACCCTCTGACTGCTTATCCCTCGATTTCCACGGGCAACATGAAAGTAACCAAATTTTCCTTTCGAACGGTTTTCGCGGGTATGAAATTTTTCCATCTTTCATCTGTCATCATCTTTGGTTACAAAAATATGCTACATATTTTAACTCTCAATTACATGTAGATTTGAAATATATAATAAAAAAATATGAAATTTTTAAAGCGATTTTGATAAAAAAAATCGAGCAGTTAGAGGGTTAACCGAAATATGTACAGGTTTTTTTAAAGGTTTTTAAAAGAAATACACTTTTCCCGAAAAAAATGTTAATAATAATAATGCAGTATATTAAACGCTACTACAATATTGTAGCACATGCTAGTTGAGATGTGTAACACCTTATCCAGAGCCAGCAGTGGCACTTCTTGCCTACAGTGTTTATTGTTCGTTCAGCTTTGTGGCTTCTGTTCTGCCAGTCAGTCAATTATCATATTTTCGCTCATGCAGTAGTTTGTGTAAATCGTGTATCCTGATTTATTCGTGTGTTTAATTTCTATGCGTTAATTTGTGTGTCTACGGTATTACCGGTATGTCAGCTAAACGGAAGCAGGTTGTAATTACAGTTGAAGAAAAATTGGAAGCAATTAGAAGAATACAAAATGGGGAGATTTTACGAACGGTAGCAGCAAATTTTGGCATTGGCATTTCCAGTGTCCGACTGGGTTAAAATGAAAAAGAAATTTGAAGACCATGTCTCAAAGATGCCGAACAAAAGAACAATGAAAACAGCGCAAAATGAGAAAGTCAACGAGGCCGTATTTTTATAGTTCACCTAACAAAGGGAAAACGGTATAACCGTACCAGGCCCAATTATTCAAGAAAAGGCGAAAATTCTTTCTGAAAAGCTGGGCGAGGCGATTGCATTACGGTTTGTTGAACAATCTGATGAAACACACCCTTCAGACGTTCTTCTAATGAAGAGGTGGCGAGCTATCGCTCCGCGAAAACGATGCGAAAGAAAGAAGCAAAAGAAAATTTAGATTTTTCAAAAAAAGCAATTAAAATCATTCTGGGAATTACATAATACAGTACGTATTGCATATAATTTTAATAAATACTTAATTATTACAGAGTATGTTGAGTTTTTGTTGCGTATTTCCACCTTTTAACGTAAGAAATCGCCTTTTTATCGGAAACAGCGCTCCCCCACCCACTTCGTTCCGGTTAACGGAGCTTCTTATATAAATATAGAGAGAATTTCAATATATAGAAACAGTTTTTCTATAACCACGGGGATTCACAAAAACTGCAATACACATATACCGATTTTCGATATACGGAAGTTCTACCGTATTTTGCTAACTTTCGAAATCGCGGTTTTTATTTGGATTTAATCCTTCACAAAATATTTCGGATTTTTCTGCATGTGTAATAAAATAATTTACAAAAAGTTGCAACTGTCAAACTGTGACAAACCGTAGATTGCGAGTGTTGCGTATCATTAGATAAGGCATTTAATCTGTTAGCACGTTCTCGATAAAGAAGAAAAAACGAGCATTTAGTACAATTTTATGCTGCTAACTATCGATATGACTAACAGTGGATAGTTTACAAAATAAATTTTTACTGATAAAGATCCCTCCCCATGATTTAGTCTTAGATGGTTAAACACCCGTATAAATTATGACAATCGTGAAAATTTGATTATTTCATGGTATTCATTATTTCGTTTGGAGTTAAAAGAGTCACTTTTAGACATTATCTACCCTTATTACGAGCAATACGCATTTCCTTTGTAGGTTTAAAATTCAAAGTCAAAAACAATCCACAAAATATAAATTTCGTTGATTTTTTTTTTACTTGCGGGAATAAGCCAAAATGACCGCTTTAAATGCGGAAAGAAATAATTCTCCAAACGATCAAAACGTATCAGCTACATGTGGCAACAAAATTAAATTAGACTTTGATCACGCGTAACTTGCAATAAAAATATCATTACGCAACCTTGAAAATAGTGAATACGTATTATAATCCATCACGTATGTGTAATTCATACCACCTACTTTTGTGCGCATTGAACCCATAACACAGTCCCCTTTCCTTCTCCAAAAGTAGAGTAACTACAATGTTTACTGAGTAAGAGAATTATTTTTGGTCAGTCCTTACTTCACAAAAGAAGTTCGAAGTAACATAGACTACAGTTCAAGATGCTATGGTTACAAAAATTACTTTGATACGCCGAACTAAGAATCCATTCGCATTCTATGCTGAACGTTGAAACTCAACACTTCCAAGAAAAAAAAATTATCGATCTCTAAAGTGACTCGGTAAGACAAACCGTATTCCTGAGCTTCAGGTGGAATGCCGGATAAAAGATTTTTCACTTAAGCTGAAAAATCTCGTATTATACGACATGCCGCAAAATTCGACTTGCTTTTTGTTAAAATATTCTCCGTCACCTTTAAATGTGAAGTTACAGTGTGATAGAGCAAAAAATCGACAAACGCCACATCTCTCATTTCATCCAGCACATGCTGAGAATAGGATTATAGGTGGTCATATTCCAAAATCTTACATTCCTCGGAATTACCATCTATCCACAAATACGTTATTTTATTATTTGCAAAAGGTCCAGTTAACCTTTAACATAACCTGCTGCAGACTGATAAAAAATACACGAACAGAATAAAAATTTCACCCCTGAAATTGATAATTGCTGCCTCACAACTAAGAAAAAGAAAAAAACTCCGCATAACTAATCCACGTTATATATAACGAATTATAATACAAAACCAGTTCATCAATTCTTTCGACGATCCTTCTATTTCTAAAAACGAAATATTACAACATCCACACACTAATACCTCCAACGGGTAGGGGAACCTGGGGAGCCTTGACCACGTTTTCAGAAAAGTAATTTTCTAAATTTAATTTTGAAAATTAGAAATCAATACGATAGTGAATATAATATAGATTTTCATAAGGAACACAAATATATTTATAATGTTGTAAATAATAAATTTTTTCTGTACTAAATTATTTTTTAAAACATGCAAGTGGGTCAAGAATGAATAATTTTAGAATGGAATATTAAATATATTTTACTAGTTATGTAAACATTAAAGTATAAAACTTTTAATATGATAGTTTAACTTTCTAAAATCATTTAAGAATGTGTATTGTAAAACTATTAATGGTACATTATAGAATTATATATGTATCTTAGAAATAATAATGAAAATATCCATACAATACTGTATTAAATATCCCTCTTAATGATGTTAAATGTTTTATTCCATTTAAAAGCATTAACATTTACAACAGGTATACGTAATACCATAATTTCAATTTATACGTTTATCTCAGTAGCATTAATTGCATGAAAACCAAACTACGTTTTCATTGCACCTTTTTCAGTGCAACCAGAAGACAGAGCATAGCAGTTTTGTCATATTTGTTAGATAAACAGGTAAGTCTTCATTTTCAGGTTAAACGAAAGTATATGTTCGTTCACATCGCCGTAAGAAGGTCACTTCATACTCATTATTATCATGTGTCACCCGTTCAACAAAATAACAAATCTCTCTTTGTTGTAAATTTCACTACAGCAAAGTCCCCAACGTTAAACTGATTACGCTTTCTCTTCAATTTCTTCTATGTCTTCATCAGTATAATTACTTGTACTACTAAGAACAGTTTTCTTTGGTACTTTCTGGACCCTTGCATGTTTGCTCTTTTGAATTTTATTCTCTTTCCACCTTTTTCTCACTTCATATTCAATTGCTCTTTTTATTGGCATTAGAATTAAAATATGCAAACTGTCATATACAAATTGTCTAGTAGTCTTTGGAGTTAATTCATAATGTAGTTTGGATGACAATGATATTCTTTCAACTGTCTTTCTTCAACATCATTAAAAATTTGCCCAGTTCTGTAATTAGGCTGCATATCTACGTCTTCCTTAATTTTACTCAATTTATACTTTTTTTACATACCCCTCCAGAGTTTTCCGATCAATGCAATAACCTTTTGCTGTGCTACGATAAAAAATCTAAAGCTTTCATCAGCAACTTTCTTTATGGCTGCCTTCATAACTTCTATGGAATGCTTTTTATTAGCTTTTCCTATTGCTTTATGAAAAAAAAGGCATCTGAGAAAAAGAAATAACATTTGGTTATATATAATTAATACTGTGATCAGTGGTGCAGACCATGGGTGTACACATACATTTTTTTTCAGAGTGGGGGCCCAATTTTTTTTCTATTTACTTTTTTGAAGATGTAAACAAAACACCTATTGGTAAAAAATTCTCGTGTACTGTATATAGATTTGATTAAGTATTTCTAGTATTGAAGGAAGTTTAATTTAAATAAGATTTTAATTTAGAAGTTTAAATAATCTTATAGATTTTCAAAAATATTTACCTAAGGCAGCCTTGACCCACTGGTCAACCCTCCCTTATATGGGATGGGTCAAGCCTCCCCACATGGCCATTTTTAAAAGAATAACGCATACTTATTTTAGGGCTAATTCAATGCACAAACTCTAAGGCTGTAATCAAAGTTTAATATGTTAGTATTTGTGAAATCTTGCTTATTTATATTTATTTCAATTGGTTTATCTGAGAAAATCTTACAAAATAAATCTAAAATACTTTTGATGCAGAAAAACACTTCATTCGGAATCTTTCCACACTTCTTTGAGCTAGATGCATGAAACTACGATGGCTGTCTCAGCATTTTAGTAGACTTGAAAGGTGAGTGACTCTAGTGCAGTGGTTCCTAACTGGTGGTCCACGAGACAAGTCATTATTTAAAAAATAAATAAAAATAAAAATATACTTATAAAAATTATTTATTAAATATTAAAATCAATTATAAAAATGAAATTGATTGCATATTTGTAGTATTTTACAATCTGATGGAACTTCAGAAAACGGTTCGTATTAAAAGTAATTCGTCTTAAGCGTGTTCATCTTAACGAGGTTTGACTGTATTATCATTAAATTTTTTTCTTTATTATTTCTTTTTTTTACCAAAGAACAATTTTACAAATACATTTCCGAAAAGAAAAAAGAAAAGAAAAAGAAAGAAAAAAAAAAAGACCCGGCTCTCAGTCAGATTCAGGTCTTGTAGTCAACTCGTGAGAATTTTTCAAAGTGGTCCGCGAGTCCAATTGAAGTGGAAAAATGGTCCGCGAATCCAATTGAAGTGGAAAAGTGGTCCGCGACTTAAATTGAGTTGGGAACCACTGCTCTAATGAAAGAAGTATGAAACACTTTTAAATACCAAAAAATCCAGGGTGGGTCAAGGCTTCCCAGGTTCCCCTACTCACACGATGTCCGATACGTAAGCATTTCCTGGTTGCCGGAAAGAAGAACGAAGACAACTAAAAAATGGCATGCGAAATACTGATAATGCAGCGCAACGAATACGGGCTAAAAATATAAAGAAAACCCAAAATAAATCCATCGATCAACCGGATCAACAATTTTTTAGCCAACGATCACGAAAGCGCCAAGTTGCGTTGCTTCTATTGATCACCCATGCACCTTTAAATTCTTGCAATACAAATATCATTGTTATGCTTGGTATGTTCTTTCTTTATCATTCTCATATAAGACAAAAATCATGATAGAAAATACATGGAATACAACAATATACAGATAATAAATACACGTCTTGTCTGACAAAAACTTCTAGAATAAACTTCGGATTAAACCCATCAGTTGTTAATACAAGTTCATACCACCATCGTCCTGGTGAAGATTTGTGTGTATTTAAAGATTTTACTAAAGTTCTTTACGATGAAACAGTAAGCTTCACGTTTTATTGCACGACTGAAAAATAAATAATCCAGAGTTTAGAAAAATGACCACAGAAAGTAGAAGAGCAGATACGTGGTCGAAATAAGAGAGAAAAACTAGATACAAAAAAGTAACTCGTACGTTATCAAACCAAGCCCTACTAAACAATAAAATCATGACTATAATGATTCGTTTTATATTCATTTAAAAATGAACTAACATGGGTAAGGCAATTGTTTGCGTGTGTAATTTACACGTCTAAACATGACAGAATACCACGTAAACACAATTCCATACGGGGGCGGAAGGGAAGCCGTATTTTGAAGATAAATTGATAAAACCCTACAACCCAAAAAAGTCACCCCCTTTTACTAATAAACAAGCGTGCTACTAAAAAATTTAAACCAAATTTTTGTGTTTACAGATATACTTTTAAGTCAACGAAGGAAAGAACCAAAAATTCGAAAAATAGCCCTGCACATTTATTTAGAGTTTCATATGTCAGATATATATATATAGGTAGACAACAATCTATCGAACTCCGTATACAGTTTTGCCAACGTTAATCATAAAAGTGATAAAAACGCAAAAGTCCTCAAAGAAATCGAGTTGTTAAAATGCGTGGTCTCTTTTTTTTCTTTTTTTTTAAAGCGCATCACTTTATCACTTACATACATGAAAACAAAGTAAATATAACTCCCTGCTTCTGAAGCAATATAATCTAAAGTCAATATCAAAGTTCAAGAGTACGTTAAAATTTTGTCCAGACCAAGTGATAAATAAACAGGAGAAAACGGTGAAAGCAGCCGACATTTTCTTCTTCTTTTTCCCTCTGGAGGAAAGAAAAAAAAAAGAAGTAGACTCCACCTGCATAAATCTCGTGGGCTCCCGCATACCCCATAAATATTAAAAGCACACCACAATCCCAAAAGCACTATGACAGAGCGCAGTGCATAAATAACCTAAAACTTTCGCAAATCCGTCCAGAATGTGGATCAAAACTTTCCAACAACAAAGAAACTACAGTTGAGGTCATATAAGCAACGGAAAGAAAAAGCTATCACTTTGTTCCACTTCAGGAAGTGGTGCAATGGGGTAGCCGAAATTCCGCGCTTGGCTGGGCGAAAAGAAAAAATCAATCATAATACATCGAGATGGGAATTAGGACCAATTTTGTTGTTAAATTTAACGGAAAGCAGTGAACTATCAAATAAGGAGAAATAAATTACGAAGGAGAGTCAGCAGAAACGTAAACATTGAATGAATCCAATATTCCACAATACGAAAGAACTAGACTTACTCACGCTCATTAAATTACTTGAGAAAATAAAAATAATTAATGACCCGAAAAAAAGACGGAAAATGGACAAATATTTAAAAATGCTTTCAAATGAATATAAAGTGAGCATCCTTAACTTGTTTATTCGTGTTTTGCGAGGCAGGAGTTAGCTAAGGTAATGCTGCAGTGGTAGCCGCAATTTCCGTGAAATCCGAACCTGTTATCACGGGAACCAAACCCCGGACTACGGAGGGCAGAAAATGGCAAGCATCATACGGCATAATTAGTATCGAACCCGGGTTAACGGCACGATAGACGAAAGCATTATCACTATGCCACCGTAGGGCTAATTCTTAATCTGAAATGCTTGGGGCCGTTTTAGATTTTTCCGGTTTTGGAGACATGCATAGTGAAGTTGAAGAGAAGAATTTTTTTTTTAATTTGACATGAATATAAATGCAACACGAATTATACATTAATAAACTTGGGGAACAGTCACTAGTGATGGGCGATTACGATGTTTTTACAGTCGAAAGGCTAGCAATTGACTCAAATTTACATTCAAGTCAACAATTCATTCGTCTTTGAGCTTAACGATCGAGACGTTCAGTTCAATCGCGAGTCAGCTGCCCAACCACACTACACATGCGCGTAAACATCACTGAATCTCTGCTGCACGCTGCCGTCATGCACGTGGCGTCGTTGTCAATTTTATGAGTAGATATACCTAGCCTCGTTTTCTGACATCAAGGCAAAAAGGTGATAGCATTTTTTTATAGAATCGTTATATAGGTTTTAAAGAGCCTATAGAGTAGAACCCCGATTTAACGAAATTCAAACGAACTGCACTTTATTGCAGGAGTATTTTTATTTTCCTTTTTCGTTGTTGTAAATAGACAAAGACCTATTCGACAAAACCTATTTAACATTTTAAATTTTACAAGTTAAAGAGAAGAGCTGATTTGAAAAAGGCCATTACCCACAAGTATTTTTTTTTCTTTTTTAAGAAAAAATACCCATTTGCTCTTACAGCGCTTAAAACAGTCCCTGTTACCTATACAGGGCTTAAGAAAAAGGGCCTTTCATCGAAAAATTTCAGTTTTCTAGCGCTTTTGTTACAGCTTGATTATTGCGACAGTTTCGTTCACATGCATTCGCCCACCCAACTTATTGAAACTTTTTGACATTATCCACGCTGGAAAAGGCCCTAGGTTAAGGTCAAGGCACTAGCGTACACAGGGGGGGGTGATGGGGAGTTATACCCCCTGGGCCGGATTTAGGGCACAATGCGCCCTGGGCACAATGCGCCCTGGGCACAACGATTTTAGCACCCCTCTCCATTGACGTAATTAGGGGGAGGGGGGGAGGTTAACCCCAGAAAATTTCTTCTAAGCATTGAGATATACGGTTTAGCCCTCCCACTAGAAAATAGGCCAGCCCTCCTAGATATTGAAGCGAGTTACGTCCATGCCCTCCTCCCGCCATACTATCGGAAACAAAATTCTGTCGGTCTGTCCACTCAAATGCGACAAAAAATTGGGGGGGACAGGGAAGGGGCGGCATTTTGATCAGCCTACCTTATGTGCATTATTATAAGATAAAATAACGATATTTTTATAAATAAATTTAGTTTATTTGACGACGATTTTTTGGATATTGGGAGAAGAGGAGGAAGGGCAGGTGCAGAGCAAAATTTCAGAGTGGCCACAAAGCTTGAAAATTTCACTTGTAAGTTTTGTTTGAAGTATTTTGTACTTGAAAATAATCATTTTTAATGTAAATTTATTATTCTCAGGGGGGAGCAGGCCCCCTGCTTGGATTCGTCCTTGGGGGAGCAGGGGGTTGTTTCACGCAATTCTTCAGAATTTCAGATTTAGACAAAAAAGGTGGAGGGCGCCTTCTCGGGGAGAGCTGATCGACAGAATTCTACGGTAAATGACGGTTAAAATAAAAAATCCGCAGCCTCTTTGCGCCTTAGGAATTTTGTTGCATCCAATGTGCCCATTTATAAATCCGGCACTTTATACCCCTGCACCCCATTGAGTTTTGATCAAAAACGAAGTACTACAAATAAAAGTGCACTAAAATTGTCTGACGAAAAAAATGAAACCAATGGACTGCAACTTCAAAATCTTTTTTTTTTTTCATCCTTTATACAAATATACTTACCCTTTGGCCTAATAGAGATTAATGTTTATATTTTACCAACTGCAACAATACTAACCACACAAGTGCCTACGAAAACCAGTCTGCTGTCGTTCTTAGTTTCCACAAAATTACCCGCCACGTTTGTTTATATAAACATACAGTACAGGCCTACTATAACGTATAACGCGTCATAACGAGGTCTATGCGAATTGCTGTTTTCCTCGCTATATCCGGTTACTCGTTTATAACGATTGACGTTTATATAGCCTTATAGTATGACGATATCATTGCGCATATTTCGCAGTCTTCGTTATACGCCGTTTCCTAGTAATATCGATCCTCATTACACCGCGAATATACTGCATTGTAAACTAGTTTTTAGTATAATGTATATACGTATATTCTACAAATATATTTTTTTCTACTCAACTTTCTTTCGTGTATGTATATTTCGATGTCCTAAACAAATAAATTTAATCAAACTGTACGTTTGAAACAACTAAAAACGCTGTAAGGTATTACCCTTCTCAGGGATAACACAATTGCCAAATAATGGTCAACACAGAAAAGCCTCCGGGGCGAGTTGTTTTTTTCGTAGTGAATTTATTATACGTGATAATTCCGACACCCACATATTTTAGCTCACACTCTAGTTTTTTTTTTATTATTATTATAGGAGAAAGAGAGGCGGCATCGTCACCGACCTAGAGTCTCTCCGTTGAACCGGAACACCTTAACCGCTAGGGTATCGAGTAGGGAAACGAAGCTCCGTTTCCCCTACGTAAGGCTGTAATATAATGATACTGACCTTTCTTCAAACGACTAAAAGAACAAAAAGTATTACTGACAATGCCCCCGCCAAGAAACATTTTTAAAGTGGAACGTAAATTTTGCCCGTATGTCTATTTCGCCACAGTTGCGCAGGTGATGGTAGAACATAACAATACCATAACTGATCAGACACAGGATTTCCCATATTACATTATCGTGGAACTGATGAATTAGCAGAAACGAGTTCGTTGTCTTTATTAGAAAAATAATTTGTTATCTACTTCTGCGTATTTCATTTAAAGCTTAACCACGGAAGTGAGTCAGCGAAAATGCTAAAATGACGAACTCCGCCGGGTGTGGCGATGAGTCAAAGCAACGCAATGTACAAGGAGATTCTAATAGTATCGATGGCCTTGCGCACACCTACATAACATAATACAGGTCACAGACACCACTCACTACTATCCAGACGCCAGCAATACTAGTGTTCCCACTTGCACTACCTTACGTCAACGTCATCGTGGTAGTATGACGTCACTCCGGCTATTAATCCCGGTATGCACGATTCCTCCTTTCGAGAGCGTGTGGTATTTCAACTTGAAGTAACAGCGATAGTTCTTATTATGTCAGGACGGAACGCAAAGAAAGGCAAAACGGAAACACCGCTTGCTTTACAGTGTGCATAAAAAATACGTCTATTCGCGAGAATACAACTGGTTCTCGTTTGATTTTTATCGTAAGCTACGGAGTAGAATCATGCTTCAATGACACTCGCACCATTAGTGTATTTTCGCGAAACAACCATAATATAGTACAATATCGAAGGCTTCGCTGCAACCCAAAAAAAAAGACATCAAGCGTTACTATCGTAAAAGGGAATTGTTTCCGTTACCTCCCAGTCGGTGAACGGCAAATCTGGTTTCAAAACCATACCTTGTGTATTACTGAAGATGCATACGAGATCTCTCGTTAACCCGAACTGCTTCCTGAAGCCCCGCCGATTTGCAAAGAAATTCTTGTAGTTTTTTTGTTTGTTTTTTTCACGAACGAGGGTAACATGAAATACCGCTTAAGGGGGGTTATACCTGAAAAATGAATTTTCTTATATTCTTAACCAATTTCACTGAAAATTGCACATAACAACTATAAAAGAATACTTTTCGGAAAGTTTCAACACTTATAACACAATAGGTTTTTAGTATATGTTATTTACTTCTTTTTCAAGTGCCGTATTTAAAAAGTTCCACGGCGGTGCATTTTTAAAGTAAAAATTTTGCATTTTTTTTTTTTTAAATAATCATTGAAACTATGCTTATAAAAATTACTAAAAAATTGCACTCTGTTTTTAATAGTTTTGGTTTAAAAAATAAAAACTTGCCTATTCTTAAAAAATTGGCAATTTTGTCCATTCGATTATAATAAATGCCTCAAGAAACATGGAAGATATCATTCCTCAGCAAAATTGTAAGCAACTTTTATTCATTATTGAGTCACTGAGTGAATATGTGCAGAAAAAATTAAAATTATTCACTGAAAATTGCATCGCAAGGAATGTTTTGCGTAATGCAAATTTTCTAAGAAATTGGTTTTGAGAAAAACGCAGTTATCATTTGCGTGTCTAAATCTGTGACGTGACTACATTCAAAATGATTTTTAAATATGATGGCCGCGTCGCATCGGAGTAACAAAACCGTTCTTAGAAAGATACTGAAAGGTATGTAAATCAAAACATTGATGTTTTCCCCTAAATTCACTACTTTTTCAGGTATAACTAACCTAACCATTAAGGAGGTTCGAATGTATTTAATTCCGACATTACATTTAAAAACACTGTTACCTATTTTTGCTGCATTATGCAGAACTATTTCGAATCCTTCCGAAACGACCCCCCCCCAAAGTCCCAAAACTTCTGAATGGAATCTACGGCTTAACGACTTTTCAACTACGGTATGTTTTCATACGATCAAGCTTACAAAGAAGTGAACGTAGCTCAAAAAGCTCATTTGAATTTTACAGCATAAGGACAGCAAGGATCATGCTGCGGCGGGACCAATAGTTCTCTGAGGAATTCGAACCTCTTAAGGACTAAGGAACCAATCTCCGAACTATGATGAACAGTTAGTCAGTAAGCTTTATTTATTTATTTATTTATTTTTAATATCTTCTCCGCAGTGCTGGTAGTCGAACCAGGGATAACAAGACACTAGGCAAACGCGTTACCACTGCAACACGGCCAGCTCAATAAGCACTCAGCAATGACTGAAATGAACTTCGTTATTGAAGCGTTACTCTAGAATGGAGAGAAAGTTTTCGCACTAAAAAAGGCAGTTCGAAATTCATTGGAAAACATAACTACGCGTTAATCAATGTGAACCAAATAAACTGTAAATATTTCAGTTGAGGTAGAATACCAAATTCTCCGATTAAAACATTTTGATGTCAATGTGTTTGTTAGCCGTAACTATTGCATTATCTTCTGTGTTATTTGCCCAAATTCTTCGACTGAAACGCAATAGTTTTGGATGTTTTCGGGATAATCCAATTGGGGCGTGTATGAAAAATGCTATACAACTGCAAAATCGGTTTCATGTTCGTCGTTTTACGGTGCAAAGGCAGACAAAGTCGTGCTGCACCAAAGAAGGAAAAGTTATGTATACAAGCTGTAGCAAAAAAAAGAAGAAAAAAAAGAAAAGAAAAAGAGCGGCGCTCATTCCACGGTGTACCACTGTAATCGAACCAGGGTTCACGACACGATAGACGAACGCATTCCTTCTGCGCCACTGTAGATCTTATCCTAATGCGTATCAGAATTATAAGGTGTTGCATTCTCACGATAGAATATGCGAGCATTTGAATTTCTCCTTCAAATATGCTTGCGGTCAGTGGCGTAGCCAAGGGCGCCACAGTGCGGGGAAGCCTTTAAAAAGCAAAATTTATTTATGTTTTATTATTCCATGGGCAATGACAGTCACTCGCCCCGGGCGGCAAAATATCTAACTACGCCACTGCTTGGGGTGTAAGACGGTTCTCAGTTTATATTTTTCTACTATCTTTAACGAACACGTTTGATCATCGTTTATATTTTTGCACCGACAGACGGCGCAGCCGCATATATGGAACGGGACTGGAGGCTTAACGTGACTTTTGATGGTCGGTTGGATTTTTAGAGCGCGAGAACAGCGTTCTGCGCCAAACAAGGTGAATATGCATACATGGTTTCCACAACATCATAATTAGATTTTGTATACAGGCAGTGTAATTATATACTAAAAGCGAATGATGTAAGAGATCGGATATGAGAGTCAAAACCAATATCTAAGATTAAAAATGATTTCGCGATTAAAATAATCGCCTAAAATGCTAAAAAGGTTAAAATCATTTCGGTTAAAAGCTAAAGACCCTTGTTGACGAAACGTGACCTTCGACTCACGATACGATTACAAGCAACCAAGTTTGTTGGAAATCAAATCCAACTCAAAGGCCGTGTGGTCGTAACTATTGAATCACTAGGGCATCAGAAAGTGATATTCACTAAAACCCCAATTATCTGAACTTCGCTTAATTCAAATGGCCTGCTGCACTTATTGTCCCAATGATTTTCTTTTTTAGGAGACACTCATTCAATGTTCTTGTTTTCTAGTGCACCCCGACCTTAAAAGAGAAATCAACACCAAATTATAGATATCGGACATACATACAAAATGAATACAATCGTCCCCCTTCATTCGCGGGTTCGGTATTCACGCTTGTGGATGGGTTTGTTTTTTTGGTTTTTTTTTGTAAAGACTGAAATCTTTAGGTCAAAACAATAAAGTATACATATTATTACCTCAAGAAGCCTACTGTATAACGTACTAAAAATAAACGGATAAAGATAGAGTATACACATGCTGTTCGTTCACGAAAAGAAGTCCGATGGAACAGTTCAAAATAACGGAAGGTGACATCACAAACGGGCAAGTTAATTACAACAGAGGAGGCCGACTCCAATTTCAGAACTTGTTTTTAGTGAACGTTTGTCGGCGCCAAAATCAAGTTCTGAAATGTGAGTCCTCCTCTGCTGTAATGGGATAGTCCGTTTGTGACGTCACCTCCCGTTATTTCTAACTGTACCATTGGACTTCTTTTCGTGAACGAACAGTACGTGACCATTTCAGGTGCTGTTACAACGTATTACTTACTGTATATAGTTTCTAAACTTTTGTTAGGTTTTACAAGAACAAATAGGTTGGTTGGTTGATTAGTTGCAAGAACAAATAGGATACAAGAATAACGTTAAGCAAAACACATTTATTTTTCTGCATGTTTTCAAAAACAACGAAGTCCTCCAGGACCTGATAATATCAACATATTAATATTAGTTGAAATTGTATATATTAAATCTGGCCAGCAGTCATCAAATACATTTAGAAATAAGTCCCAGTCGAACAGGAAAAAAAAATGCCCTTCGCAAAAAAAAAAGCGGGGGAGGATACTATAATGGTTGTATTTTTATGGAGCAAAGACAGCAAGGGAAATAGTACATAACAGCAATTACAGCAGATTTAAAAAATTATCCACTGCAAATCCTTCAGTTATTGGATCAAATCTCGAACTACAGCGGGTAGAAAAACGACACGTGTTCTATGACGGGTTATATTGTAAATGAAAACCCTACCAACCATGATACCGTAGGGTTTTTTTTTTTTTTTTTTTTAAGAAACTGACGCATTAATGCTTATTTTTGATACGTATACACCGCTTAGGAGATTTTGCCCTCAACACACATTTCAGCTTTTTCATGTTAATGATTGCATGTTATCTCTAAGGACTTGCCTACCGACCAAAGGTACACAAAAGGTAAACTAATTAAATCAGTACGGTACTTTTAGAAAGCGGTTAACAAATTCTGATAACCCTGTGTGTTATGAACAGGAAAAATGTATTAGATTGTGAAATTAACATAAGGAACGTATTCAACGTATTAATTTTTTCCCTAAGGACAACAAAGGTCATTCTGAGCCAAACGAGGTATGGAGATATGTGTACGATTACAGTAAAATATTTCGGATATTGTAAACTTTGTTATAGTTTCTTTCACAGGGGGAGGGGGAAGTAGTTCAGTAGCAGGTAGGCTGCACTCAGCAGGTTGGACCTGTGTCCCCCCCACCAACCCTCGAAACCAAATTTTGTAAATGGGACTTGGCTACGGCCTTGCATGCTGTGATTGTATCGATACATGCTGTAAAAATTTTTGAACCCCCCCTTGAAATTAAATCCTGGCTACGGTCTAGGAAGTGGGTGCAATTCTATTAGGACAGTTCGCCCCGACGATTATTGGCGCGCTTGGCGAAGAAATTCGCTCAGTCCCCGGCATGCTTCGAATTCGATCCTTTATATGAGAACAGCTCCACTGCGACACTTCACTTTTTTTCAAGGGCGATTTCCTTGAACAAATCGGGTCCTTTAAGTGGACTTCGTCAGCAATAAAAGGGCCGCTGCATAACTATTACGATATCAAAGAGATGAGTCAGACCGCACCTGACATCAACGTCAATGACAGATGGGAATGATCTGAACAGATGTGCACGGATTTCTCATATGATATCCTATTACGTGCAGATAAAAAATGTACGGGCAAAACAGAGACGAGATGTCAGATAATACACAATTCCACAACTTTGAGCATAATAAAACTGTTGAATCTATCACGATATTGTAAAAGCAGGGACCTGCACAAGCTGGGAGGCTGCCCTGGGCCGCCAAAAAATGCATAGTGCAAGTACCAAGAAATCAGTTTTAACGGTCCCATATACTTTCAACAGAGTATGTGGTCAATTAAACTTTTGCGTGTGACGTCATACTTCCCATAATGCTCACGCAGCTTCTCAATGGTGGTCAAAATAAATACATGTATTATTAGCAGAGAGAAATTATACGCAATTGCATATGTAATTCATATTTTAGCCCTTTTTAGTGTTTGTGCATATGAAAACGATGAATTTCCAGAATAAATGCATATTTTAAGGGTTTTAGTAATTTTAAGAATTTTATTATTCCCTCATCCGAAAAATTTCACCACAACGCTAAAATTAAGCTTTTATCTGAGCGGAAAGGCAATGGAATTTGTAAATGTACACGTTTAATTATATCCTAAGGCATCAAAACTATTGTCGTAGCTGAATTATAGCCACCATCCTTGTTATGAAGACCAAAGCTGAGTTTTACTGTGCTTGGCTGGCAATTGATTGAAGGTCAAATTAAAACAAACACTTATTCTAAATTTCCACACCATTTTCCTTCAGCGATAGACATGGGTCTATCATCGATAAACTATTCGTAATAGACAACCCGCAAAAACGGTATGGGAAAATTTTACCACGTTACCCAAAATGGTGCGCAATTTGAAATTATGAATCGTTTATTTCTGCAATTTTCCATTTCATATTTTCAGGCTATGGTGAACCGCGAAAATCGAATTTGTCGGTACGTCGGCCATACTATATGGTACTACATACATATACTGCATATCGTCTTTCATACGGAGGTTAGGCAAAGTGTCATGCACTTAGAAAGGACTCCAGGAAAGTATGTCTTAAACCTTTCCAGCTATAGTTAGTTGTATTTTTATGACGCAAGGGTCATTCTGAGCCAAACAAGGACTTGGTTTAACAAACTTACGGTTTTAGTACAAAAACAACTAAAATGGTAGAAAATGCATTAAAAGCATATTGGAAAGAAACGATATAAGAAAATCAGATGAGATTTTAAAAAAAACCACACAAAAGTTGAATGCGTGAAATTAACACAAAAAGATAACTTGGGATTACATGTTTTTCCAATATTACTAGTTTAAACTCACGTTTACATAAAGTGTGGTGAGAACATTATATTATACAAATGTATTTAAGAGTTCCAAAGTACAAACCCTGTACAACCACACAAACAATTCTTTGAATCGGTAGTACTAAAATGCCACTAAATTAATCCCCATACTTTCGACCCAATTGCACGAATATATAAAATCTCTGGAATTATCTTTATCAACAACGCTCCAGATAGAATACGGTCTTTTTCCTCTCATCAGTAAATAACATTGCAAGCCTTTTTTCAACGAAATCGAAAAAAACTACCAATTTTTAAAATAACAATTACGAGAACAGGCAATTACCCTCTTTTTATAATAGCTATACACCAAACACAAAAACGGGAGAATAAAAATAAACACGAGTTGAAGGTCTTACAGTATTTCCTAATCTGAATGCCAAGGACAAAATCGTTCTACAAATTGCTTATTTGATGTCATTTATTTTTTTGGACAAATGCTAAATATTTTACAAGCGATGTAAGCTTCATTAGAGCTAATTAGTCTGAATTTGTTAGTATGTCTTGCATTCGAGGAGCAAGGAAACGCAGTTATACAAACAGTAAAGAATGTTCCATCGTGACAGTTAGTAATCAATTTAAATTCCGAGCATTAATTTCGAATGAAATAAGGTATTCAGGCGATGGATGTAACAGACCATACGCATTTATGGACTCAACAAAATTCGCATCGGTTATATTGGTGAACTAATAGTTGGCCGAGAATACTTTAAGAAAAGATATTACGTATTCAGGCGGTTAAATAACACCATGTCCATTAAGTTACTTTGCAAGACGAACGTCCCAAATACAAAAAATATCAAGACTGTGAAAATAAACCAAATGAAATTTTCCTCTCGTTAGAAAGTTAAAATGTATATATATGCAGGACTCGTCAAGAAAGAAAGGTACAGTTCGTTCGCGGAAAATTTACTACTGGTCCCGTTAGAATTGACGGGTCATTTCATAACTGGTGTTTTGCGCAGGTCTACGCGAAAATCCAATTATGAAATGTCGCCCTTCCCTCTACTGCAATGAACTAACCCGTTTGTGACGTCAGCTCCCGTGAATTCTAACGATACCACTGGTCAATTTTCCGCGAACGGTCTATACTCACCCGCCTCAAAGTACAACCTTGAAACCTAGCAGGAAGAGAAGATTTTCTGCTCGTCATCTACAAAAATCTAGTCGCCAGT
>QLNU02015360.1:156647714-156672100 GCA_006491805.2 Dysdera silvatica | reverse complement strand
CCGGATTAACATTATATGCGGGACGGATTGTAGCCTGGGGGTCGTATGTTGGACATCCCTGGTAGAAAGGAAAGCTACTAATGTAATAACATTTATCAAAACAAAAAATTTCCCTGTCAGGGGCCTCTGAAACCACCTCCCCCCATAACATCCTGGATCCGTCCTTAGGGGCATGGAGTTGCTTTCACAGGGAGGACGGATCAGCAGAATTCTGTAGTAGAGAGGTGGCAATTAAAAATACAAGTGTGCCACCTTTAAAATTTGGCATCATAGTCACTTGCTTAAGTTGTTTATTTTTAAATTCTGTCATGCTTTCTCATCCTATTGTATTAACAGCGAGAATGTCCCATTACACTAAAAGTAAAACAATTGCTGTTTGCCTATTTATTGTGGATCCTGCCTGATCCATTTTGAATTGTGTAATTGATTGACACAGAGGCAGTGACGAATATTCGGTATTCAGCCAAATCACTATTCTTCGCATCCCTACTTTATATACTAGTGCGTAAAACTTAAGCAACTTTTCTGATTTTGGCCTTGATTCTGCAAAAATCAACTGGAAGACATGAAATTTATACTACAGAGGTACAATATAGTACTGAAAGGATGATGAAAGTATAGTAGCAAAAAATGAATAGGACGCATGCAGTATGGAACGAAGTGGAAAAGGCTTTATTGACGGAATGGCGTCTGTACAAAACACTGTCTGGCCAAGAGGGAGAACAACAAACCAAAGAACCCTAGTAAGAGACATGACCTCCCCTAACTGAAGTGGTTGCGTGGCACCGTTTGTCCATACTCAACAAGAGATTATCTAACAGTTCTTGGGGTAAGAGTTCCCATTCTTCAAGGAGCATCTGTTTCAGTCGTTTGGTGATCGCCAGAGGGTAAGATTGTGCCTCCAGGCGTCTCCCTAATGTATCCGACACATGTTTAATGGGATTTAAGTCACGGAAGCACGCTGGCCAATCCATTCTGTGTGTATCTTCACTTTCCAGGAGCTCTTCAACAGCAAGAGTCCTGTGTGGCTGTGCATTGTCATCCATAAAATAAAGTTGGGACCAATGGCACCCTAGAAAATATTCACGTGGGGGAGGATAATTTCATCCTAGTAACGATATCTGGTAACTGAATCTCCGTCCATTCATCCTAATGCTTTCCCATACCAGCATGCCAGGACCACCCCAACGATGTCTTTCTCTGATGTTAATGGGATTAAAGCGTGTCCTTACCTCTCTCCATATCAACGGGTGCAGAGAATCATTTGTCAGACTGAAACGACTCTCATCGGTAAAGAGGATGTGACTCCATTGATGAGTTGACCAGTCTTTGTGTTCTTTACATCACTGTAAACGGTACCGCCGATGGGCTGCTGTGAATGGTATTCAACGTTCAGGACGACGAGCGAATAAGCCACCTTCATTAAGTGGTCTGGCCACAGTAAACTGGGATACTTGTCGTCTGGTTGCCATAAGCAACTGTTGAGGGTACTTACGTATTATCCCGTCGACCATTTTTGCCATTTACGATTTTTATCGTAGATGCATTTTTATGATGATTTCCGTTAGCACGACACACCTTGCGATTTTTTTTGTTTGTTTGTTTGGATTTTTTTTGCCGACGTATTTTTACGATTTTGCTGATGAAAAGATTGTTAGTTAATGTTAGTGAGGGATGTTTTCTGAGTTATCGTTAAAAAATTTATTTATGATTTTTTTTATTATATATCTTCAACATTTTACATAAGAAAAACGACGAAAGGAGACCCCTTCTCATCGCTTCGCAACTCGTGACCGTTCCAATCACATTCGACGTGTGCTGCCTGAATCAGTATTATATTGCAATTAGTATTTTTCATGCAATTAGTACACTTACCTGAATCATAGGAACCGAACTGGGGGAAGACCCCCCAGACCCACCCGCTCGTAGCTTCGCGACTTACGACCATTCCGATCACATTCGATACGTGCTGCCCGTATCGGTAATCAGTAAACGATGAAAGGAGAATTCATTTTTCCTGTAAAAACAAAATCGCAGAATGCTCATCATTTGGTAATTACCGAAGAGTATAATCCATCTAAAATTATTAAAAACAAAAAAAAACAGGGTTCAGGCATGAAACAGCACTCATTCTGCAAAATGTCAACAAACAAACAAAATGGCGTCTCGCAAATAATCAAGGATCGTAAACTTGCGATTTTTTAGACAACAAAAATATCGTAAAGTTACGATTAAATACGAATAATTATGATCAATTACAGCGACCAAGAAAAAAATCATAAATGGTCGACGGGATAATACGTAAGTACCCTGTTGAGCAATGTTGCCCGTTGTCTGCGTTCGATTTCTTTTCACCTGCAGGACGATATGTCGGTCATCAGTCATTGTTGTTTTCGTTGGTTGACCACCACCAACCTTTCTTACAGCTATACTTGTCCTTTGGAAGGCTTTCCAAGCTCGTAAAACAACACTTTTATCAATTCCAAACTCTTGGGCGACAGACATCAAAGTACACCCCTCCTCAAGCTTGCTAATCGTTCTACCATGTGTAAAGGCGTCCTGATGTTTTCTTGTAGCCATACTGCACTTACAATCTCACTGTCACTCACAAAAGAATGTCTGGAAATGTGCCTTCCTTTCTTCTTTCCAAGTTGCCTTGCACTGTGCGCACTGACTCCATGCATTTTGTGTGCCCTGACGTCTCCTCTGATGTCATAGTGCTGATATTTGCATATGCATCACCTTTCTACTGAGCTGATTTTTCATTGTACTGATAGCAAAAAGCCCTTTTCAACAATTTCATGGTTGTAAGTTGAAAGATGAATTTGTTGCTTAAGTTTTCCACACTAGTGTAGTAATATTATTAATGGTAGACATGTATATGTAACGATTTCCACTTACTAAATAAAAATATAAAATTATGTACTACTGGTTATGCCCTTCATTCTCTTTCATATTCTTACGTTTTTTAAAGTGTTGTGTTTTGAAGTTGCGAAATTTCAGAGATCAGTAAAAATTAGGTTTAGCTGTGTATTTTTGTACATTACCTGTTACTACTGTCATTTTTTACTTAAGGAATATGCTGAATAAATAAATTAATAATTAATAGCAGTGAATGAATGAGAAATAATTGCCTTTTCTAGACTAAGAGAACATTAGTTATTTTTTCTGAAATAGAAAAAGCTGACAGCAATGTGGAATCTCCCCAGTTTGTTGACAATGAAGCTGATACCATGCAAGACTGTGAATCACATAGTACGTCATTTTCTTCAGATGTGGATATTGAGAATTTTATGAAACCTTTCTGTCCATCAGAAATTCACTCGGAGAACTTGAGTAATCTTCAGAATCGGAATATGAATAGTGTTCTTCAAATTGTGCGAAATATGATAGGGGGACGAACAGCAGTAAGTCAATCATTTTCATCTTTAAATGATTTTCAATAGAATTAGATTAAAATTATATACATAATAATTTTTGTTTAAAGGTGTTTGAGAATATTAAAATTTGTTATGAGTTATTAAAAATGGCAGAAAGCAAGTACAACATATGTATTTGTTAAGTGGCATACAGAAAAGTGGTGCAGAAATATTATTGGTACAGAAATAATATTATTACACTTTAGAATATAATTAGATACAAAGTATATACAAAAAGGGCTTATATTTATATTAAATTTGTTATAATACCAGATGCTGTCAGATACAGCTACAGTTATATGCAATGGCAATGTTGAAAATGTAAAATATGGAAAAAAACATTACAAGAACTACACACAAGTGGAACTTCAAACACAATTTTGTATTTTAAAATGCACAAGAGAAAATCAAATATGGCACAATCTGAAAACACTCTTGTTATTAACGTGGACACCTCAGTTATCATGACCATAATACTGTATGACATTTAATAGTGATTATATACTAACTAAAAGGCATATTTTTTTTAAGTACTAGCAAAAACATATTTTCATCTATTTTTTTTTAAAAACGGTTCCCATGGTCATTGAAAGTCCTTGATTTTTTTTTTTTTTTTGGCCAAGTCTGGACCCTTGAAAAGTACTTGAAAACTGGCAAAAATATGGTTGGTCCTTGGAAAGTGCTTGAATGTTTCCCAAAGCCTTTTTTTAAAGTTTTGGCAAAAGAAAAAAAAAAAAGGGAGCATTTTCCTTATTTCCAATGTATTGACAATGTAAGGGTCTTGAAAAGTCCTTGAATTTCATCAGGACAAAAGAGTGGGAACCATGTTAAAGTGCATTTAAAGTTGTCATTTCCTCTGTATGTTTTTAAAATTTTCTATGAACTGAACGAAGGAAAACAAATATATGAAAATGTCTTGTTTCTTGTTTTACTTGTATGTACTTGTTTTCCAAGTATATGAAAAATTTGCTTTGCATTAGCTTTAGGAATAATGTGGTTAAACAATTAAATTATGTTCTATTTTATAAATCTAGGATTGGGTTTGTAAAGAAAAGTAATTTCATTCAACATTGAATGATACATGTATATAGAAAGGACAAATTATACACACACCTGGCTTTGAATGGAAACAGACTTCTTGTCAATAAGGGGCCAGATAGAAATTATAACGGTTATACAGGGTGTACCAAAAATTCGTTAGGATTTTTAAAAAATTAAGAAATTGGTGTATCGGGGTGTGGTTTGCACCTTTATACATGTCAAAGTGTTGGATTTTTTTGACACAAGAAAAAAATAGTTTAAATTATCGCCAGTAGGTGGCGCTATTTGGCACTCAGTTAACAAAATACATGTAAAATATCTAGATTATACAGAAGGTATTCGTTTCTACTTGAAAATGTAAAAAAAAAAATTAAAAATGTTCAATGTGTTCACCCTCACATGTAAGAATAGTCTATAATCGGGTGGGAAAACTATTTACACTGCATGTCAGCGTCGTTACAGGCATGTCAGCGTCAATAGCAAAGATCTTGCAGCGTATAGCATCCTTCAACTCAGATAAGGTAGATGGACTTCGAACGTACACCCAAGATTTTAGGTACCCCATAACCAAAAATCCACAGGAGTTAAGTCTGGAGATCTGGGGAGCCATGCATTATTGAAGAAACGGCTTATTATTCGCTCTTGACCAAATGTACTGTCCAAAAACTGCCTTACATACACTGTGATATGGGGTGGTGCTCCATCTTGCACAAAAGTAATGACATGTAGTAGCTGCTTTTCATGCAGGGATGGCACAAGGTAATCTGGCAGCATTTTTAAATAACGGTCTCCAGTTACGGTTCACGTCTTCCAGCCACCGGTTCTGCATGGTTCCTGGAAGAAATAAGGACCAAGAATTACTGATGCACTGAACCCACACCACACAGTGAGTCTCGGTGCATGCATCGGCGTTTTTACCTATGCATGTGGATCATCTTGAGCCCAGATCCGGCAGTTATGCGTATTAACAGATCAGTGTAAAATTAAAATGGGCATCATCTGTCCGAAAGGTATTTAAAGGCCATTGTGGCTCATCGTCGATCTTTTGCAAAGCCCACTCAGCGAATTCCTTTGGCTTTTCAATGTCATTCGGCTGCAGCTCCTGTAAAGTTTTAATTTGTACGGGTATAACTTTAAAACTTCATGTACAACTCGAAATATGCTGGTTTGTGGTAAACCCGTGTTTCTTAAAAACTCCCGTACACTGCATATGGGTGCTAGGTGACTGTACTGCGAGAGCATCAGTTTCTGTTACTACCCTGCTTGTACGCTTCTCTGACAACTTTGGCCTGCCACTGCAAGGTCGATCTTCTATGCGATCAGTTTCTTCGAATCACTGCACTACCTTTCTGAGCCCAGTTTCTGTAATTGGACTTCGGTGTCCCTTAATTTTCTTTATTGTTCTAAATTTCCGTAATGTGTGCGTTGCTGATTCATTGTTGACATAAAAGAACTTTACCAAAAGTGTCTTTTCTACTAATGTCTACATTGCAGTCATTCAATGAGTTGCAATAATTCAACAAAGCACTAATTCAATCCTCACACACTATTACAAAGGCAGAAGTGGATTAGAAGTTAGTTGTCGGTTACAATCCTCTTTTAAACCGATAAAATTTGCATATTTTCAGGAAAATATACCTTTCAGCGCCACCTACCGGCGACAATTTTACCTATTTTTTTCTTGTATAAAAAAAAATCTGACACTTTGACAAGTCTAAAGGTGCAAACCGCACCCCGATACACCAAATTCTTCATTTTTATGATTTTTTAAAATCTGAACAAACTTTTAGCACACCCTGTAAACAGTCTGTATATATTACATAACATGCACACTTAAGTCAAAATAGATAACATTAGAGACACTAGAGCATTTGATTATGGATGGGCAGTTGGTGAATGAAGGCTGGTTGTTCCAGCTCTGTGACTGCTGAACTTTTGGAACTCCTGTATTCAACCATAACCTGAGTGGGTTATGAGTATGGAAATTCTATATGATTGCAAAGCAGCAAGAAAACTTATAAACTGGATATGTTTCTTATTGAAAGTATGAATCATAATACTGAAATTTATTTTTAAGTTAATGCCATCTATTGGTCTATTATTGAAAATATTTTTGAGAAAATTTTTGGAGTGTTCACTCTTTGAAAAAAGAGAATGTCTTTTATGTGCAAGTAAATAGAACAGTTAACTGGTATGTATTTTTGTATTAAGATAGGATTCATTTGGGATATACACACGCATATCCAACTCATAAGCCACCACTGGCTTCCATCCAATAATATCAAAGTTTGGCACAAGAAAAAATGTCTATGCAGGACAAATTGTGGCTATTTAATAAAATATGCTTTCACTTTTCATGTAGTTTTTCTTTAATTTGTTAATCTGGCATTTTGTGAACTTTAAGGGAATGCAAGACATTGCCAGTCTTTTTTCAGGCACGCTTTGTATGCTGACTATATATGCTTCTAAACCAGGGTTGTATCAATTTTGCCTGACCCAAAAAAACCAGGGTAGGTTTAAAAAACCACTTAATAAAACCCCCCAAAAAACACTACTTCAATACTGTGTAAAAAATTGTTATAAGTATGTGCAAATTCAATTTGAGCATGCTTATCGCAAACCATATCACTACAATTCTCCATAATGCACAAATTTACAGAGAACCTTTAGACTTAATAAAATAGTTGAATTGAGTCAGCTGAATTCTAAACATCCTTCAATCAGATAGTACAAATTTATCCTATGCTGTAGAATTATGGCTTCACTTTGCAGGAAGTTTGGAATTGGAATATTACAATGAAATTGCATTAAAAAGGAATGCATCAAACTATTCAACCACTTCATTATTTAGAAAACATAATGAACCCTAAATATTGAGGGGAAGAGACTTTCTACTCCCCAAGAGGATGCTGCAGAAAACTGGTTATTTGAATAATACCCGTATATGTTCATTTGCCATATACAATTACGTATGTGGAATATTACCCTCCAATGTTTTCTGGGCATGTGAAGATGTTCCCAAATGTGAAGTGGTGGAACATTATGATAATAAGAACAGAAAAAGGAAACGATCTCTCGAGTGACTTTTGCAAATTCAATTCAAACTTAGTGTTATATCTTTGCAAGTTCTGCTGCTATAGAGCGAATTTTTTCAACTTTTGGTGTAGTATGGTAAGTGCTCCATAACCATCTTGATACAGACAAAGAAGTAAAGCTGATCAAGATTTATTAATCTCTGCACAGTGTTATCACTTATGTTGATAAATAAATTTCTTACATTATTTTGTAACACTTTATAATAATAAAATTGAATGTTCTTAATTTCAATGAATCGATAATTTTCTTGTCAATATAGTTTTCTATTAATAATATAAAAATAAGGTCAATAATGACTGGTTATTTATGCTTCTATAGTAAGCATATTATATCTCAATCCAATAGGGGTGTACAGTAGTCAATACTAGGGTTGTCCCAATTTTTCCCGACTAAAAAAAACTAAGTGGTTTTAAAAAAACACTTAAAAAAAAACGCCGTCTTCCTCATTACCGAGTAAATGGATTTCTAATCACAATGTCGAATTCTGCATGCTCCTATTTCCTTGATATGTTATATTGCTAATATACATGTGTATATAAAATTAGCTAATTATTGTTGACCTTATTTTTATATTAATGGAAAAATATAGTCATTAAATTTACAAACATTATAGAATCTTACAAGTATAAAACTGTACAAAATAAAGAATTCACTTATGGTGATGACAACTTTGGCTGATATTGCATGTAAATAGCCTGTTTTGTTCTAAAAGCAAAAACAAAGACAAACAGTATCATGTGGAGACTACCAAAATAGCTGTTAATGTATTGAAAACTTTTTGACTATGATAATTTGTTATTTTTTCTGTATAATTTTTATGCAGTTTGTTGTAAAGGTTAATGCAGTAAAATATTTACAGCAATTATGCTGGTTTTTTCAAAATACCTCACTTGAAGCCAGGCCTGTAGCCAAGCCAGGGGGAAATGTTATTGAAATATTTATTTTTAGTACATTAAACAAACTGAAGAAAACACACACATTATTGTGATTGTGTAGGATTTTTAGCATATCATTTATATTAATACTGAATTACAAAATGTGAAAACAATTTTAAAAGTACATTGTTTTAGTTTTGATATAATTTAACCTTTGGTTATATAATATTTTATGTAACTTAACCTTCAATTATATTTAAGGTGTAATTTCTAAATTCTTTGCAAAATTTTTTCAAAATAAACTAGAATTAAGCTAGTATTTTTATTATAAAAGATACTAATAAATTAAAGTTTTAATTTTTTAAATTGAAAATTTTATATATTAACTTTTTAGCAAAGTTATAAAGATAGCGATTTCAAACAGTACTGGATGCCAGACAGTAATTGCAAAGAGTGTTACGAATGTGGTGATAAATTTACAACTTTTAGAAGACGTCATCATTGTCGCGTATGTGGACAAATTTTCTGTAAACGTTGTTGTAACCAAGGGATTCCTGGAAAAATAATTGGCTACTCAGGTATGTTAAATTTTATATTCTCATTTGAATGTTAATGTAATTCCTTAATTTGTAACTAAGATCTGTTTACCATATCAATATAAAATTTTTTATTAAATTTTAAAAATATTCTGTTTTATAAATGAATTTAGAAGCATGTTATTTATGTGAAATTTTAGAATCAAGCTTTTTTTTCCTTATTCAAAAATTCCCTTGAAGCACAAGGTTAAATCATTTGAAAGTATTGCCAATTTTGTCATTTTAGTCATTGCTTAAAATATTATGAATCTTCAGATTAACAGCATTGAAAATGTTTTGCTACTGTATCTAGTCGTATTTTTGAGTCAGTTTACATGTGTGGAATAGTAAAGTAATTAGTAATTTTTTAATAAAATAATAGTTTTGGAAAAATTGACTGAGACAAAACTTGTGTATGCATAAATGGGCATCACATGAACACAGAATGTTCTCTCCCACCTTGAACATGGGCTTGACATCTCTCCATGTTCTCTATTAGATTGTCAGACACTTCAATGGGTAGCAAAAACTGTATGCACTTTAACACTTGCAAACAATTTTCGGTTAGCCAGTTTAATTTTCCAGTATTTTAATTTTTAAGGAACAGGGTGACTGAAGCTGCCGAGTCATGTTGACCATTATTGATCATCAAAGTAAAAGCACTGACTCCACTAGTATATGCTCTGATACACTGATTGCGGATGTTCTCATTTGAGTATTTGCACTTCCATCAGTTAACACCTGGCGGTAAATAAATAAATAAAAAAATAAAAACCCTTACTGCCTAAATCATGATTCATGTTTCCAACACAGAATAGAATGACCTGTTAGTCATATATAAACCTTTCCACAAATATATGCAATTTCTTGCGTGGTGTTTTTAGAGGGTATAGTGGTTGTTTAACAGGTTGAAGATAGTTGAATACAGTCAGACCTGGTTATAACAAGATCCAGGCTATAATAAAAGGAAATAAAATATTTAATATAAAATAATAAAATATACATGACAGAGACTCTTCATTGTGAGAGAAAACCTGTTATAGTGAGAAAAAATCCATTAAATTTTCCCTTTACTTTGCATAGGTTGAACCTAAAAATAAAATTTCCTTCTTTTTGCAAAGAAAATTTTCTTTTCTATGAAGTTAATGACATTCAATTTTCCTACTTTTGAAGATATTTTCACTGAGATACAAGTTGAAAATAATCCTGAATTGGACAGTGATGATAATATGAACTTATCCGCTGATCCACCACCACCACCATGTGTAATGGCAGTAAAGTGTGGTGAAAATATGTAAAATTATAATAAACATAATTTACTTAAATGATAATATTCTTATTTTCGCTTTTCTGTCAGGAGTTTTTCCATTATTTTAATGATAATCCATGCCCTGTTATGGTGCAGTGGTAACACATTCATTTAGTGTGTGCCTTTATCTCAGGTTCTACTCCCAGTGGTGTTAATGAAAGAATGTTTATACTGACTAACTGTTCATTATAGTCTGGGGCCTAGTTTCGTAGGACTTCAGAAGTTTGGATTCCTCCGAAAACTGTAGGTCTCCCTGCAGTATGACCCTTGCTGTCCTTGCATTGTAAAACTCACAAACAATAATGATAACCTGGTTTTAATAAAAATCCAGATATATGATGATTGCAGTGTTTTAATGAAAGCATAATAACCATTATGCAATGTTTCTTATGTAAATGCATGGATTCAAATCGATTCGCTATCGCCAATAACGCATATAGAAATCTTTCAAGGGAGGGGGATGGATTTATCCCCGATTACCAATTTTAGCTAAGTGTTCGGTACTTTTCATTTTATTTGCCATGCTTTCCCCAGCTCAAGGGGGCTATCACCCCCCTCTGGAACAACCAGTGCAATTTCGTTGAAGTAAGTAAAAAAACTTCCACGTGTGCATGGAAAACATTATAGTTTAAATATTTGTTCATAGGTGGTGCCACAAACAATATAATTTAATCCAATTTTTTCAAATAGAAGTTGTATCTCAATTTGTATTATAACTTTGCCTTTTTTGAGACAGAAATATATAGCCCATGTTCTTATTCTTTCAAGTACACAACTGAAAACTTAATTTTAAAAACTTTCATAAACGCAGAGTTAGGTATATTATTTGTAGTACATGCCTGTAGATGGCATGCCAAGCAAAGGCAACTTTTTTTTTTTGTTAAATGTTTTATCACATCTTATATCATACCTTTAACCTTGTAAGGATAAATTATTTATGCTGATTTTTTATATATTTAAACGTGCAATAATAGATAACTTTCAGCATTGACAGGCAGACAGTGGCAGAACGTCTGCTGACCCATGATCGCAATTGAACATCTCGATTTTTAAGTTCAAGGATGAATGAATCAGTAACTTGATTTTAAATTTATTTTGATTCTGATTCTTTCGATTTTAAAGATATTTTGCAATTGCCCAACGCTATTGGTTAATATGCCACTGTTTACACACACTCAAATTTTAAACTTTTCGGGGTCCATAGGGATTTGTAAAGATGCAAGTCTGCCGTATAATCATTTGTTAATAAGAAAATATTGTAAAAAAACAATTTCTTTTTGCATGTATTCACGATCTTTAGAAACTTCCAAAGTGAAAATATATAACATTTGCGTAACTAACTTGTACTGAAATATAAAATCTACTCGTGTTGCCTGAAAAAATTTCTGCATGTTATAATTTCAAAAATTTAAAAAAAAAAAATGATTCCCTCTAACATAACATTTATGGTGAACAGTGAATGTATATTACTCTCCAAAGAGGTAGCTTTTCTAGGTGTCAAGCTTCAATCTAACCTAACTGGGAAGGTCATCACAAAAACATTGCCTAAAAATTAGTAGAAATATTGGAGCGATTAATAAAATTAAATACATTTTACCTTCAAATATTTTGGTCCATTTATATCACACTTTAATCGAATCTCACTTGAACTACTGTAAGCCTGTTTGAGCATCAGATTCATTTTCAATATGTTTGCAAAATTACAAAACACCTTAATATCATTTATAATTCCATACCGTTCTGTAATTTTGATATTGAAGAAATCACAACTGCTGAATATTGGTGAAATTTACACAATGGAGTCCTCATAATTATGTTTCACAGAATTCCAACCAATATAATCAACTCATCCCTCTAAGAACTCCACAAACAGATTCCACCCTAATAGCACCAACTTTATTGTGATTAAAACCGCATTGAACTTTCTAAATGATGACCAGGATACTTTGTCCAACTATGTGGAATGCTCTTCCAGTAGAGATTACAAATTCTGCTCTTGGCCTCATTCAAAAGAAGTATATGTACTTACCTATTTTCACAGTAGTATGGCACTGAGTCCAGATTGGACCTTATTATCTTCAACTTTTGGCTTTTTAATATTTACCCTTAACATACCATAGCTTCCCCATGAAATTCTTTCGATTTTGATGATGAATTTCTGTAACAACTGAATTAACACTATAATTTTAATAATTATTATCTGAGGTCTATGTGTTTTTTCTTCCTTTGATTAATGGGAGAGGAGAGAAAGTGAAAAGGGAGGTGGATGGGTGAGGAGGGGAAAATGAGAGAAAATGACAACTGAATTAAAACTATGATTTTTAACAATTATTATCTGAGGTCTATGTGTTTGTGCAATTTCTTCCTTCTGATTTGATTACAAAAACATGGGAGGGAAGGAGAGGAAGTGAAAAGGGGGAAGGGGGAGATGAATGGGTAAGGAGGGAAAAAAATGGGGTGAGAAAAATTGGAGGGGTGGAGAGGGGAAGGAAAAGAAAGGAAGGGGGAAATTTGGGGGGTAGATGTAGGAAGGAAAAAACGTTGGGAAGGGAAGGGAAGTGAGAAAGGGTAAAAAAAGGGGGAGGGGAGATTGGAGGAGGGAGATATTGTTTCCTGTGTTATACTAATTTGACATTTTTGACCAGATTTTTTTGTATGGCCTTCTTTCTGAGTTCCTGTTGTTTGTTACGTTGAACATTTTTTTAATGTTTGATGCTAGCCTTATTTTCGTCTTGTCATGTTTTTGTCATGTCTAAAAAAAAAAAAAAAAATTTATTTTGAGATTGTAACTCTGTCAACTCATAGGGGCAGCATCGGCTTTGTCAAACTCACGCTTTTTCTGGTGCTGCCCTGGCGAGATTTCAATCACATAGTGTGTTCAAATTTTTGATTTCAGATGTTTGTATACGATATTGAGCCAAACTTGTTCGAATAAAATAAAATAAATAAAAAACAAAAATTATTTCTATTACATTAGAGTTTAGAATTACCAGGTATCCTAAATTTGATAGGACAATTCTATAATTGCAAATATGTGTCCTTCATCTTATACTGATAATAATTGTACATATATATTCTACATGATAGTACCCTATAAAAATAATTATTCCGAAGATGAGAACCAACATTCCGATTATTTACGAGGGGTGTTCTGAAAGTATGTTTCGACATTTTATTTCACAGGGAAGCTGTATTACAAAGCGAGAAAGCACACTGCCATAACGAAAGACAACTCTGTTATTTTTCCATATACTCGCCACCGATATCGATACATTTGTTGCACCATGAAATTAATTTCAAGAAACCCTCCTGGTAAAAATCAGTGCCCAGCGATTTCAGGTAGTTCTTCACAGCCTGTTACACCTCTTTGTTGCTGCCAAAGTCACATCCCGATAATGCTGACTTCTATGCAAGAAAAAGGTGTAAGCCTGATGGGGCAAGGTTGGGGCTGTAGGCTGGATGATTCAGTCTCTCTCATCCCAGATGACGAATAAGTTTTGCAGGGTCCCTTGCTGTGTGGGGTCTTGCATTGTCATCCAAGAATAAAATCCCTCAACTTAAGCACCCTTGTCTCTTACGTCGAATGGTGGACATCAGTTTGCTTAGTGTATGGCAATAGCACACTGCAGTGACGGTCCCTGCAGTGAGGAAATCAAGCAAAATGATATCCTTCACATCCCAGAACACTGTCGGCATAATCTTCCTTGTGGATTGTGACATTTTGAATTTTTTTTGGACAGGTGAGCTGAGATTTTTCCATGTCATTGTGGCCGACTTGGTCTCCGGGATAAAGTGGTGCACCCATGTCTCATCGGCTGTGATGATCCTGAACAGGAAGTCATTGTCCTTGCGCTCATACTGCCACAAGTGTTCAAGGTTTATTGCCATTTTTGCAATCTTGTGATCAGGGGTGAGCTGTCTCAGCACCCATCGTACCGACATCTTAGCCGATATCCCAACAAGTCTTGAATGATGTGGTGGTCAACACCTAGTGTGGATAAGACATCAGACACAGTTAAACACTTGTCCGCTAACAATATTTCTGTACTCCATTAATGTTTGTTGCAGTCGTGGATGTGAAGGGGCATCCAGGTCAGTTTTCATCTTCCACACTTCGCCTTCCTTTACTGAACATTGAACACCAGCACCTAACTATTTTAAGGGACATGACGTCATCTCCATAGATGCTCTGTAGGCGTCGATGAATATCTGAAGCACTATTCCCATGCACAACAGCATGCAGTTCCATTTGTGACCACGCTTCCAACACGTCTTTCTGCCATACTGGTTTGCACTCGAATGAGCTCGGGCACGCCGATCCACTGCTTCTATTTCTTCTTTGGCACTTAGCGCATGCACTATTGTTCCTGTGGTTTTTCTCTGCCCATCAAGAATTCAGGAAAGTTTGTCTTTTAATATGGAAGTGTGTTTTCTCACTTTGTAATAGAGCTTCCCTGTGAAATAAGATGATGAAACACATTCAGAACACCCTTCGTAAGTAAATGAGAATTAATGATAACTGTAAATTCTCAACAAGATTTCTCATCGTTTTTCTAATACGTAAAAAGTAATCGACGCTTATTGAAATATACCGAAACTAACTAAAACTATGTGTTTCTATACTGATTATTATTTGACCAAGATTTATACAAATTGAAATTTTTTTGATTTTATATAATAACATTAGTGTACTTTGATATCCTGTATCATCAGAATCAGAAATATTATGCAATGAAAATTATTTATTCATTATAAAATATGTATTTTTAAATTATCACATAATGTGATATTTTCTTAACTAATTTTATAAACTGTCTTGGCGGGTGAAAATTTCAGCAATCTATTTCCTCTGGAGACTTTGGGAAATCTATTAACCCTATACAAAGTAGTTTGTACAATACAACTCTCTAGAAAGGAAGATGATCATGGCTCCGAAGTTTTTTGGGTCGCAAGCAGGGTTTAGACATATTATATTCATGAATGGTTGTGTTTTCATAGGTTTCATTTCATTATAATGGCTCATGTACCAACAAACGATTTTTTAATTTATTTTTCGGCTACAATAATTTCTCAGATATGAGCTGCATCTGATGTGTGCTTAACAGCTAAGGAGTGATAAGATCGAAACAATTTTTAACATAAATTGATACATTGAAATTGAAGCTTTTTAATGTTTCAGCATTTATTTTCCAAAGTAAATGTTAGTGAGTAACTTTTGTTTTTACTGAAGGTAACATAGCCTCGTGTATAATTTTATTGATGCACATTTTTCAAAGTTAGCAAGTGTGATATCAGAATTTTGCAATAGGAATGCAAATTTTTTTCAGTTTCTTATTTTGTGCTTTAGGGTAAAACAAAACTCACTTTTTTTCTTCTGTTTTTTAAAGAATAGCCAAATCAGCTTTTGCAGCAATTTTGTTGCTGTAGCACTATCAATTTTTTTGCAATCTCTGTATGAATAATTCTTAAATACACGTCTCTTAGTAACAACACTAGTGTATCAGCTAACAAAATTGTTCCATATTTTTTTAAAAATATTGTTATTTAGTGCATTGGAATTTATCTTTCATTTCTAATTTATGCACTTATTGAGGTTCATTATAATATTTAGGTTCTATTTTGACCAAAATAAACACAGTTCGTTTTATTTTTGAATACTTCCTGTTTATTAGATCTACATTTTTTTCAGCGGGAGGGGATGTCGTATGGAAAGAATATAAATTAATTCTATGAAAAAAAAAAAAGATATTTAAAAAAAAATCTGAATAAGAATATGGAAGAACTTGATTTTGAGTGACGATTTTTTTAAAAAACTCACATATCCATGTCACTGTATTAGGTGTGTATTGTATTTTTTTGTTTTTTTTTTAAGTGGTCCTTGCTTTCCTACTTTTTTGCAAGAAGTCTATTGGGAGCACCGTGTTTATATATGCTGAAAAAATTCCCTTTGCAAAGTTAGTCTTTACAACATACTAAAATAGCAACTGTAAAAAGTCTTATTCTTCTGTAGAATATATGGCATCCTTGTTTAAGAGCACTCTAACACCAGTTGAAATCAATTTACTTGAATCTGAGTTCGCATAATCTCAGTTTGGAAGTATGGATGAGTGTTCTAGAATGGATGTTACGTGGAATGAAATTTCTGAGATTTCTCTGGAGTAAAGAAATATGGAGCTTTATTAAAATTAATTCTGTGTATATTGCTTATCCTACATAGCAATGTCACCACAGAAAGGAATTTAGTGCCATTCGAAAGAATCAAACAAATTTTAGACCAAACCCGAGTACAAAATCTCATAAGTTTATTCCTTATCGAAAAAACAAAAGACACTTCTTAAAATCTCAAGTATGTTAAAAAATCACTTAAAGCAGTTGATTTCTGCAAAAAGAGCAAGATTTTCACATACAGAGAACTAGGTAGAGAGTACCTGTTGCGTAATGAAATCAAGCCTTTTTTATGATAATACGTATAGTAATACTTCTCTACGACAATATTATATGTACCAAAAAAAATCATTGTAGAGGGAGTTATTGTTATAGGGAGGGTTCATTATACAGTAAAACCTCTCTATGACACTATTATACGGACTGAGAAAAATTATCGTTGTAGAGGGATTTATCATTATATCGGATATCGTTGTAGGGAGGTTTTACTGTATTTGATTTCATAAAAAGACCCAGTTTAGAATTGTCACTGTAACTCTTTCATGTTACTCTTAACATAATCTTGCTAAAACATAACTTATTATAGACGTATGGTAAATTGTTTTAATTTTAATGAAAATTAAATTTTACTGCGATCTCCTAGCGTGTGTGCATGCTGACTGATTACTGAAAACCAATCTCAGAAAGTTGGCAGCTATGTACGAGACATAAGACACATGAAAAGGAGTTTTATTTTCTTGTATAATTCGTTGATTTTTTTTGTATTACTGTCATTCGTTATTTCTAACTGTTCTAAGCATAAGATAGAATAAATTTTTTCACTCAAGTAATTATAAGTAGAATTTTGCATGTTTATATTTAGAATTACGCTATCTATTTTATATTTTAATTCAAGAATTTAAACAAAAAGTAACTGAAAAAAATAATACATTATCTGCTGTCAAACAAATATAATGATTTTGGCCAATCTAGGCCTATGGAAGTGTTCAAGTATTACATAAGCAATATTTTGGCCATTTTATACCCCTCCCCCTCCATAAGCAAAAATTAACATTGGCCAATATGAAAATAAGCACAACAGCAACCCCCTCCCACAAAGATGCTTATGTAATACTTGAACTCTCCATATGGTTAGAGTATCACGTTCTAAACCAACATGGACCCTCCACTTCTTTGAGCCTTCACTTTTCAGTCAGGCTAATTGTAACAAATCTTCTTGTCATGATTATAAGAATTCAGATTAGCTTCCCTAAAGTGCATTATCTCCCCCAGTTCCTTTGGTAATAAACTTACCTTGTTTGGCGCAGTAGATATTTACAGTCTTTGCACATAAAAAAATAATAAATTTTGATTTTAGTTTTGAAAAAGAGCCTAGTTATCATAAGAAAGCTTTTAACTAAGTAAAACTCTATAGATGGCAGTTATAGGATTTTATAGTTTTATACCTTTTATACTCTCTTAATCATTTTATACATATTTCTGATTTTTTATACTCTTTTATACCTTTGTATGTTTTTCTAGTTTTTATACTTTATACCTTTTGTATGTTTTCCTAGTTTTATACTTTTTATACATAGTAAACATAAAAAATTTTACACTCATATTCCCAACCTTGGTTGCAAGATAGAATTGCTATATAGAAAATCTAAACACAGCATCCGAAGCACTAATATGTCTGGGAGAAATGACATATTAATAATTTTCCAGCAATGGGAAAGCATCGTCCTGATGCTGTCCCATTGCTGGAAATTAGAGAAAACCATGGTGTTGGCGATTGCTCTCACAGATGTCGTGAAGAAAGGGTCAGTTTTTCTGTTTCCATTGGAAACTATTCAAATAGGCTTTTTATGTATACCAAACCCCCTGTATTTTTCTAAATTTTTTTTTTAAAATTTCTTCTAAAACTGAATTTTTCTAAGAAAAACTGTTTTTGCGAAAAATTGTTATAAAGCAGAAAACTAGTTGGTTTACATGAGATTATATAGAGCTCTTGCAATATTTATTAACCAGTGATTTTTACCATTATTTATAGTTTTAATTTGTTTTCATTTTAAAACAATATGTACATTCTCAACTTGTTTGGCACAGAATGACCCTTGCTGTCATTTACCATAAAAATACAACCAACCAAAAAAAAAATAATACCAGGATCCTAAATTTCAATTAAATCTCACAGTAACTGGCATTACTAGAATCCCTTTTAGTTTATTGAATTTTTTTGGGGGGGTCACACTCTGCATATGCATTCAAATTTGCAAACTCTGTTTGACCATCCTTTTCTGTTAATGTTTTGTCCATTTCGGTATACCTTCAAAATGCCAGAAATTAAGACAATGAATGCTTTCATTCTAGTTTCAATGTAGAGTGATTGTGGATGTAATTTGTGATTGTCAAGATTACATATTAAGAAATATTTTTATAATTATTTTGCTAAAGCTGATTTTTTTTACTTAAAAGATTTTTTTTAATTAAAGAAAATGTTTGTGTTTACCCAATTTTTAGGAGACCTTCGTGTATGTACTTATTGTTATAAAATGGTTTCTTCGTGTATGCAATCATTTGACTCTGACTCAGAGCTTCCAAAGGACTTGCAATCATTTCATGATGATATTAAGCAAAATCTGAGCCAGGAAGCAGATAGAACGTCAATTTCAAACAGTTCTCTTGCAAGTAGACGAAAAAGTTCTGTGGTTGGCTTTAGAGAAGAAGACATTGCTCGAGCTAAGTATGTATTCAAATATTTGTTTACTGCTCTTACTATGGTCAAGCCTTTAGTGTATGAAATAGTACAGGACCAACTGATGTACAGATAATAGAAATGACATGAAAAAGGTTTATAAGAATAATTATAATAATTGCAAATTAATAGTAAAGTATAATGGTGTATTACCCTTTGATGTAATTCATGATTACTGTGTACGAATTATGATGTGTAATTTAAATGAAAAAATAACTTGATAGGAAAACAAACTAAACAGTTAAATTAGTTTTTTTTTGTGGGATATATAGCCTAAATAAATTTTAAACACTGAAAATTTATAAAGCATGTAAATGAATACAATTTAAAACCATTATATAATATAAAGTTGACATGCAGTGGAAATTTATTTGACAAAGACTGAATTATTACATGTATCAGTTGTATGGTATAGTTATAAGTAGTGTTATAAATATGCAGAGGCGGATCCATTAAAGATTATGGAGAGAAATGAAAAATACAGTAGGATTCATTTATAACAAGCCTGCATTTAAAGTGTTCCTGGATATAGCGAGGAAAATATGGATTTTGCTTGGTATAATGATTAAGCGCAATACAATTTAACTGCTTTTAGCGAACAAATTTTTGGACCCCAGATTTAATGAATGATTGAAAAAAAAAAGAAAGAAAAAAGAAATCAAACATTTCATAAAAATTCTGTAGCTACATGTGGTTGCCCGCTATAATCGACTTCCACAGCATTTTTATAGATTTGAGGAGAATTTGCCTAATTTTCCACCCGTAGATCCACCACTAAAATAAGAAAAGCATACACAATTTATGATTTGGCCCTGTAGTGGTAACAAGTTTGCTCATTGTACAGTTACCCCAGGTTCGACTGTCAACTGCACTAAAAAAGAATGCTTACCAATTAATTGTTTACCATAGTCCGTTCCCTAGGCCTTAAGAGGTTCGGATTCCTCAGAAAACAGTAGGTCCCAGCACGGCATGACCTTTTTTGTTCTTGTGCCATAGAACTCAATATTATTTACCTTATGGAGATATATCACTGGTAACCACACATCTGATAAGTGATAAAATATGATATTGATGTATATTTTGAGAAAATAACATTATTTTATTTCCACCAAAGAATAACGCAGTAACGCTTTTAAACTATTACAATAGTTCTGGGCCTCAGTTTTAGTGCAGAATGACCCGTGCTGGCCTTATGCTATAAAAATACAAACCGATTAAACAGCCTGATTCCCTAGGCCTTAAGAGATTCAGATTCCTCGTGGCAGAGTGATAACACATTCTTTTATCAAGCTATTCCTTCAGGTTCTACTCCCATTGGTATTATAGAATGCATCTTATTTTTCTGCTCATCCAGGGTTTCCATATACCTGGATAACCTGGAATTCTCAGGGAATTTGAAATCGTCCATAAGTGTCTAGGAAGAACAAGATTTTGTGGCTAAATCTAGAAAAGTCAGATAAAAAACTTCCTGACCTGTTCTGAATAGCTAAATTTCATGAAAATGTGAAGTTATTTTTCATAACAGAAGTTCAATTCGAAGTTTTGTTTGCAATTGTTCAAGGAGTTTTGTTAGAAAAGTCAGGGATTTTCCCCTCCAATGTGAGTGGGAACCCTGTCATCTTAGTCCAGGGTTTGGTTCCTTTGGCGACAAAGGTTCAGATTCCTCAGAAAACTATAGATCAGGGCACAGCATGATCGTTGCTGCTTGTGTACCATGAAGACACAAACGGAATTGAATAGAAATTCCGAAAATAAATCATATTTCTTTTCTTACAAATAACCAGTATATTTGTAAAGTAAATGCACTTTACTTTTTATTATTAATTATACAGTGTACTCATGCAAAAGTATTAAAATGCCAGATATGTAACATGATTTTAATTTTAAACTATATATTATATGTCGACATTTGTTATGTTGACTTGTTATATAAACAACTTCAATCCAAGAATTTTTGTTTAAATATTTCTGGATTTTAAAAGTTTGTTTTAAATTTTTATGTCATGACTTTGATTTAATTTATATTTTTGTAAAAAAATTTAGATATTCAGTACTAACTGATTTTAGGTCTGATACAGAATATGGAAGAAATTTAGTACTGGACTCTGGTTCTCCATTGTTGGTAATATTAAAAGCATTTAATATTCTATGTCAAACCTTTTTTTTTTCTGTAAAAATAGTTTTTTTTTTCTTTATGTAAGTTAGTGAAAATATGATTTCAGTTTTTTAGACAGTGCTTAAATAGTATGATGCCTACAGCTATAATAGTGAGAGATTTAGAATAGATTATACTTGTGATTTATAGTGGCACAAAGGTAACACATTAATTTATGCTGTAGACATCAAGTGCTTGCTGTTTTTTCCTACCAATCTGAGCCTCGCCTTGTTGTGCATAGAATGACCCTTACTGTCTTTGTGCACATAAAAACACAATCTATTATTTCAACCAATATGAATTCCAGGGGTTGATCCTTTGGTGACATGTTGATTCATGTTGCATCAGGCCGTTTCCAATGGAAAACTGTGGAGTCTGATGCAGCATGATCTTAGTTATCTTTGTGTCATAAAACACAAAAGTTTTGTATTTAATCGAAGTATGGTGTAATCCATTCATTACTCTTTTTGCTATATGGTATTATGAAATTTTAATGACTCCTTATTCAAATGCTCATTAAATCAATTTTTTTCCCTTACTATGTTTTTCCTTTAATACTTGGAGGTGGGGGTATAGGCTTTTGCAAAAGTTCTCCATTCTTTTTTGTGAATTTTCCTAATTTCTCCTTGATTTTCTTTCCTCTTTAAGTTTGTTTTTTAAAGTTCCTCATGGTTGCTTACTACCTTTAAATACTACCTGTTCATACAGTCAGTGATGAAATAATGGAAGATTAACCTATTTGAACTTGAAGCAAAAATAAAACTTACTTCCTGTGTCCTTATTATATTTCATATCAATATATGAAAAACTTGATACAACTCAAAAGTTGAGTTGACAGGGCATGAACATGAATATTTATACCCTGCCATTGACATGTACCGACGTGAATTCCAACTCATCATTCCAGGCAGCGTCTTTCCCCATTTCTGGGTTCAGTGCCCATGCTAATCTTTGCATCCAGTGATGTGTAGTCAGCAGAAACACTCTCGTGGGATGACTGCTTCTGTGCCCAATAGCAAGAAGATGGTTCTGGATGGTGTGGCTGCTTACACATTATGCACCAGCATTAAATTGTCAAGTGATCTGTTACACTGTGGCTCATCTATCAGCTGTTACAATGCGAACTAGCTGATAACGACCCAGCTCATCTACATGCCGTTGTCTATGGCAGTTGGCCCTAGCAGGGATGGTTTTATTGGAGTCAACATACTCATGGTACACCCTTAACCCAGTGGCTCATGATAATCCTAGTGCCTACATGACTTTTGAAATGGAGTGACCCATTTGTTGGGCCCCGGCAATTTGCCCATGAGCAAATACACTTACATCATTTGTATTACCCATACTGTGTTTGACTATTACTGATACTAAGCCCCACTCCTTATATTGTTGGATTACTGTCATTTTTCTTTTGTTTACAGACCCACTCATAGTGCCAAATTTCTATAATGCCAGCTGTCTCAAATTCAATTGTTCTTCAGTGTATACACGATGTGTCCCAAAAGTTTCAAAACTTTAAATATAACTCACAATGCCCGTTAACAGATGAAAACTTTTATATAAAATTATTCAAAATACATTTTTTCTGACATAATACATATGTTACAATGGACAAGCAACTTTGAGAAACAGTTTTCAAACTCTTCTTTCTAAGCACTGGGCATAACTTAGTTCAGCTTTTTGGATGTTGGTAATATCAAAAAACTTACCTTTTAACTGCAATTATTAATTAATTGGAAGTAGGAAACAGATATGTGGCAGCAAATTTGAGGAATATTGTGGATGATCAATGATTGGGATTAATTTTGAGGTGATAAAATTACCCACAGCAATGCATTTGTGAGCCAGGGCATTGTTGTAAAGAAGCGAACAGTTGCCTTGCGTTCGGTATTATGGATGAAACAGATTTTCACCATCAAACATTTCATAACACCTTGGTAATAATCCCAGTTGGCTATTTCATTTGGCTTGGTGGAACAAAATCTTGATGCATCAGTCCGTTGAAATCAGAAAGAGATGGGCATTGTTTTCACTCTTGATTTTTCCAGGTACACTTTCTCTGCCATTGACTTTCATCTTTAAGAGCCTTTCATCTAAAAATAAGTAGCAGTAAAAATAGCAAGCAGCAGTAAAATAGCAGTAGTAAAAATAAGCAGTAAAAATAACCTTTTTAGGCATCATGAATACGGGTTCTTTTTTGATATTCTGTTAGCGAGTGAAAAAGTGAAGAGTGAAGTATTGCACACAAACTTTTTACGTGTTCAAATCCTTTATCAAAATTTGATGAACTTGAGATTTATCAAACCCCGTAACATCATGAATCAGCCCCACAGACAAACATCGGCTTTCTTTCAGCAAAACTTCAATTTTCTCAATGTTTTTATCCATTTGATTGTTCGTTGGCCACCCACTGCATTCGTCTTTGAGTGCATCGGGTCCCATTTTAAGTTTGTTAAAACACTCATATACAACTGTTTTTGATAATGCTTTATCCCCATAAGCCACTCATATCATATCTAATATTTCGGTAAACGTTTTGTTCATCTTTAAGCAAAACTTGATATTCGCTCATTTTTCCATTGTCATTTTTTGATAAGCGTTAAAACATGCAACCTATTCTTTTGTTATATTAGCAGCCTGCACAAATGAAAGCCTCTTGAACTAAGTATAAACAAGGCTTCTGTAAACATAGTTCACATTTGATAAAACAGATGGTCCTATGTACGCCATCGGTAAGAATGAAGTTCGGAAACTTTTGGGACACACTATGTATTTATGAACCCTTCGTTTCAAAGCTATTGCCCTGAATAAGGATTTTTATTTGAACTCTATATTTAAAAATATATAAAAATATACACATGTTGGATTTTACTCTCACAAAATAGATGCAAAACTGATTTTTCGTTTTACCCATTATACAGGGTGATTTAAAATTCTCTCCAGAGATTTGGAAAGTCATGGTTAAGAAACTATGATGAATACAACAAAAAGGTTCATATCACTATATAAAGAAT
>QLNU02015360.1:156636979-156647614 GCA_006491805.2 Dysdera silvatica | reverse complement strand
TTGTGCCATCAAACTCACACAAACAAACCTCACCAAATGACATATGCTTGTGTGCCTATTGTATTCCATTCACCCTGTGTTGTGGTTTCAGCAGCAGTTTTCATCCATTTTTTTGGTAAACTATTGTATCTATTTTCTTAACGCAGAGAACTCTGTCCTTTAAAATTTAAAGCTTAATTTCTGTTTTTGTCATAAAGACATTCTTTGGGAAGATGCCATTCTTACAATCCTTTTTGTCATTGTATGTAATGGTGGAATTTGGCTTTCCACAGCAAAATTTTGTCTTCATATTATTGTGACTTGTTAATGCTGTATAAATACTAGGCTTTAATCTACATAATTGCATCCTAATTTCCGATCCAGATTTCTGTTTAACTTCTCCATAGCAGAGCCTCCTCTATTTAGTTCTTGAGATTTCAACATACTGATGACGCATTTCAGAAGAAAGGCAGTGCTTTATACTAGCTTTTCATGGCATCAGTTCCTCTGTTCAAACTGGGATTAAACCGTCAATAAAATTTGCCTTCAAACTCTTGATACAGGCATTTTCATAATTTTTAAGTAATGCAATAAATGTCAGCAGTTATGAATTATATCTGCAAACATCATGTGCTACATAATAAAATATATGTATATAATGATTTGTTTATATTATGCTTTCTCCTTAAAAGCCCAATATTTTTTGTGACTAAATGTTTTAGACATACCATGTAAGTACACTTGCAGTCGTTTTGTAAAATTTAATATTCATCTAATCAAACTAGTTTCTCATACAGTAGTGGTTTTAATTCTGTGTACTGTTTAAAGAACACTGAATTAATAGTAAAAGAAAATCCAGATAGAATAAGATTACTTAGAAAAAGAGATGAACATTATAACACACAAGCAGATGAAAATTTGTGCTTCTTACATTAATAATCAATTAAGCATACTTTCGAGAAATTATAGATTGAAGAAATTTACCATGCACACATTATTAAAAAGTATATCATACAATGTGTGTTTTCAAAATTTCTGACAAGTGCCATAAAATTGTTTCATATGCTACAAGAGCAACTAATTTGAAGTTAAAGTGATAAGTTTATATATACAGAAATACCATTATAACAGTTTACATAACAGGGAAAATTAGCCCACTATACTTGAATAGCTATGATGCTGATATTGAAATTTTATATTGTTATTTATTAATTTAAAACCGATAATTCAAAAGTTATTGTGCAACAGCTTATATTAATATTTTTCTGAATGAAAGAATTTCTAAATCAAATTTTTTAGCATTAACTCTTATCCTGTGAGATCCCAGAATTATATCCTATTGTTTTTCATGTTCTTGGAAGGAGAAACATTTTTAGTTGCATTTAATGAGTAGCATTGTCTCCTTTTATTGATGATAAGTATTAGATTTTAATGGTTTAAATATCTAACGAAGAAAAACTACCCAAGTAGTTGTAATCTTATCCAAAACTTTCAACAGTCATTCTTTCATTATACTTCCTGATAAAAAGACCCTTCAAACCTTTTTTAAGAAAAATAAAATTTTCAACATGTACAGACATAGAAGTAATTTTCCAGTAACTTAGCTTTTATGTAACTTTTCAGTAATTTGTATAATTAGAGATTTTAGAGTATTTATTGTAAATTTTTCATTACTTTTATTGTTTATTACTGAAAATGTTTAGAAAATATTTATGGTTAATTTGTCTTTATTGTTTAGGATCCAAAAACTTTAGAGGATTTATACAAACAGCTTATACGTCCAAGATATGATGCACTATTACAAAAAAAAGAAAGAAATCCTCATGCAATTTTAGATACATATATTCGTGGTTATGATGTTGTTGAATGGCTGGTCACCCATAATGCAGTAACGTCTAGGTACCTTCCAGTTTTCTATATAATTGTCAAACTTGTAAAGCATTGCTTTCATAATATTTTGAAAACTGTTGATCAGAAAGAAAAGAAATGGACATTGCAAGAATAATAAAACTACAGTAATTCATTTTTATTGAGAAATTACATATAATTTAATATAGAAGTACAAACAAGTTGTACTAATTATTGAATTATATTTGTTGGTTATCAATTTATGTCACCTGTGCTTAAGCTCAAACGAGAACTTTATGTATAGGAGAAAAACAGACACCGCCATGATCCAAAGTTGAAGCTTGTACCCAATGCATGACCCATTGTGCCTCTATCTGCTCGGTTATCAGGGCAGGAATGATGAATGCACACTGTCTCTAAATGTAAAGTTTTTATGTAAGGTACCTTTCACAGGGTTAACACAATTGCCAAATGGTCCACACACAAAGTCGTCAGGGCATGTCTTTATAGTTTTTGTGTGGAATTTTATAAATATCGATTTTTGCCACCCAATCTTAAACTAGAGCTTTCTGTATAGGAGAAAAAGAGACATTGCCCTGACCCTGAGTGAAACCAGGGACTTAACATATGACCTATTGTGCCTCTGCCTGCTCGGACATCAAGGCAGGAACAATTCCCTTTATGTAAGGTTTTATTACTTTTCTTGGTGTTAACATAATTGCCAAATGGTCAACACACAAAGCCACTGGGGCATATTTTTGTAGTTTTCATAGGGAATTTTATAGATATCAATTTTTGCCACCCACACTTAAATTGAAACTAGAGTTTTATGTATAGGAGATACAGACATCATCCTGACCCAGACTCAGCATATGACCCGTTATACCCCTACCTATTCTGCCATCAGGGTAGGAATGATGCTCTTTTTCTATATGTAAGCTTCTTATATAAGGTATTATTACCCTCTGCAGGGATAACACAATTGCCAAATATGGTCAGCACACAAAGCCACCAGGGCACATTTTTGGAATTTTCATGGGCAAATTATATAGATATCATTTTTTGCCACCCAGTCTTAAACTCAAACTAGAACTTTATGCATAGGAGAAAAAGAGACATAGCTCTGACCAGAGTTGAATTTGGGACCCAATGTATGACCCATTGTGCCTCTACCTACTTGGCAATTAGGGCAGGAACAACTCTCCCTATGTGTGTAAAATTCCCCACAAAAACTGCAAAAACATGCCCTGGTGGTTTTGTGTGTTGACCATTTGGCAATTGTGCTAACCCTGTGGAGGGTAATAATACCTTACATAAAAGTTATATTTGTTATTATGAGCCCAGTTGCAAGAAAAAAAAGTTATTCAACTATTAAATTTAACAGGCAAAGGGGCAAGTTTTCTCCCTCACTCTCTCTGTGTGTGTAAGCCCTGTGGTGGTGCAGTGTGGTAATGTGTTCGCTTAGTGCGCAGTTAACCCGTGTTCGACTCCCAACGGTGCAAAGAACGCTTACTCAGAGATTTTATAAAGATCACACTGCTCACTGTAGTCCGGAGTTTGATTCCCTAAGGATTAAGAGGTTCAGATTCCTCGGAAAACTGTAGGTCCAAGAGGTTCGGATTCCTCGGAAAACTGTAGCTCCAGAGGTTCAGACTCCTCAGAAAACAGTAGGTTCCGGCGCAGCATGACCATTGTAGTCCTTGAGCTGTAAAACTACAAACAAATAATCTGTGTGTGTGTTTATTAAATTCATCATTTATGTAGATATTTTTCAAAATTATTGCTAATGTACATAAGTACAAAAAAAAAACCAAAAAAAAACAAACCACCCTACTAAAATTGAGACGATTTCTGTACTTGCAGGAAAAGAATTCTTGTCCTCACTTTGCTATATCTATGCCTATTCTTGCTGAATTAATTTAGAAAATACCGCTTCTACAGATAATGTTACAAAGTTCATTAAACTTTGAGTTCCACTTTGTGACTTTCCATACGTAAACTGAATAAAATATTAAATTTCATAAGTTAATTATATATTTATTCAGCCAATTGCGTTTTTGAGAGAAGGAATGAAATTTGAGGGAAGAATGGCAAACATTGACAACACTGAATAGACATAAATCATCAGGTACTTATACAGTAATGGGTAGGCCCACTTTTTGCCTGGTTGGAGGCAGCCACATAAAACGGTATTGAATCCACTAGTTCATGAAATCATTTTACAAATATTGCCTACATTGATTGCTGTACTGCATTCTATAATTTTGTTGCATTCCTGGATAGAGGATTCAAAATTTGAACAAACCTTTTCATAGCATTCTGAAGATTCTCCATAGGAGATCATTTTTAGTGAATAGTTTATTTCATGGTGATCAAATGTGCAGAATTCTCTTCTACTCATGTTCGAATCATTAGGGTTCTGTGGAGGGAGACACATTGTCTTTCTGGAGGAATCCATTATACTTTAGACCCATGATGACCATGAAATGTCCAAAAATGGGCAGTAGTTTGGATTATACAAACGTGTTTTAATCGGACATGCCCTAGACTATTACTGCATCCACCTCCTTGACAATTTCCTTGCCAACATGACAGGTCCATAGCGTCACTGAGCTTTCACTAGATACGTATGTCCATTCTCATACATAATGGAAGTGACTAGATAGGAATGATGCATAGGTGACCCATCACTAATCATCCGAGGCTTAATGCCAAAGGTTATTTGCCCAGTTCAATGATTGTCCTGTGATCATCTTATGGTCTTGGCGAGATTTTTTTGACCATTTCTCTTATTGCAGTGATCTCTACTATTACTGCTTTTTGTTTTGCTAAAATAGTGTAAAATGGTCATCATAGGCTGCTTTCATTCAGCATCTTTCTTCACCTGTAGCACTGTTCATAATGAAATTTATTGTAAAGATGATAGCTACATATAATTGAAAGTAGTAAAAAAAAAAAAAAAACTAATTTGTCATGGCAATAATTTTAGGATTTCTTTTAATTTTTATTATTTATTGTGCTACTTAATTCTAAGCATTTAGTTAGCTCGTAAGCACTTAAGATTTACTTCCCTAAATTTATGTAATTTCTCTTAATAATATATCAGTGCAAAGTAGTTCTTCTGTGTCATAGAGGTGACACATTCATCTGTTCATGTTATTAACCTGGGTTTGATTCCAGTGTCCATTGGTATTGAAGGACATGTGCTGCTATTTCTGCCTATATTCCCTAATATGCAGAGAATTTTTAATTCAAAAATCACTGAAGGTAAATCCACAAAGGCTTTGAGCAGTTTGAAAAACTGTACGTCACCTGGTGTCAACAGCATGCACCCCAAATTCTCAGACACTTAGGCACTTATGCCCAAAAGGCACTGCTAATGTTTTTAAACATAACCTGTGAAAAGGGAATTATTCCTTTTCGATGATACAAATCAATCATTATCCCAATCCATAAAAAAGGTAAGGACCTGGGAGATATTTGCAATTACCAACCCATTTCCTTGCCAAATGCAATGAGTAAAACGATGGAAAGAACTATATACAGAAGATTGAACTGGTTTCTCTAACCCCATAAACTCCTGGTGCAAGAACAGGTTGGTTTCAGACAATCTAGACTTAATAGCCAACATGTATCTCTTTTGAACCCAAGAATTAAAGACTCTCTGGACAACAGGCATGTACTATCTGCTGTTTTCATGGATATAACGTCAGCATATGATTCGATCTACAAAGAGAACCTAATTTTAAACCTTTCTGAAATAGCAGTAAACTCCAATATGTTTAACTGCTTCAGAGGCTTTCTTAGTTAACATTTATGTAAAGTTAGATATGGTAGAGGTTGCTCAAAATTTAAGGTACTCCAGACTGGCCTGCCACAGGGAGCTGTCACTTTTCTGCATTTTGTTTAATGTCTACATAAACGATTTTGGTAATATGTTGATATCTATCCCTGCAGTAAATGTCTTCTGTATGTTGATGATTTGTTACTGTGGACTGCACTTCTGGAAAGGAATACTAAACTGCTTATTGAGCACACACTGAACCAAGACCTCTTGGCTCTAGAAAATTGGTGTAATGCAAATAATATGGAAGAGAACTTTGACAAAATAGTTTTTTAAAGCTTCTGTCTCTCCCACCAACCTCTATGTCTTCAATTTTTTATAAGGATCATACCAATCCTGAATCGATAGGATTTTTATACCTAGAGGTAACTTTCGACCGTGAACTATCATCGAAATTGCACACTGAGAAGATCGTTAGTCCAGCCTTAACTTTACTATCTCTTTTGAAGTAGCTTGTCGCTTCAAGGTGGGGATGCTGTAGAACAATCATAAATTTAACCTATAAAGCTTTATCTTAACACTGATTACTTGTTGCTGTGAATCCCGTATTTCTTCCTCCCAAAAAATCTTTACATCACTCAAACTGTTTCAAAATCAGGCTCTTCGTTTAATTACTGGTACAATAAAGATAACTGTTATCGATTCACTGCTGATATGCACAAAGAACAGGCCCATCAGATCAGTTATTAAAGAAATGGCTTTCTTTTCTTAGGAAAAAATACTGAGGATGCCAGATTGCCTTACAGTCTGGGTACATGTTTCTCTTACACGTGAATGTAACCTCATCACACAACATGGATTTCTACAAAAAATATGAAAGTTGAAAGAGCAATTTGACCTCCATTTCATACTAGAACAACTTACCTTGACTATTGATCTAACCAAAGCTAAAAGTTGAAGTCAGCACCAAACTTATTCAAGAGGTTCTCAAAAAAGACACCAACAAAGCTCTTGGATCATTGTTTTACGAAACAATCGACTCATTTTACCCTGAACGTGAATGGCTCTAAGTCTTCACAGACTGTTCCCAAGTAGATGGCTGTATCAATGCAGGAGCAGGTATTTTTTGCAACCTATTTGCTATCTATGCTCTTATGGGGAAAACAGAACTTCTTTTAATGGAAAACTTAAGGCCATATGAATAGCTCTTTAACTGCAGTGCCACCTCAATCAGTTCTCAAGTGCAGTCGTTCTCTTTGACTTGAAGGCTGCTTTAATGACTACCAACAATATCAATGCCTTTCAGTCTTCAAATATTCAGAAATTTTGGGCTGTTCTATGTCTTCTTTCCAATAATAACAAAGAGAATATTCTTCAGTGGATCTCTGACCACAGCAATATAAATGGAAACTTAAAAGCTGATTGCCTGTCCAAAAGATGGGCAACAATTCTCCAAACTTCAAACAACGAAGCTTCTTTCAATACCATGAAATCAATAGGGCGAAGAAGCAGTCCTGTAGCCAAAACGAAGGTACAGTTGGGACAAGGCAAAGAGCATATGGGGTACAGGGCACTCATGTGTATAAAATAAATAATAACAGAAGCAGTAGAGTATTTAGAAAATATGTGACTACAAACTCAAATTTGATGCTCCTTTGATGGCCTTTTTTTAGCTTATTGCAATTACAAATACTATAATATTAGCATATACCAAGGTTTGTATTTTAAATTTTTTAGATGTAGAATTGGGTGGGAGAGGAAGAATTTTGCCTACGATGCTCTTATTCTTAGGCCTAGTGACCCTATTAGAAAATTCATAATTGCCCATGAGGAAAATGTTAATGTTTACTCAAATTTAGCTCATTTTCATATCATCATCATATTCAACCATTATCTATCCACTGCTGGATGAAGGTCTCTCCAAATGCTTTTCACGCAAGTCTATCCTGATACATCTGGATCTGACTGGTCGATCTGATGTACCTTCTACTTCCAGAAGACAATCTTTAATTCTTTTGTTGATTAAGAAGCCAACACCACTTGTTCTTCCAGTTTCCGTTCCTCTATAATAAAACAAATGTCCGCTTTTAAGTTCCACCAATTCTTCACCTTTTCTTCTGACTTCACTGAGTCCTATAATGTCCCAATTGATCTTTTCAAGTTCCTCTTCCAATTCCTGAAGTTTTGCTTCAGAAGCAAGGGATCGTCCATTATACGTTGCCAAGGTCAATAACAAACGGCAGCCTGGTCCATTCCAGTGATTCTTAGTCATTTTCATATAAACATTATTAAATATTATACATATATACAGCCACAAATAGCTCAGTGGGACAAGTGGGGCACAAGCCTGGGGCCATGCCCCTGCTGGCCCCGACTTGGCTACAGGCCTGCAAAGTGGTTTTAATGACTATCTTTTTGGTGAACTTTCTGCAAAAAAAATCAAATAAACAGTGGTTTCTTAATATTGATAATATTCTTGGATATCCCAGAAACAGGGCAGTCACTGAATTCCGTCTAGCCACTGCTTTACAAAACACCTCCATCGTATTGGCATTTTCTCCAACCTTTTTTGTATGCTCTGCAATCTGTGTGAAGAAATGGACTTAGCTCACCTATTCCACTGTCCTATGCTCACTTCAGTTTCAACGTGGCAGTGGTACTGGGAAGTAAGGAACAGAATGGATATATACGATTCTTCTGTGGCCACCTCTGGTTGGCTTCAGATGTCTTCTATTAGCCATTGGAAAGAAGAAAAATTCTGTCCACTGCAATCCAAGGTTTGATTCCCTAGGTAACAGAAGTCTAGATTCTTCAGAAAACTGTTGATCCTGGCATAGCATGACTTTAACCATCCTTGTGTTATAAAACACGCACATAGAATCATTGAAGACAGAGTGAACACACATATTGTATGTTCATTTTTTCCATTATGGAAAAAAAAATTTCATGTTCTATTTCATTTTTCACATTCCTTTCTGAAAAAAGTCAGTATAATTTAATCATAATAATCATAATAATTTAATCATGTATAATTATATTTCCATTTTTAAATGTTCTCTTATTGTAAAATTTATTTCTAAATTTTTAAACTATCAAATTTTTGTGCTTTTTTTAAAATAATGCACTGTATTTTCAGGCTAGCTATTTAATGTTCTTAGACTACTACATAAATAGTACTAAAAATATTTTTTGCACTTTATTTTTTCTTCTTTCATTCACATGCTTTGTAAACATACAAAAACTATATATTTTTAATAAACATACAAAAACCATATATTTTTAATAAACATACAAAAATCATATATTTTTAATATGTTCAGACAGGAAAACTATAAACTTTTTACATTATATATTTTCACGACCATTACTCAATTCTGCTATTTCTTTATTTAGGTCACAAGCTGTTACCATTGGTCAATCATTCCTGGATGCTGACTTTTTGGAATGTGAAATTGCCAATGAAAACAAATTTGTTGATGGTTCTACTTTGTATCAACTCAAAAGGGTAATTAACATTGTAATTTGTGGTGTTACTTAGAAAATATAATTGCCTCAATGTTCACATAAAACTTCTATAAACTAATTTTCATATTATATGTATACTTGTTAGTGGATCGAATTCAGAAAGACAATATATTTACACTTCAAGTAACTATGGGTATACTGAGTATCTGCATAATGCTGACTTGTTAGAACTGTTTGAAGGCCCTGCTGTTACTTTACGGTAAAGTGTTCACTAAGCGTGCAGTTGGCAAGGGTTTGACTCTTCACTGTGCCAAAAAAAAAGAATGCTTATAAGCTAACTGCTCATTGTAGTCTGGAGGTTAATCTCGTAGACCTTAAAAGGTCCGAATCTCCCGGATAAATATAGGTCCTGGCACAGCATAACTCCTTCTGTCCTTGCTCCATAAAACTCAAGCAAAAAACTGTAACATCAAACGCCTTAAAAATATTTATAGACGAATCTCAATTCTAAATCATACTTAAAACTTCTCATGAATGATTACCAGTCAGGCAATAAGAGCACTTCACATGTGCTTTGTTAATGCAATAATGACCTTCACTTAGCACTCTATTTCCAAGGAAAGTATGTCATACTTTAAATTCCATCATAGTGTATGTATATAAAAACACAACAACATTAGATATTACGGTGTTTCTTAAGATGATTGACAAAAGAATAAGTATAACCATACCAAAGAAATACAGGATCTTTCAAATTAAACACGCTCTATTTAGAGGGGTGTACAGGACAAAATAATAAATGGCTTTATGTGAAATTTACCACACAGATGTTTGTCAATGTGCACTCGCGAGTTGGGCAAAAAAAGCAAAATGAAAAACATATATATATTGCCTTTTTCAGTAGGTAACAAGGAACATGATTTGTGATGGTCTGGTGTGGATTTGGATTTAATGTACAAACATTGCTTGCACTTATAAACAGAAAACGAAATTGTGAAGGTTACAAAGAGTACTTAAAAACAACTTTGTGCTCTTTGGGGAATTTCTTGGATGTCAAAAATGGGTTTTTCAATAACATTGTATACCAATCCATGTATCGCATTCAACAAAATCATAGTTCTAGCAAAACAGTATTGTAATTTTAGATTGAACAGTGTGCAGCAGAGGTGAGTTTGGCTTATTTTTCGAGACCCAAGTCTGAAATTTCAAATATAACTTTAACCCCTTCACGTACAATTTAAATTTGAAAAAATTTGCTAAACTACACTATTTTTTTATACATGTATTTTCATATACATGTATTTCTACAATCCTCAAACACCAATCACATAATTGTATTCCGTGAAGAATTTCGACATAGAAAAGTCAGTTTACGGCTTTAGTTGACTTATGAGCCTATGCCTACCCAAGCCCGAAAACAATATGAAATATAGAGCCTGTCTTATCTCTAGTGTGCAGTCCCGACCTTAACCCTATTGAGAACATATGGGGGATCTTAAGCCGCATGGCTTATGCCAGTGGTAAGTAGTATTTCTCCAGAAAGGTTAGAAAGTTCTACA
>QLNU02015360.1:156611165-156630289 GCA_006491805.2 Dysdera silvatica | reverse complement strand
CACCTGACAAGAACTCCATTAAGTGTTGACATGCACAACTCACAAAGACAGGATGACTATGCAAAGGCAAAAGCACTGGCCGTCCTTCACATTCAGAGGAGATATTGGATAGAGTTCGGCAATCCTTCCAAAGCAGCACCACAAAGTCAGTTCGAAAAGCGGGCTGTGAGTTAGCATTACCCCACTCAACAGTCTGGGATATTCTTGTGTTTGTATCTAAGTGTTTGAAATTCAAGGCTTACAAGCTACAATTTGTGCAGGCACTTACGGAAAATGATAAAAAACTTTCCACTGTCTTCAGTGTAGACATGTTGGAATTCCTAGAAAATAATGATTTTAGGGACAGGGTAGTGTTCAGTGATAAGGCGACCTTCCATATTAACGGCAAAGTCAACAGGCATAATGTTAGATTCTGAGGTTCAGAATACCCTTGGCGAATTATTGAGCATGTCAGAGATTCTCCAAAGTTGAACGTTTTTGCTGCCATGTGCAGAACGAAGCTTTATGGGCCATTTTCCTTTGCAGAAAGAACTGTAATGAGACACTCATATCTTGACATGCTCCACATATGGTTGATACCACAACTTCATGAGTTTCGAGATTTCGTTTTCCAACAGGATGGAGCTCCACCCCACTTCCATAATAACGTGAGAGGGTATCTGAATGAACAATTCCTCAGCGTTGGATAGGTCGCACTGGGCCTGATGATGAAGCGTTGTTGAGATGGTCCCCGAGGTCTCAAGACATGACACCATGCGACTTCTTTTTATGGGGCTTTGTCAAAGCCGCGTCTTTGTCCCACCATTGCCTCGAGATCTCACGGAGCTGCTGTAGCAGATCACAGAAGCCTTTGCTGCCATTACAAGAGACATATTGATTCGAGCATGGGAGTAAATGGACTATCAACTAGATATCTGCCGTGTCATGACCCATATTAAATTTTGTAAGGTAGATAAAAAACTTTGATATATTACCTTACTTTTGGTATATAAAGAATTCCAACATCACATCAAAAGGCCTCAGAATATTTTTTTGAAAAGGATACATTCTTTTTCGAACACCCTGTATAATATGTATGTATTTTACGGTACAACACATCATGTTTTTATGCAATTTTCAACATACAAAAACTACATTTATTCTATGCGAACAAAATTCCGACATTTTTGGTACAAAAATTAGTCCAAAATTGGTTGTTAAAAATTGTGGCAAAGCTATGTGCAAAAGATTTGCGAAGATTAAAAATCGTTTTTCCAATTGACATACTGCCAATAATTCCGGAGTTTATATTACTCATCACAGTATAACACAGCTGTACAGTAATGTAAGATTAATCTTGTGATCAAATTCGTGATAAGGGCCGCAGCTCAAGTTTTGATGCATGCATAGCTGCCAACTATTACGGATTGTCCATAATGATTATGGAAAATGACAAGTTTTCATTACTGGAACTGTATCAAAAGATATGCAAAATGTGTGCATTTTCAGCCATTATTATTTTTAAGATATTTTTTCGCCATTTTTGCATGACTCCTGAATTGTAACTTCACTGCAATGTCTTCTCATTCTGGCACACCAAACAAGGCAGGGACAGGATTCACGGCCTTCTAGAAAGTTTGGAATATTCTCTTTTGCTCCCCTGGCATTTTCAAAAGCTAATGGATCATTAGTTTTTTTTTAAATATCCTCCTTTTACATGTGAAAATTCCGACACCCACGTTTATTAGCTCAAGCTAGAGCTCTTTTGTTTAGGAAAATAAAAACTTGTCCTGCAGGTTTTTCTGTGTTGACTACTACGTGGCAGTTGTGTTATCTTTGAGTAGGGTAATAGTATCTTACATTCTCCTTTTGTACATACATATAACTCTAAGGTTTCTCATTGAATTATTTATAGTATTTCCTTCTGGTATAGAAATTCTTAGAGCCGTTTCTTGTTTTTTTAGATGTGTTTAATGATAATTGTAAAAAAAATTGCACCTTACTGCTGGATCTTTGCTCCTTTTGCCCTCACCCTGTCCTAGGCCCCAAAATCAGAATTCCGAAGTCAACACTATTTGCTTCCATGTTCTTCAATGGACTATTTGAAGTCATATTTCTCTCTTTCTCTCTCTGGATATAATGTATCAACTCAACATCCATACCGCTGCATAATTTGAAACCCAGCCACAACTTTATATTTAATCTGTTTCCATCCTTTCCATGAATGGTTGTTTTTTCATTGGTTTTATTTCTTTACAATGGCCATGTATCAACAACAACTTTTTTCTATTTCTCAATACTATGGTAATTTCATGGAGATAAGCTATGTCTGATATATGTTTAACATCCAAATTTTAATTGTATTTGTGGGGAGCGATAAGATCGAAATAACTTTTAAAATAAATTGATATATTAAAATTGAAGGTTTATAATGTTTCAGCATTTATGTTCCCAAAATAAATATTAGTGAATAAATGGTATACTATTTTTTTTACTGGATATAACATAGCACCGTGCATAATTTTATTGATCCACATTTCTTAAAGTTGGCAAGAATGATATCAGAATTGTGCAATAAGAATGAAAAATTTCTTCAGTTTCTTATTTTCACACCTTGTGGTAAAATAAAACTCTTTTTTTTTTAATTTAGAATATCAAGATCAACTTTTGCAGCAATTTGATTGTTGTAGCGCTGTCAACCTTTTTGCAACCTCTGAATGAATAATGATCTTCAATAATTCACTTATTAACAACACTATTATATCAAATACAACAACAATATCAATCAACGTTTATGGGCGTAGTGATACCAACGCCGATGGTATGGCGTGATTAGATGGTGAAACGTTCGAAAGAAAATAAATATTTCTGCCTTCGGTGGGACCTGAACCCACGACCTTCCACTTGCCGGGCGGAGGCTCTACCCACTGAGCTACGAAGGACAATATATAATCTCTTTACGAACGTATATATATTGTTGCCAGTTATTTCGCAGAATGGTGTAGTACATAGACTACTATTTAAACCAAATTGCAAAGAGACTGGTATTAAATTGATCGAAATGCACGTTGCAGCATATGCAGCATAATAGCTATTATATCAGTTAACAAAATTGTTCCATACTTTTTGAAAATATTGTAATGTAATGAATTGGATTTTATTTTTTTATTTTAAATTTTAGTAACTATTAAGGTTGCATTACAAATATTTAGGTTCTATTTTGTCCAAAATCAACAGCTTGTTTTATTTTTGAGTATTTCTTATTTATTAGATCAACATTTTTCCAAGGTGGGATGTAGGGTAGAATATAAATTATCTCTATGAAAAGACAGTTGCCTGGAAACAATTCTGAATAAGGTTATCATGAACTAGATTTGAATTTTGAGTGACATTTTTTTTAAAACTTGTGTTTACAAATCACTGTGTTAGGTGCTCATTGGTCCTTTTTAAGTGGTCCTTATTTACCTACTTTCCTGCAAAAAGTCTACTGGGAACCTTGTGTTTATACATTCTTAAAAAATTCCCTTCGCAAAGTGAGCTTTTACAACATGCAGTTTTAGTAGAATCGGTATAGCAACAAGGAGTTTGGGCTTGCTGGACTTTGCACGTCCTAAAGTCTTTTTCTTACTCATTACATATTTCTCCTCGGGTCCGGATATGTATAAGTTGGTTGTGGAGCGAACCATGTATATTTTGCTTTTCGTAACTCACAATGACCTCTTGGTAGATATAGCCCAATTTCAAAACTACTATAAAAAAATGAAAGTTAGGCCGGCGTTTTAGGGACGGGGCCACTTGAAAGCCACCACTCGGGTTGCACGAATCAGTGAGCAAGAACATTTGAATTGCTCCTCTCATACAGGATGGAGTTGTGTGCGAGAGTTAATCATGTGTGACTCAGCATGCTATATTAAAATGTTCTAAGGCTAATGTTAGACGGAACCATCTTGGAGGTGCCATACAGAGTCGCAGATGGTTGATTCTCATGTGCGAATTGGTGGGTGGTGCCACTCTTTATGATGGGAATTCAGGCTCATAATTGTTTGATTTTGGCACCTTCACCTATAACAAAGAGAAGAATCTAACTTGGGGGATCTCCACCCACAGGTAACCCCAATTATGGGTGTAAAGTTGGCTGATAAACCATAAAGTTTATGTCAGACAGGGCCACATGAGTCATGTGACCCAGTGAGTAACCTTGCCCACTCAATTGTGCAATAGTAAAGCATTCTTGAACGTTTTACTAACTAGTAATTAACGTAGTTGTTATAATTAGTAAAATGAGTTTTTACTCACTGAGTCACTTGATTCAGGTAGTTTCATTTGACATCTGTGTATCAGTCAACCTTACATCCATAATCAGGGTTCTCATGAGTGGAGATCCCCAAGTTAGATTCTTCTCTTTGCTATGTAAGATGAAATAGCCAAAATCGAACCCTTTTAGCCTGCAGTTTAGGAAACACGCATACTTCCGATCTGCTTCATCTTTTACGCCACTTTCAATTTTGTTCCATTCTTTGTGTCAGGCTTGCATTTATAAATGGGCAAATGTCCAGGGTGCCAAAAATTTGAAAAAGTGGTGGACTTCTTTTGTTTCCCCTCGTAAATAATATTTTTTCCATAATAATACTTCGTGTTTTCAGTTCACACAGCAACAAAAATTACTCATTATTACTGTTAAAAATAAGTTGTTTTCCCCATGGTACCTGGTGTAGAGGGGTGGTGGTCTCTCCCTCCCCTTTTTTTAGTTATAGTCATCCACTCCATTTACTAATAACACAGAAAATGTTTGCCTTCCCCCCTTTTATTTTATATATCCCCAGTTTTATTTTTCCTGTAATGTTGCGAATACAGTTTTTTCCCCATGTTGGGGGGTGAAGTTTATAATTTGTTTTATTATTTTGGTCTTTTTATAGACCTTTGATTTATAGTTCATATTCTGAATGTCATTTGATTTGACATTTTTTATTTTTATTTCATAATTTGGCTGAGAATACATATAGGATCGGTATTCGCATTGTACTTAATAATTGTCCTACCATCATATCTGATAATGGGAAAATTATCCACAAACCAGGTCCATGAAGGAGAGCTCAAGGATCCCCCCCCCCTGCAATCAATGAACTTGAGTCTTAACATGGGTATACATATATATATATATATATATTGAGCAAGATATTTATATATATATAAAATACCTTGCTCAATACAATGACAATTGTTGTAAAAATCGCTAATAATACTTGAAGTTTAAAAATGAGTGTTCCTTTTAACTCTAAGAAAAGTCCTTACTGGACTTCAGCTGCTTCACACAAATTCAAAATATTTAGCATGTTTATCCATAGGAATCGAAAGTTCATTTCCAATGACTGGATACTAATTCTTTATAGGCTGTCCCCATCTGCATAGTCTTTTTTCTTTTCTGCAATTTATAAAGGAGAAGCCGGTATTTGTTCATAGTGATGGTTGACAAATTTTGTTCTTACAATTTATGTTTGACGAAGGCATGATTTATGATGTGATTTAGTATAAATTAATTAATTTGTTCATTTATTTTTTAAAAGACTAATTCCCATGATTTTGCGATGCAACATCCCTTCCCATTGCTAGAGTAAAATTTTTACATTTTCATAATAATTGTTGCATTGTGTACATAGCTAACTTTTATTAGCTTCCTCTTCCTGTTTTTGGCAATTAACATCAAACCTGTGAAGTTGTAAAAAGGGGCACAAGCCCCCCCGTTGGATATCAAAACACATTATTTTCTCTAAGGTGCCTCACATTACCATCTTTAAAGCCACTTGAGCCCACATTAGTTTTTAATTGCTAAGCAACTGTCAGTGGCACACCCAGGATTTCTCATTGGGTGGGTTGACCACGTAAAAATCTCTTAGAAAAATGTTTGTTATTTTTGCATACTTTACATTCTTCCACCCCCCCCTCCCCCCATGGGTGCCGCCTAGATAAGCAGTGGCATAACTACTAGGTGGCAAAACAGGATATGTAAAAGAATTTGATCTGCTATGAATTTATATTTTATTTTGTGTCCAAAATGCTCCGAATTGGTAATTTTGCTATTCTGAACTACATTAAGTCTTCCTGCTCTAAATGAGTAATTTTCCTGCTCACAATTCCTCCAAATTCACAATGTTGCTGCTCCCAAATGCCCCAAATTGAAAATTTTGTTGCTCCCAAGTTGCTCCAAATTCCTTCTTTGGCCATTCCATACCTGATTGATATTAAAAATGTTTTATAAGTCATTTTGTCATGTTGAATATTGTATGTGCTTGCTTTATTTCAGAAATAACGTAGAATTACATTTTAGCATTTATTTACTCATTCTCATTGATGCAATTAATTTTATTACGACTTTTGAAACACTTATAAACTTTTGTATATGTGACATTATTTGTAAAAAAAAACAAAAAAACGAACATGACTAAAGAGTGTTTGAAATATTATCTATATAAAACTACATGTTAAAATAGTCTTCAAATATAATTAGCATTTTACTATCTGATTTATCCTTCATATCTTTGTTCTTAATTACAAGTTTATAATTTGTTTTGTACATTTCACCATATTTTAGTGTTCAATGCAAATGTATCTAAAAATTCTCAAGATTGTCAAAATATGCAACAACTCAAGGATGAGCATGATAGTAAAACTGCCTTTGATGAACTTAAGTAAGATCACTGCTATAAGCAGGCACTACTTTACTTTTTGCCACTATTTGGATACTCTTAAAAAAATACTTTTTAAATAATTTATTTCATTGGGCATGTATAAAACTAAATATGCAAGAGTGCTTAGTTTTAATATTTTTAGCTAATATGTAACATATTGCAGCTTTACCTCGTTTGGTGCAGCATGACCCACATTGTCCTTGTACCATTAAAATACAACTAACCATCCACGTAACTTATTATGTTACATACATTGAAGATATAGAAAGTCATTGAGCTATTTGATAGTGGTTTTGGAACTTCTGTTGAATGATTTCTTGGCATTTCAGAAACATTATTCTGCAGATCTCATATGTTATGGCTGGTATGCATGTGCAGGGTATTTCAGCACCAGGGTTACAAACTTGTAGGAGGGGCAGGGTGCATCCAGACAATTTGGAATCACATAGCAATGTCGGGTCAGAAATGCTTTCCTGATGCAGTAGATAGTGCTGTATGGTTGCGTGAGTTTTCAACCTTCTTACAGGAAAGTTTCATTTCACACCCGGACGCAGAGGTAGCAGGATGGGTGACTACATGAATGTGGAATTAGCTGATATGCGCTTGCCATACAGGTTGTGGAGTGTAATGGTTTAGCTGCACAGCACAGATGTTATGTTTGGACAATAGTGTATTGGGCATGGTGGGCCAGCGTATTGGCTTGCTTGATCGCCGGACCTATTATGCCTTGATTGCTGCTTCTGGGAGCATATCAAAACTCTGATATATGACACCTCCATTGACAGCATTATGTAACTGGTCACATGCATTGCAGTAGCTTCCAGGGAAGTGCAAGATATGCCCTGATTCTACCAGCACATTCTGAATTCTATGTGGTGGAGACGTGAAGCTGGCGTTACAGTTCATGGACAAAACTTAGAACACCTCCTTTTACCTCTGTTAATTTGATTAACGTACATACATTATTAAAATGCCTATTTGTGTATGTGGTGTTCTTTAATTTCTGGTGTTTGTGTACACTACCATATGCACATGTCATTTACAACCCTGCATTGCTATGTGATTCAATTTCCTGGGTGAACCCTACCCTTCCAAGTTCGTAACCCTGGTGCTGAAACATCCTGTATAATTTCCCTTAAACATATTTTATATGCATATCTGGATTCAATGTATATGTGTATACATTTAATTCTACTATTATTATTGATGTATTTTTAATGAATATCCTTTCAATTTTTTTAATATAATCTCTGTAATCTTAAAATCATTACAATAATATGTATTAATTTAATAACGTCACCAAATGGTGATGAGTGATGCATGTTATGTAATACGGTGGAACAAATTCACGGATGGATGTTCTTGATCTTGTTAAATCCAATTTATCTTGTACTTGGTATTTAATTATATATAATTTGTTTTTATTAATTTTTTCCTAGAACTCATAGACTCACCCTTGTACTTATGCCAGGCCCTGCGGTGGCGCAGTGTGGTAACGCGTTCGCCTAGTACGCCGTTAATCCGGGTTCGACTCCCAACAGTGTACAAAGAACGCTTACTCAGAGATCTCATAAAAAGATCGCACTGCTCACTGTAGTCCGGGGTTTGGTTCCCTAGGCCATAAGAGGTTCGGATTCCTCGGAAAACAGTAGGTCCCGGCGCAGCATGACCATTGTAGTCTTTGAGCCGTAAAACCACAAACAAACTTACTTATGCCCATTATAAAATTTAACTTTGGTAAAACATTATTTCTGTTCTTGTACCATAAAACAAAGTTGTGGGTATTTTTTCTATAGTTTTATGTATGTATATATGTATAAAGTCCCTTTAATTTATATATATATTCTGTGTTACAGTTTATCCTTTAAAAACCTTACAAATAACCTTCTACGGCAGTTGTTAGAAAGTGATGGCTTATCTTCTTCCTGGTGTGAAGTTATTTTGCCTATCGTTCATCGTGTTATTGATATGGTACATCCTGATGTAAAAAATGATGCTGATAGTATGGACATCAGACAATATGTTCAATTTAAAAAGGTAATTATAGGTTTTTGTTTGAGAATAAATGGATATGTGGGTTATTTTCAAAAAATTTGCCGAATCACTATCTGAGGTATTTTAGATCTGTTGATTACTTTTTATATTTATTTAAACAGAAAATACATTTGTTTTCTTGTTTATTGAACTATTTTCTGCATCATTGTTAAATTTTTTAACCATTTTAGCCATTATAACACCAAGAAAAAGAGAGATAGTGACATGAAAACTGAGCTTTTTGCTGTTCGAATCCCATTTGCTCAATCATAACTTGATTTTTCAAAAACTAATTTACATTATTCATATAAACAAATGTTACATATGCTGTATGGAATTATCTAGCATATGTTGATATTTAAACAACCAAAGACACATTAAGTGTCAATATTGAGTTGTAAAGGTCTAACCTAAGACTGTGTCATGAGTATTACTTTTTTTTAGTTTTAATTTTTTTTTAAATATGTGGCATCACCGTCTAAAAGCTTTTGTTGTTTATTACTCCTTCCCTAAACTAGTGCAACAAAGTGATGGGCTTTTGTTGGATTTTGTTGATTGATTTAAGAAATATTGGGAAAAACAATGCAAAGAAAGGTGAATATTTTTATTAATCATCATGAGTGCTACCTTATTTTTTATAACTAATTATTAGATAAGTTTATTTTTAATATGTAATGAGAACCTGGATTGGTTATTTATTAAGTCAAACAAGTTATTTCTGTATTGACTATTACCATGAAATAAAGTTAGTATAATATTTGTCATGAGTCTTACCTTTCTGTGGGTAACACTCATCTATATAAATAAAATGAACATCTGTATGTATGTTTACCCTCTATACAAATCCACACCCTCTGACAGATCTGGACCAAATTTTGCGGAGTTACTCCTTAAGTCCCTGAGGGTGTCATAGACTACTTTAAAATCAGATCAAACCACCCCCTCCCTCGCTTTAGACCCCTTAAAGAATTATGCACAGTGCTATTCCCACAGTAATGTTATTCTTATGCATGTATCGATAGATTCATCTCATGACAGTTAAAGGTACTAATTTTATTCACCAAGTATTAACTATAAATTCCAAGGTATTTTTTTACCGTGGTGTGTAATGTTTCTGCATGAAAAATGGACGTCAGGAAAGTTTTGCAAGTGCTTCCAATCTTTCAAAAAGATTGCACTTAAGGGAGTAGTCAAACAAAAAAGATAACCAATTTACAGCAATGACGATAATGGCACTTCAGTGTCTTCAATTGATCTTGACAGCCCAGGTGCTAGTGGCTGTGAATTTAAGCTTTAACTTGGTGCTTATGTGCTGTTTAATATTTTTGAGGATAATCCAAACACAGCACAGTACTGATATGTTGGAGTTGACCAAAACTATGATGCTGTGGATGAAGAGCTTAAGGTTGCTTTTTTTTAGAGTAGCTGTTGAAAATGGCCCATGGTTTCGATTAATGGAGGAGGAAAGTTTATATACAGAATTTGATCAGATTATAAGTATTTTGCCTAATCCCCAAATTGTAATGAAAGGTGTCAGAATTTATTACCATTTTCCATTTCCAACTGATGTATTTGAAAAAGCGTAACATGCTTTTTTCTCTTTTTATTAAATTGTGACCATTTGTATCATTAGTGTAAATAAGCTGTAAAATACAATAAAAAAAATTAATAAATTAAAACCATAACTCTTCTAGAATTTGTAGACTACTTAAAAGTAATATATTTTCATAACAATATTATTTTAAAATATTTTTTTTTCATTTCATTTACAATAGTGATAAACAGTAAAAGCATAACATCAGGTAACACCCATGACGATGAATATTGTGAATTTTTATTAAAAACCTATTAAAATTATTTTTTTTATGTGATATAGTCAAAGGACAAATTTATTAACAAAATATATTATTTTTGAAAAAACAAAAAACAAAACACTTTTATACCTTATAGAGATGTAGTCATATCGTCCAGTAACACTCATGACATTGAAACTCAAAGATTTACTTTCAAGGTTAAATATCTCTGGTTGTATGGAAAATTAAGCTTGAATATCGTTGTATCCTTAAAAATTAAGCATTTCCAAATATGTATCCAAACATAAATGAAAGAGTTCATGATTTTTAATTCTGAAATATTTTAAATGCTGTTTCGGCAAAGTTCTTGAAAATGACCCATATGTATTTTTATATCATATTTCTTGTGTTGCTCAAATTCATACACAGATTCACAATAAATCATTTCCGCATTCAGCTGGTGAAAAATATGCATATTTGTAAATAACTGACATTATCAGAAAATCACATTGTCCTTAGAAATATTCTGTACTTCTAAATGACATTTAAATTTTGTAAGTAATTTGAAATTTTGGACTGTAGTAAGTGTACTGTACAGGCAATGCTTTGTTGGTATGTTACGTTGTTTTAGTAATATTAGATTACGCATGGCTTGATTCCCCACGTACCTTCATCCAAGCAAAGAGATGGAAGGAAAAACGTTGGAGTTGTATTTCTAAGGTGAGAAAAATGTTTGCAACACCCTATTTCTGGACAACAAACCACCACTACTTTAACTGCTAATAATAGAAAAACAACAGTTTTGTAGCAACTTAAAATATCAATAACTTCACATCAGTGAATTTGCAAATGAAAAGTAGCAGAAAAAAAGACAGGGGGTATGCTTCAAACCTTGGTCTGAACCTATTTTTGTAAATTTCGAGCAATTCAGAGCAGGGTGTCTATGCATCTGGAAAAGTAATGGAAATACAAAGGCGTAAGTCAGGGAAATTTGAAATTCATTGTTATAATAAATAGCTTATTAAAATAATTTTCCTGAACTGTGCCTTTTGGACCACATTGCATACTGAAAATTTTGAAAAACTTATGCTTTTGACTAACTTTTTCCAAAAATTACCCTTTTGCATCAAAACTAATATAATTTATATAAAATTATTAAGCCCATATATTTCTTCGGAGAAAATGTTTGCCAAATATTAACTAAAACTTGGAAAAAGTGTTTTTTTAGCTAAGTCATTTAATTTATAAAGGATTTTGATCATACTAATCCCCTTTCTCTTATAGTCATTAATTGAGCCTGGATTATATGCAATTGTATATGTGCATATGCAGTTGCATATTTTAGCCCTTTTTAGCGTTTGTGCTTATGCGTGCATAAAAACGATGAATTTCCAGAATAAAGGCATATTTTAAGGGTTTTAGTAATTTTAAGAATTTTATTATTTCCTCACCTGAAAAATTTCACCACAAGGCAAAAGTTAAACGTTCCTCTTACTTCTTATCCGAGCGGAAAGGCAGTGGAATTTATAAACGTACACATTTGTGTCATAGAATGCCAAAAATATTCTCATAGCTGAATTATAGCCACAATCCTTGTTAGAAAAACCAAAGATGAGTTTTACTGTGCTAGACTGGCAACCAATTAAAAGTCAGATTAAAACAAAGAGTTCTAAAATTCCACCTCATTTTCTCTCAGCAAAAGATATGGGTCTATCATTGATAAACTGTACGTAACAGACAACCCGCAAAAGCCCTGCGGTGGCGCAGTGTGGTAACGCGTTCGCCTAGTGCGCCGTTAATCCAGGTTCGACTCCCAACAGTGCAAAGAACGCTTACTCAGAGATCTCATAAAGATCGCACTGCTCACTGTAGTCCAGGGTTTGGTTCCCTAGGCCTTAAGAGGTTCAGATTCCTCGGAAAACAGTAGGTCCGGGCGCAGCATGACCATTGTAGTCTTTGAGCCGTAAAACCGCAAGCAAACAACCCGCAAAAATTTGTAAGTGCTGTCCTATACCTTTTGTCGCTCTGAAAAGGACACTTTTAGTCATAAAAATGGTATTACATGAGTGAAGATAAATCTTAACTGTTTAGAACATCTAAAGATACATTGTGATATACCACCATGGAAATTGTGTTGTATAAAACATACAATTTAATGTATATCAAATTTTTCAACTTGGCAGTTAATAATAAATCTTGTTTTAAAATTTAGGACATAGGATTTTCAAGTGTTAAAAGAAAATGGAATACACATTTATTCATTTTAGGTGCATGTTTATACATTTTAAGTGTATATACATGTATATTTCAAGGTTTCTATAGCAAATTTAGGGGTTCTTTAGTGCATATTTTGAGGTTTTTAGTGCATATTTGCATGCATGCATATTTTGCTGGTTTTTTAGTGCATATAACCCGGGCTCTAGTCATTAATATTTTAAATAAAATAGAAGATGAAGCATCAGCTTTGCAATTATATAGTTAAATGCTTTTATAATAAATACAAAAAGGGCTGGATGAAAGTGTTGTAAATATTTAATTAATGCAAGTTTTTAGTGTAAAGGAATGCATTTTTTAATAGCTTTTGTATTTGTAAATTCACTGTAATTGAGCTATAAATGATTTTCGGATTTGTGTTTATGGATTTTATGGTCTTGAAACTTATTTTACTTTATTAACTAAATTTTAATCCATTGTATCTTGTTCACAGTTATTAGTAATTGGAAATGGATTAAGATTTGGTCTGCAAAACTTGGAAAAGTCAGGGAAGTTTGAAACAGAATGTGAGTAGACACCCTGTCAGAGGGATCACTATTAACTGATTTTCTTGTCAGTCGTCAAAATGAAATAAAAAAAAAAAAAAATTAGCTCTTATTCCTGCATGGCAATTTTTCTTTTTGTGCTTGCTTTGTCTGATAAAAGTAAACATACAAAAGTCATTTGTTTGGTGAAAGGGTGTTATAGACATTGACCATTAAAAGTTGAATTTCATGATATTGTTTGCAAAACTTAATTTCCGGAACTCATTTTAAAGGTATATTTTAGTCTCTTTGTTATTTATTTCAAACTATTTTTGTTTTAGATACCTGGTGGTTCCAAAAACGAATGTGCTATTGTTAGTGGTGTTGTGTTTTCTAAAACAGTTGCTCATCGAAAGGTACGGTTGGTCATTTCGTTCAAAATTTAATTGTGCAAGTTGAGCTATAAGTCTTGAAGGGGTTTAAGATAAATAACTTCCTGTTTATTCATGTAAATTTTGCAGATAAATAAAATGAACAATAATGTTAATGTTCAAAACATTTTTATCATTCATGACCTACATTGTGTGCTAGTGATTTCACTGTTACTTAACATTATTGAATTCTGGCAATTACATGTAATTGTGGTTGAGTCAAATAATTTGATTTCTGATTATATTATAAAAAGCCAAAATATTTATTACTTTCCATTTTGCACCAAAGAAAAGAATTCCCAAGTATCTCTATCGTTTAAAGTAATCATAATTTTTTATTTTCCTTATTTATATTGTTAAAAAAAATTTTCAATATAATAATATGAAAATCATTATATTTACATTGCCTTCTAAAAGTTAAGCATGTGGCAGTAAATTCAATATAACCCAAAAGTTTAAATATCCAAATAACTCAAAAGCGTTTACTGACTACAGATTTCACAAAAAGGTAGTCAACAGAGTTAGTTATTCATGAGTTTAATAATAAAATTAAAGCAAATATATTTCAGTATATATATTTCTATCCTCTTTAAATGCTTACTGTACATTTAGTACACTTGGGAAAAAGTTTTGCACATTATACCACCCAAACAAGTCTTAGTATATGATGTGACCTCTACTGATTTTGACACAACCTTCATCGAAATTTTATTCCTTCAGTTTTGGGGATATAATGCAGTGGTTCTCAATGGGAGCTATATGGCCTCCTTATGATGAGCCATGGCAAAGATTGGTGGAGGAGGGCGGTTTGAAATCATAGTTGGGGATGCCATGAGATCTGTTAAGGGGCCCCATGAGCAGTTGACTACAAAATAAAATTATTACTAATATAAAAATGTAACATCAATGTGATATTAAATTATTTAATTTACTATTGATTGCTTCATTAGTTTTGGGGAAAATACAAAATGCTTCAAAAAATCTCATGTCAGGGAAAACTTTTTATGACTAGAGACAATACTACCAACACACCATATCTCCCATCAACCTAAACAGGTTTCTAACTGTGTAGTAGCAACATTAACTGACTTCTGGCTAGCAGAAATCGCATGTGTTGAAGAATAAAGCACATGCTATTACATATGAATATGTTATATATTTGATTATAAAAGCCATAAATTAAAATCAAACACACTTCAAAATTGTTTGTTTAGACAAATTTGCAAAGAAAATGAAGAATTTGAAAATCTATTAATACTTACAAAAGTTCAATGGCTACCAAAACGGAATCTATGGTTTTGCTACATTTTGGGATAGTATTGTATCATTTTTAAATGACAAGCAGCTTGGGGGACCAGATAATTGCTGTTAAGTGTAACAATTTATTTACCAGAAATACCCAAAAAGTTAAACAGCGGCAGGGAAAACTGCAATCTCATAACTTGTAAGGCTGCCATTACTGCATTCCTTGGGAAACTAACTCTTCTGAAGTAATACTAGATGTCGTGAATTAATGCAATTTCTTTCATTTGCTTCTCTTGACATTGAATTGGAAGATCTTTTTGTATGTACTGAGCATTTGAAGAATTCGTTTAATAATATACAATTTCAGTTTAACAACATGCAGCAAATGATTATCTCAGACTGGGTGGTGAATCCATTTTAGCTAAAGGTAGCCGATGTGGACGTTGTATTACAAGAATGTCTCATTGAATTACAATGTGATGTAGCAGCTCAAGTTATACTCAAAGAAGACAGACATTTCTGGATAAGCAGTGAAATTGCAAATAACTTCCCACAGCTTTAGGAGAATGCAAATTTTTTTTTCTTCTTTTTATCGAATTTCCCACTCCATATCTTATTGAATGTGGATTTAATAAAGTTCATCTGCTATCAAAAGTTTGTAACAATTTCGGTATTATGAGGGGAGGTGATCTTCATTTGTCTCTATCGAAGGTGTAGAACAACTTGCTTATTCTCATCAACCACAAGGATCTCACTAAATTAAGGGACAATGTTGTAATACTGGATTATGAAATATTTTTATTAATATTCCTTGTATAATAAAGTGTTTATAAAGCACATTGTTTTGAAATATATTTACCAAAAATACAAAACACGTCAGAGGACCCATGCTTTTTGAATAAAGCTCAAAAAGGGGGTGCAGACTTGAAAAAAGGTAGAGAAACACATAATGCATCAGAAGGCAATAGTTACCATTCTTGTAGAAGGGCAGTTTTCAGTTTTTGAGGAGTAGATGGAGAGTGTAGATTAGCCAAGGCAGTTCTTCCAATGGTATTCCAACGATTTTTAATGGAGGGGCCTCGGGTGACAGTGGTAAAGCATTTACCTAGTTAATCCACACTTGACTGCTAACAGTGCTTAAAAAAAAAAAAAAAACCCTGCAGCTTACTGACTAACTGCTTACTGTAGTCTATAGATTGATTCCTCAGGTCTTTAGAAGTTTGGATTCCATGGGCAAAACCTTGTTTGGCACAGAATGACCCATGCTGGCCTTGCACCATAAAATACAACCAACCAATCCTTGGGTAAATGTATGTCCATTGTCCTACATAGACTTAAATGAATGCATAGTGGTGATGCATTCATCTGTCATGCTATTAACTCAGGATCAACTTTCAGTGGCATTATAGAATGTACACTATTTCTCTGCACATCATAATCTGAGGTATGAATCTTTTGGCGTCAGAGGTTCAGATTCCTCACCCAATTATAGGTTCTTGTGCAGCATGGCCTTTGCTGTTCTTGTGTCAGAAAAAGACAAAAATATTTAGATGGGATTGAGATCCACAAAACACATTGACCACTGCATTTAAGCAATATCTTTGAAGTTTTCAGTGTTGATCGTGAAACTCTTCCACCATCATTATATCTCTTGTAAACATGTGCATGTTGGTACAATATCCCAAAGAAAATTTAGCTCTTTTACCACAACAAATAAAGAGTAGGTATTCAACTATATTATTGGGCTGATTTTGTATTTTTCATCCTCTCCTAACTTTTACACGTTTATTATGTGATTCTAGGGTAAATCATGACTCATTCATGAGGAGTACATTAAACCATTGAGCTTATGTCCAAGTCACATGGTGATGACACCCACATTTATCACATCAGTTTAATTAGTTTCCTTTGGCCTTAGTGCTCAAAGGGACACAAAGTTGTGGTACCTGGGCATAGTCTTTTGACATGTAGCCTTTGCTTCACAGTAATAGCAGATGTTAACTTTATATTATTATGGAAGACATTGATTTGATCCCCCAGTTTTAACATTATACATTTATGTATTAAGGAAAATTAATGTAACTAAACATTAATACACAGTGTATTTTGTTGCTTCCTCTATTTGTTGTTTTCCTAATACATTCATAATGAACGAAAAGAGTATTCAGGATCATAGCGTGCTTAACAAGTTTAATGTAAGTTATCACTCAATACCTAAGTAAAAAAATAAACAAAAGTCTCAGCTACAACTATCAGAAGAGTCACCAGAACTCACGAAAGATCAGTGTTATTTAAGTACATTTTTATCATACTTTTTTATAAAATTTTACTTTTTCTTTCTCCTTGCAGATGAATCAAATTGTTCATCAACCTACCCTTCTTTTATTAAGTTCACCTATTTCATACCAAAGAACAGAAAACAAATTAACTTCATTAGATCCAGTTCTGATGCAGGTAATTTTTATTTTGCACTAACATAAAGTATTTAGTAATATTGAGAAAAACAAAATATTATCAGACTAAAACTGACAAGCATACAAGAACAATGAATACTGAACAGTGTTTTTATGTTAATGATTTATTTTAATGAATTTAATGTTGTTTCAAACTCAATGCAAAATTTTCTCATGCTTCATTGTAATTAAAATTTCATGAATATATTTAGTCATTTTCTTTAAATTTAGTTTTGTGTTAAATCAATATGAATTATGATTTAATTTTATGTTAAATTATTAGAATATTTGTTTTGTCAAATCTTAGCTATGCTTATTTTGCTCCCTTAATTATCTTAAGTGAACGATAGTATTGGAAAAAAAAAGTTAAATTGGAGGTTGCAAAATGTATATGTTGATACATTTTGTTTTATTTTCTGTGTCTTCTATGTGAAAAACGAAATTTATAAACTTGAATTCCAAAGTATTTGTTCTCTAACAATAGGTTTTACAAAAAGTTCAAAAATAAATTTTAATTAGTGATTTAAATTCTCATTGAATATGAAAGTGTTATTTTTCAGTCATGTTTCAGCTGAAAAGTACAGTTTAATGGTTATGTTTTCTGTTCATACCGTTTGTTCACAATAAGACAAAAAGAAACTAATATTGCTATTTGATATTTTAGAAATTAGTATGCTTTTACTGTAACTGCAAACACACAAGTATTTTTTGCCTATGTATATAGGCCCTGCAGTGGTAACATGTTCGCCTGGTGTGCAACTATTCACAGTTTGACTCCCAACTGTGCCAACAAAAGGATGCTTATTGACCAACCACTCCCCCCCTAGTCTGAGGGTTGGTTTCCCAGTCTTAAATAAGTTTGGATTCCTCAGAAAACTGTAGGTCTCAGTGTAGCATGGCCTTTGTTGTCTTTGTGCTGTAAAACTCATAAACCTATATATATCTGGAGCGCATATTTTTTAAAACTTTTTAGACTTATTTGATATTTCAGAAAAATTTCAATTTCAGTGAAAAGTTGAAAAATTTCTGTTGATCGAAAAATGTTTTTAGAGCGAAATAAAAGCGTTTTAGACATAGTGATTTTTCGAAAAATTTCGAGAATTCGCTAAAGCGAACGAAAATTTTCAATCGAGCTTTTTTTAGACCGAAATAAAGAAGCTTTTCAGACCTGGTATTTTCGAAAATTTCTGTTGAGGTAAAATGTTTTTAGACCGAAATAAAGCTTTTTAGACATATTTGATTTTTTCAAAAAATTTGGGAATTTCCTTAAAAAGTGGAAAAAGTTTCTGTTGATCCAAAAACCTTTTTTAATCCGAAATAAAGCGTTTTAGACCTAGCTTATTTTTTCGAAAAATTTCAAAATTTCGATAAAATATCGAAAAATTTCTGTTGAGGTAAAAATGTTTTTTAGACAAAAATAAAGCGTTTTAGAGATACTTAATTTTTTCGAAAAATTTCAAAATTTCGGTAAAAAATAGAAAATTTTCTGTCGATCGGAAAACGATTTTCAGACCGAAATAAAGCTTTTTAGACCTATTTGATATTTTCGAAAAATTTGGAAATTTTCGTGAAAAATCGAAAAATTTCTCTTGATCCACAAAACGTTTTTTAGACCGAAATAAAGCGTTTTAGTCCTGGTTTATTTTTTCGAAAAATTTCGAAATTTCGGTAAAAATAGAAAATTTTCCTTCGATCGGAAAACGTTGTTTAGACCGAAACAATGGTTTTTAGATATGTTTGATTTTTCCAAAAAATTTCGAAATTT
>QLNU02015360.1:156592251-156611065 GCA_006491805.2 Dysdera silvatica | reverse complement strand
TTATGTTCATATGAATTACATTGAAAATTACAACCTTTGCAGCATGTATTTTTAAATATATTATGCATTTGAAGTTAAATTTTTATTTTTCTGCAGCTTTATCAGTAAGTTAAGTGTTTATGATTGAAGTATTACTGTTACATATATAATTTCTCATTATAACTTGCTAAATTTCCTCAAATGACTCAGTCAGTGCTGATTCTTCTATAGGTAAAACGAAGACTCTGATGTTTCTTGATGGATGTCCTGCTAATTTGGGGTGCACCATTTTATTACGTGGAGGATCTTCTAATGAGCTCAAAAAAGTAAATTCTCTTCCTGTAAACGAAGAAACAATTTGATCAACGTGTTTTAGGCGTAGTAATAGTAATGCCGATGTTATGGCATGGTTAGATGGTGAAACGCTCTGCTTTTTTCGTGTGATAGGCACGCTCCTATGACTTTCTACTATCTGGGCTGGTGCTCTTACCAACTTAGCTACAGATAACAAACACTCAATTCCTTATGAACATATTTAAAGCGTGTTTATTGAAACAGGTTATTTCACGGAATGGGGTAGTACATGGACTGCTTCTTAAACCAAATTACAAAGAGAGCGGCATTAAATTCATCGAAAAGCCCATTGTAACAGATATATTTATGTGTGTCAAAACACTACGCAGATTAAATTAAGAAACAATTTTAATAACATTTTTTAGACATAGTAATAGTAATGCCATGGCATGGTTAGATGGTAAAATGTTTGTAAAGAAAGTTTTTTTTTTTGGAGGGGCACGATCCCACGACTTTCTACTATCTAGTTAAGTGCTCAGGTTTGTAGCTCAGTTGGTAAGAGCACCTGCCCAGATAGCAGAAGGTCCCGAGATCATGCCCCTACCAGATGCAGAAAAAACATTTTCTTTTCTTCACGAATATTTTATCATATAACCATGCCATAACATTGGCTTTATTATTACTATGCCTAAAAAACGTTGATAATTTTTTTTTTTTTAGTTTAATCTACGTAGTGTTTGAACTTGTATAAATACATTTGCTGCAACGGCTTTTCAATGAATTTAATACTAATCTCTTTGCAATTTGGTTTAAAATACAGTCCATCTACTGCCCCATTCCGTGAAATAACCTGCTCAGAAAATCATGCTTTAAATATGTTTGTAAGAGATTGAGTGTTTGTTGTCTGTAGCTCAGTAAGTGCACCTGTCTGGATAGTAGAAGGGTGTGCGATCGTTCCCTACCAGATGCAAAAAATATTTGGTTTCTTCACAAACGTTTCACCATCTAACCATGCCATAACATCGGTGTTACTATTACTACGCCTAAAAACCATAGATCAAATTGTTTCTTAACCCTCTATGGGACCATGTGTGTTTCGGCATACATAATTTCCAAAAATTTTTATGCACAACACTGTCAAATGTCACTCCATTTTCGAGCGTTGTGTGCTTCAGTACGCATTTAAGTTTCATAATTTCAGCAATAGACATTACATGCTGGACTTTTATTTGTAGCGCCATTTGCTCCTAGACCAATAAAAAATTTGCCTAATAATGATGTCTAGCTCTGGTGCATAGAGGGTTAATTTAATCCGCATAGTGTTTGAATTGTATAAATATCTCTTCCTGTAGTTGAAATATTTCGTTGACATTAAAATTCATATTTCATATGTATCTTCTTTCAGGTAAAACAAAAAGTGCAGTTCATGCTGTATGTAGTGTATAATTGGAAATTAGAACGTTCTTTTTTAATGGATGAATTTGCACTTCCTCCTCAAACTTCATCAGATGAACTGTTGGATTCATTTGATAACACCACCAAAATGGATTGTTCTTTAGTGTCAGAAAATTTGGAATGTAAGACAACTGATTTAAGTTCAGATGATATGAGTAAACTAAGAAGTGCAGAATTTCATTCAAATTCTTTATCATCATATAGCACTATAGAAGTTGGTGAAATAAACAGAATGAAATTGAAAGCAGATGATACTAATAGGAAGCTAGAAACTAAATGTGTTGATGATTTTAGTGATCCTTTGCATTCATATTTGAGATCTGAAAATGATGTAGTCTTTGTTGATGTAAATGACCTTCAAGTCAGTACTCTTCCTGTTCAAAACACATTTCGTAAATTATTAGATGATATTATCTTATGCTGCTCTTTAAATATTAAAGTTAGCTTACCATATTTGGAAACAGAAGTAGGAAAAAAGAATCCACTTAGGAAATATTTTCCCTCTGAGATTTACTGGTCAGCACATTTTACTAAAGAGAATGAATCCAAACTTTTGAATACTGCACAAGTAAATTTTGATGAAGAAAATGAACTCGTTGAAACACAAATAAATAATGGTAGTGTTGAAATTATAGCGGGTCATGATTTTACAGCATATAAAATCACTGATGTGTCATCAAAGGCATTAGATTTACATATGTTACTTGCTGATTTTCGTGCCCGTGGATGTACAATAAAATATTTATGTCCACATCAATGTTCTTTAAAAGGAAAAGAAAAGAAAACTACTTCTATTCTTCCTTCAAATACAAAAGAAGCACCTAAATTAGTTGAAACAACAAATGCTGGCTTGTGTTGGGAAAGAAAGGTATGTAGTTTCGTAACTATAATCTGCTACTATAAAATTTAAAAATATTTAAGCACAGATATGTATTTTTTGTTAATATAACTTAAGGAAAAATTTTATGTACTTTTTATTCTTTTAGAAAGAATAAGGAGTATTTTTTAATAACACTATCATTATATTGTGACTAGGACGGTAATTTTATTGTGGGGAAAAATGTAAAATTTGCAGGGGAATTCCAATTTTTGTTAAAAAATCAATGGAGAAGTTTAATGTTAACATTTAAAAAAAAAATTCTACTAGTTTCAAAATAGCAAAACAAACAACTACTATGTCACTAAATAAGTCTTATACAATAAAACATCCAACAGCTGTATCTCTTCATGCATATCTCCAAGATCAACCGCATGTAGTAGCAAACCCTATATATCAGTTGTTTTTTGTTTGCATACCTATGATAAAGTTTAATTGGTAAAGTACTTACACAACTAATAAGTAATTATGCACAATAAGCTATTACCAACATTAAATATAATAACAATATGCATAATCAGTTTCATTGTTAAGGAAGTTTTATGTAAAATTATACCTCCATCTGTTGCCATGAAAAAAAGCAATACAAAATCATAAATCTATCTGTGGACACCGTCTAGTTCGGCATTGACACTATTTATGAATACTTATATACAACTGATAGCGAGCGACTTCATATGGCTTCAGATTTTCTGGTGAAGGTTGTACTAGCATCATTTTAATATGAAAAACAATTTAAAAATAATAAGAGAGAGACATTAGGCAATAACATGAAAAATCTCTAATTAGTGAACTTGTGAAAAACACCACAGAAATTCAGGCTGCAATAGAATTAATGCCCTAATCATGACTAAGTGGTTAACATAGTTAGGGCTGTGGGAAACTAATTTGTTTCCATTATGTATATTAAAAATTTTTATTTGAACTTGTATTATTTGAAGTGCATTTGGAGTAATTATATATATGCTTTTTATTTCTACAAAATTATATTGAATATAGATTGAAAATGTTGTGTCTAGGTTGATGCATTAGATCCAACCAATCATCAGAAGCTTGCTGTTTTGTTTTGCAGTTATTCATGTACTTCCAACAATGCACCAAACTATTGTGTGAATCCATGGTGAGATAGTATTTTTTATATAATGAAATTGACTTCATTGGAATGCAAATTACTGTACAATGATGATAAACTGATGTATGTTTTCAGTAGTTAAAGATTTTGTATATTAGTTGGGCTATATAAATTGCAATACTTAGTTGTCAGTTTTAATCACTAGATAGCAATTTAAAGTTTAAAAATATTTCTTAGGTTGTCTTATGAACATTCTATATTATAAAACGATTAACATTGGCCATTCTCTTATTATTATATACAGTAAAACCTCCCAACAATGATATTCGATGTAACGACAAATCCCTCTACAGCTATGTTTTTTCAAGGTCCCGGCAAACGTGCATATACTTTAATACTAAAAGGCACTTAATACAACGATATTCTTTACCTCTGTGCAGTGATTTTGTTTACAAAATTATAACTCTGTGTATATTGATATTTCCACTTAACTGGCACAGCGCCATTTTTTGACAGTATATCCAACTGCCCTTTTCCTTATGAGGATTTGGACGGAATGGGCCAAGGGAAAGCTGTGAGCTTAGGTGTTTTTCTACCGACCTCTGAAATTGGTATTTGTTTTTATTGTTGGCATCATCTCTATTTAAAAATAATCAATAACTAAGCACGCTGTTGCAAGTTTTTTTTTTATCATAAATGTTATGAGATAAAGAATAAGTATGGCTTCAAGAAGGCAAATTTCTCTTCAAGAGAAAATGTTACTCTGGATCTGGATGCAGGAATGAAGTAAGTGGAAGTATCCAAGAAATATGGATTTTCGCAATCTCTGAGCGCAATATTTCTGAAAAAAATAAATGAACCTGAGTAGACTGTAAATTACAATGAATTTGATCCAGAGAAAAAACAATGAAAACTTTGTGTTATGAGGATATCGATGCTGCCATTGTGAAGTGGTTCCGAAAAATACATGCATTAAATGTGCCTGTTCACGGACCGATCCTATGTGAACAAGCCAGGAAATTTGCTTCTATGCTGAACATTAATAATTTCAAAGCCATCAATGGATTGTTAATGCTTTTCTGTGATAGACACAGAATCACATTCCAATGTATTCACAGGGAACAGAAATGGGTGCTGATGATCATCGTACCCTTATTGCTCATATAATGGCAACAATGAGAAATGAAAAAAGTTTTTGAAAGATACTCCCTAGAAAACATTTACAATGCTGATGAAGCAGGACTGTTTTACCAACTTTTACCCAACTGGACACTAGCTTTTAAGGGAAAAAGTTGGTAAGAACTCAAAGCAGAGACTGACTGTATTTCCGTGTGCGAATAGCAATGGCACATGTATTAAAGCCACCTGTTATCAGAAAATCAATAAAGCCAAGGTGTTTTAAAAAATTACAAAGTTTGCCAGTTGACTATAATGCTAACAAAAGAGCATGGATGACAGCAAACATATTTTATAAATGGTTGTTGAAATTGGACAAGGAAATTAACATGAGAAAGACCAAAATTGCCCTCCTTATAGACAACTGCACAGCTTACAACTCCCCACCCAAAATGAAGAACATAGAGGTAATTTTCTTCCCTTCTAATTGTATTTCTGTCCTTCAGACCTTAGATATGGGTATTATAAAGTGCTTCAAAGGTTAATACAAGAAGCGTTTAGTAGAAATAATAATTCTTAACATTGATCAACAGCATCCCCTACATTTTAACATCAATGTAAAGGAATCTTGTGAACGCATTGCTGGAAGCTGCAGATAAGTGAAAGAGATTACGATTTGTAATTGTTGGAAGAAAACTGGGTTTCCTTTCCGTGAAGCAGACAGACACTGTGAAAATTCATCTGAAAGAGAGCAATTTGTTTCAAGACTCAAAGAAACTATGCTCCAATATGAAAATGTATCCGGAAAAAGGTCTTCTACCTCTGTTAAGGAGTACATAAATGTAGATAGTAAACTTTCGGTTTTTGCAAATATGAATGATGAGAATATCCTTACAGAAATAACAAACAAAAAGGGAGACAATGAAGTATGAGGAAGAAAAAAACAAGGATCCAGCTTCAGCAGAACTTTCAATAACTGAAGAAGAAGCAGTTAGCTCAATTGAGAATGTTCAAATATATGTCTCTATCTTACCAAATATGCCTGATGAGTGTTTACTGTCATTAGAATCTATTCGCTCAATTTGCATTAATGTATCGATAGAGAAAAGCAAACTAAAATTTCTGATTTTTTTTTGTGAAAATTATATAATGTATAATTTAGTTAACATAATTTATTATTATTGTAAATATGCATGTTTTAATTTTTATTTTTAAAAGTGGCATATTTAAATACTTTTAATGAAGTATCCACTACATATATATGTATGGTACTATAGTACAATGAACCCTCTGTATAACAGTAACTCTGTCTACAGTGATAATTTTTCTCAGTCCGTATAATATTGTTGTAGAGAGGTTTTACTGTACTTCATTTAAGATTTGAAACTACATACTATTAAAGTTATTATTACTCAGCAATAATTAACTCCATTATTTTGCTAATTATTGATATTTTCATGCAAATTTTCTGCTTTTAATTAGGCTAATTTACCTAATTACATGCTCATGGATATTATAGTTAAAAAGAGAAGAGCAACATATTGTATATTAGCAAATCGTTAAAATTAGGAATCCTTAGTATCTTAGTTACCATGCCTTGTTAAAACTATCCTATCATATTTACGATTTGTTCATTTAATTGGAATTTTGTGTGATTAGCAAACCGTCTCACAGGTTGCTGTAGTATGATCAAAAAAGGCTTTACATAAAAAAGTACAAACAACAATCTTCTAAAATAACTAGCAAATCACCCTCAGCTTCTTTAATACAGAATTATTATGCAGGTGCATGAATTAGTTTATCATCATCCCTTTTCTAGTCTTCCTTTATAATTTAGCTTTCGTTTGCTGATTTCTAAGGAGGCTAATGATTAGTCTTGAGTAATTGGTTGAACATTAGTAAGAATTTGCTAGAGTGGTTCAAAAAGTAACAGTAAATTAATAATTTCAAATAAACTTGCATATACAAGGTGGTTATAATTATACTTGGTCTATTTAGAACACCTTGTAGCTTAAACAGTTAAGTGGATTGATACCATAATTGGTATATAGACTGCCCAAAGATTGCGGAAAAGGGATTTGCAAAAGCAAATTTTACTTCAAAAACGTCTGCTCGGGGGGCGCTTTTTAGCATAGTATGGCAAAAGAAACCTATGAAATGATGAACTTTCGAAACATATGACATTTCTAACATTTAGTAGCACTTATTGTATCGAAACATTACAAATGAACTTTGTGCGAGCAATAACAGTACGCCAGTGCTGCAGGCGTACAATAAAAAAAAGGAGATTTTGCACATGCAGACAGCATGTAAAGAAATGTAACAAGCAAGCAGCCGTTAATCATGTACATGACAATGTAATGGATGTTTCTTAATGTGGCCACCATTATTCACTTGTAGCAATTCAAGCTCATGTGCAGCGTGTTCAACAGTGCATCACAATTGATCCTCTGTGATGCTTCGCACATGCAGCGTGATGGAATCTCTCATTCTGCTAACATAGCAACACTTCCATAATAAACCAAATTCTTAAAATGACCCCACAACTGGAAGTCGCATGGAGTGAGATCTGGTGAACGTAGTCAGGAATTCGTAAATGAACGACTTATAATATGCTCATCAGTAAAATGCTGGAACAAAAAAGCTTTGGCAGACCATGCAACATGTGAGTGTGCACGATCTTGCATAAAAATTGTAGAATTAACACATTGTCATTCTGTGGTTGCATCAAAATAAACATCTGGAGCAACTCACGGTACCGAAGGGCCGTCATAGAGTATGTGACAGGGCCATGAATGATAGCGGCCACATTGAGCAACCTCCATTACATCATCCTGTCCACGGTTAACAGCTGCTTGATTGTCACATTTTTTTACGCGCTGTCTGTGTGTGCAAAGTCCCTTTTTTTTTTCGTTGTTCACATGCAGTGCTGTCTTACCTTTATTGCTCGTAAAATGTTTTATTTGAAATGTTTCGATACAATAAGTGCTACTTATTGCTGGAAACGTCATTTGTATTGCGTGCTGGTCATTTCATAGGTTTCATTTTCCATATTGCGCTAAAAAGTGCTCCCTAGTGGATGTTTTTGAAGTAATTTTTTTTAACAGATTCCTTCCCCACATTCTTTGGATAGTCTGTATACTAATTTTGGTGTCAATGTGCTGAATGGTTCAAGCTCCAGGGGGCTCTTAGTAGGTCAAGTTTAATTGTAACCACTCTGTATGTGTGTGTGTGTGTGTGTACACACACACAGAGAGATCATTTAAAAATGCCCCACCGTAATAACTTTGGTTCTAAAGTAGGTACGATTTTGAGCAAAAACACATCAATTTTTATTTGCAGGAGGAAGCCCAAAGTTAGTATCAAATTTTTTTTTCTGTTCAACACCAGGCCCCCAAACTTTGAATTTTCAAATATCAACCCCTGTCTTGTGATACATTGTTTTAAACAACTTAAAAAATACAGTATTCTTGTGCAAACAAAAATGAAATTGCCTCATGCACTTGTGAGAAAGAGATAAAAATGTAATCGTTATTTTGACCCTTTCAAACAACACTAGAGAGAGAGTGCTTTGACCTACCCTTTGATTGAGTGAAGGGATGAGTGCATGAATGAATGAAAGAATGGGTGAATGAAGGGATGTGTGAGTGAATCAATGAATGATTGGAGAAATGAACACAGGTGTACACTCTGTACAGGTAGGTAATAGTAGAAAATTACTATGGTGCGATATGTGATAAATGTTGTCCATTGTTTACTAAGCAGTAATAGTCTATTTTCAAGTTCTTGCATGACTGCTTGAAATATTCCATGGGTAATCTGCCTACAGGTTCGAGTTATCCTAGCTCTGAGATCAGTAATGTCCTGTGGTGGTGTTTTGTAAACTTTCGTTTTTAAATGACCACATAGAAAAAAATATCGTGCAGCGATAAATTAGGAGATCTCACCGGCCATTCTTGAACCCCTCTTCTCCCAATCCGTTTGCTAGGAAATCTTTCATCCAACCAGTTTTGCATTGTCAAAGCATAATGCGGAGGTGCCCCATCTTGTTGAAAATATATAACATTTTTGTTCAGCATTTTGTTTCTGTCTTCGTCGACTTGGTTTTCCAAGGACTATGTGATAACTGGATTTATTTTTGAGGAGTTCGACATACTGTTGGCCGGTCAAGGTTTCTTTGATAAAAATCCATCCGATTATCACATCTTCCTAGAATGCCAGCCCATACATTGAGTTTTTGGGGAAACTGAGTATGGTCCTCACAAAATACATGCGGATTTTCATCATCCCAATATCTTCAATTATGTTTATTCACAAACCCATTTAAGAAAAAGGTTGACTCTTCGCTAAAACAAACATTTTTCCTAAAATTTGGATCATCTGCTAATTTTGTAGCCATTCCTTTTCAGAATTGTATTCTCTGGTCACAATCATCTTCACTCAATTGCTAATGCCATTTGCAGTTTGTATGAAATAAACTTATTTAGTTTAAGCACTTTATGCACTGAACCAAAGGGAGGGGACGACTTAGGACCCATATGAAAATTACCAAGAATTTTGAGAGTTGTACTTTCAGTCATAACTCCAGTTTATTCACTCTTTTTTTTTATTGCATACTGATCCTGTTCTTCACGTTTCAGAACTATTCGTCACATGTGTTTGTGATCCAGGTTTTTTCGGGGTGGCTGTCATTATAAACTAAAGCAGTTCTACGAGCATAACGCCTTTCACTTCCATACATAAAGGGAATTCCTACTCTCTCTGCTACAGTAAAAACCATTGTGAGATTTTTGTGTTATTTGCAATCATATTCCGATAGTAATAACTAGGGCCCAGATGTTGATGATATTTGCATTTTTTTGCTTTTTTTTGGAATTGTAGGTAATTTGTCTTTGTTTTAGGTCATTATTTGCCAATTTTTTTTTATAAAAATTAAACTTTTATAAGAATTTCCAACAAGTAGCGATAACCAAATTAGGATTTCAAGACAAAAAAAAGAAGAAAAAAAAAGAAAAGAAAATCTTCAACAGCTTTCATTGTCAATCTACGCATATCAATCCCAGCCTTTTTAACTTTGCCTTTGGCACCATTATAAACTTTTATTTCAACGCTGTAGTCACACTTCCCAACTATTACCTTATATTAGGTATTTTTATTGAATTTGGAGGTACTTGAAAAAGTTAATCGTTCAACCTTCTGTCAGCTACTTGAGAAATATTTTACTCTTTTATGGCCAGACGGAGCGGAATATAACAGCGTTTTACCCTTTTAACGGATGCTACATCAAATGTAGTAAAAGAGGGAAAAGCAATTGAATGTTTTTATCCAAAGCTAGTGCATGTCACTTGCCTTGATCATGCCTTACATAGGGTTGCTGAGGAAATTCAGGCAAATTATCTGGATGTAGATAGATTTGTTTCTAACGTTAAAAAGTTTTTTTTAAAAATTTCTGTATCACACAGCCTTTAAAATGCAAGTTCTTAGTTTAACTTTTCCACCAAATCCTTTGATAAAGCGTTAAGAAACATATGTCAGTGGATGCATATTTGTTACAGAGAAAATTTTGATGCTGTAAAGGTGACATTAAATGAGTTTCATTCAGAAGACGCAGCATTTATTCAAATTGCGCGATGTCTGTTCTCTCAGGAAAAAATAGAAGGAAATTTGGCATATGTAGTATCAAACCAGCATTCTGCCATTCACTATTAAAGGCTCAGAAGCACAGAATGGATTCTGTCAACTCTGTTGATTACATTGATAAAGAAAGCGAAGTACTAGAAAAAGGCTGAGGGGAAAGCCTGGACATTCCATTGTTGCAAAATTAAACTATGTTTTAAAAAGAAAAAACTGTGTTTCAGACTTCTAAAAAAATTTCTGGTAGCTTGAGAGGCAGAAATATCAAGAATTGATGAAGAATTTTCCATAAAAATTATCATGTTTTCTTCAAATATGCTCCAATAACATATGTAAGTTTCATTCTGTGAGTCATTGTACCAACATATGTAAGTGTTGAGAAGAGCTTTTCAATGCATAAAAATTTGCTTTCTGAAAATAAAATATATTTTTGCAATTTTAAAAAACGCATAATTATTTAGTGCAATTTTGATATTCTTGCAAGTGATTAGATGACAAGTCATTAAAATTCATTTATGGTAAGTATTTAATTCCTTTTTTTCTTCAAACATATCATGGAGAAAGAATGAAAATTCTAGTCTATAAATTGTCTAAAGTTGAAATTATTTAATTTATAACGTGGAAAAATATTATGCAAATTGTTTTGGGAGATTTTTTTTAACTTAAGGGAATTTTTTCAACTTTTTAGGTAATTTTTCTAATTTTTTAAGGGCATTTTTTAGGACTTTTTACATCATTAAGATATGGGCCCTAGTAATAATGAATGCTTACTTTAGTATTTATGGCTATCTACTACAAGTATCACTACATATGACTAACATGCAGAAGAAACCTGATTTTCTGCGCAGATGGCGTGAAAATTCATATACTCATCCCTCCATCAATTCAAGAATAGGTCAAAGCGCTCTCTCTAGTATTGTTTGGAAGTGTCGAAATAATGATTGCATTTTTATCTATTTCTCATGAACACACAAAGCAATTTGATTTTTGTTTGTGCAAAAGTATTATATTTTTACGCTGTTTAAAATGATATATCACAAGATAGGCATTGCTATTTGAAAATTCCGAGTTTGGGGGTGGGGGGTTAACAAAATACTTTTTTGATACTAATTTTGGGCTTCCTCTTGCAAATAAAAATTGATATGTTTTTGTTCATACTCTTACCTGCCTTAGAAACATATTAAGGTAGGATGTTTTTAAATGATCACCCTGTATATATACACATATATGAAGTGTATGTTTTTTCTTTCATGATATTTACATATTAAAATATTTCATATTTTGTTTACTTCAATTTGTTTTTCAATACATTTAAGTTTCTGTTACAACAGCTTATCACGTTAGTTTTCATATATAATAGTGGCTTAATTGTTGTAATTATTGTTACAACAATGGCCTTAGTTCATTTAGTTAAATTCCTAGTGAACTTAATTGTGTATAAACATTATATTGATAAGAATTAAACGTAGCTCTTGGAATGTTGTGAGAGATAACATGGTTAGACTGTACAATTTGCTAAAAAGTAATTTAAGTTTTGTGTTTTTTTAAAAACAATTTTTAATTTATTGTAAATGACATAATTGTATACTGCAATGTAGATGCATATTTTTGCTAGAAAAAGCATTAAACCAATTCCATGTTAAATACAATGTCATAATAAAAGGTACGAAAACAGGATGTTTTGTCCTGCAATGTTTCGAAATCCAGTCTCTTTGCAAATAAGGAAAAATAACTGACTTAATATGTATCTGTCATCTAGTTTTATTTCTGTATTGACACTTTTTTCTCATGCCTTTTGCATAGATTTTTTTTGTTTAATTAGTTTGGATTACAAAATTTATCATTTCTGTACTTGCTTTATCTTGCACCTTATTATTTTTTATTTTACTTGAAGTTTTTATTACAGTGCCCTAGTATATGGTGCTCGTTCAGTGATGAACAATTTTGATGTATAATTGCTGTAAATGAAGTTATACAATTTGAAACATTGTTTCCTTTCAATATACTTTTAACACATTTTCTTCCATTATAGTTCTAATTTGTTTTCATCTTAAAACCGCATGTACGGTCTCACCTTGCTTGGCGCAGAATGACCATTGCTGTCCTTGCACTGTATAATTTTTTAAACATTTTTTGAACACACTTAATAATTATGAATGTAATGTACCAGATACGTTATTTTATGTTTCTTAATCAAACATTTTTAAAGATAGGAAATCATTACCTTTTATTGGTTCCGATGTAGTTATTGTTCATATACAGGTTCAACCAGCAGAAGTCCATGGAAAATGAAAAATCTCATAGCTTTGCATTATGGTTTGCATGATAACTATTGTAAGATAAGATTGTATTGATAAGAAAGAAAAGAAATTTAAAACTCACTGATAGGTATCTCTTTACACATTTGAAAAATAATGTAAAAGTAACTGTTGTGCACTAAGTTTGTGTATTACATCAGCAATTGTTCAACATGACCTCCACCACAAGCTTTGGCACTTTCCAAGTAAGTGACAATATCTGTGACTGTAAAGTGCAGTATATCTAGATGGATGGAACTCACTTTACACTGAATGGCATCTTATAAAACTTATAATTATGAATGTATTATGATGTCAGTTGCCTAACGTAGTGCCCGTATAGGATGAACAGCTGACAAATATCTGCCTTTATATGACAGTCCATCAGACAACAAAATGGTTAGATAAAAATGGTGAACCCTGGAAAAAATGATTTGAACATAGTTAAGCATACCATCTCTACTCAATGGCTTCTGAATCCAAATAAGAATATTGTCTATCTCCTGAGGTCTGTACCTTATATTTTATTACTATGTTTGCATTTTTAGACAAAATTCCATGCACTTAATCTCAGTTACTTACTTTTCTTGTGTTCTTAAGTTCTGCATTTTATAGATTTTTTTATATTTATTTTATTTAACTGAAGTATTGCTTTATAAATAATTCACAGGGTTGTGAAAATGGATTTTTATGGCTGCAATGATATTCCATTTGGCGGCTTTTTAGAAAGATACTGTTTCAGGTAATCTTTTTCGGTCTATAGTTAAATATTGGTACAAAATTGAGTTTTTAAATGTCATAATATGATAGTAAAACATACTAAGCAGAAATTTGATGAACATATGGAAAGGACAGTTAGCAGCAGGGAAAAAATTTCAGATCCTAATGTACTAGCCAAAAGCAAAATCCACTCACCACATTTTAGCTGCAAACAATTTTAATTTGGCATCAATTATACAGTATTTATCTGTCATGCATAATGAAGATTAGCATATTTTCATAATATTTTTTTTCGCTTCATCCACATATATATATGTAGCTCAAACTACAGCCAAGCTTTTGGGGAAAAGAGACACTTTCCCCATCCTGGATTCGAACCAGGGTCCCTCCGTTTAGCCCGGAGTGTCTTTGCATCTTGGACCACTGGGGACTAATGAGGACAGGAAACAACGCTTTCTTTCTCCGTATATAAGGATGTATGATATTATCCTTCACAGTGATAACATAATTGCTACCATGGTCAAATATATATGGCTTCTCTTTTCTTCAAAAACAAAAGCTCTAGTTTGAGCTACATATACGTGGGTGGCAAAAATTATTGTATAATAAATTTCCCTGCAAAAACTCACAAAATCTCAATTCTGAAGCTTTCTGTGTTGACTATATATTTAAGTAATTGTGTCAACCCTGTAAAGGGTACAATATCATACATTAGCATATCTCCCTTACCTCTGTATCGAAACAATACATATAAAATGGCATCTACTGGACTGGAAATTCCATGATAGCAGTCCCTTTTACAGCAACCATGAGAAGATTATTCATTATGTTTGTTTTAAAAGTTCCAGTACAAGTTTAATCCTACTAAAACAACTGTAGGGAAGTAATAGCTAAAGTTTTGTTTATCTTTAGTTAAACTAAAATATAACTAAAGTCTTTTTCACATTCAGCTCTAATTAAAGAAAGAATCATATGAAATTCAATACTTTGGTTTAAAAATTACAAACGATGAAGCTGGATAGAGATTTGGCCATTACACTCCGTCAATCGTCGGCATGGAAATTCATACATAATATGATAACAAACAGTTATTCCGACACTGGCGTAAGTTTAAAACACGACGTTTCCTCAGGAGCCACCCGCCCCCTTCTCGCCAAGTGAGACTTTCACGACAAGTAGAGACTTCTCACAAAATTTTTCAAAAATTTAAAATTGAGACAAAACGGAGTTATGCTTTCAAGGAGGACAGATTGACTGGAACTTACATTACCAAAAAAAAAGAAAAGAAAAGAAAGAATCCGCCACCTTTCGAAATTTTGTGCTCTGGACACTTTCATATATAGAAATCCAAGATTCCCCCCCTCCCCGTCTAAATATATCGAAAAATAGCGAAAAATGTAGGGGTGGTTGCTTTTTAGGAATTTTCTTCTAGAAGAGACACGAATTTGTCTATCCGTCTTCACATACGGCAGCGACAGAAAATCGCTGAGTACAGGGTGAGGGGTCCGAGATAACCTTATGGGCATTATTATAATATATAATGATATTTTTATGCATAAATTTATTTTATGTGACGATAAAAAATTTTTCTCAGTGTTTACAGATGGGGGAGGGGGATGGACGCTTTTCGAGTGAAAGTGAAGTGACAGAATTCAATGATATCTAGCAATTAAAAAAACGAAGTCAGTCTTGAAATTTTGCACTCCTAAAATTAAGTGTCTTGGGCATTTGCTCAATGTGTCTATTTATAAACTAGGTTTTGATTTCACATGATCACAATTTAAAATATTATGCATATGTGGACACTTCACTAAAGAAACTTTACTACCAATTCCATTTTGAATAGCCTTAGCGATCAAAAATTGAAAGCAAACTTAAAAATCGGAAATGAGTGCTAAGTCAAAGAATTTGGATAAACGTAAACTATCCCTGAAAATCTTCCTCATAGGTGGAAAAAATACATTCAGACACTAATGGTGAGGAATTGAGACATAATTGGCTACAGCTTACTGGATTTCAGCCCATAGGTCACCCCCCCACTCAACAAGGGCAACAATGATTCTGATCTTGCAGCTGCAGCATCGTTAGATTGGAAGAAAGAAAATTAAAGGATTGAGAGCAATCAAAATTTGCATCATGTAAACAAAAATTTAAAAGTTAGGAGCCATAAACGATAACTGTGTCTAAAATCTCAATTGTCAAAAAGAAATTTATAGATGCAAAATACGACTAATGTCCGCTAATTTCAGTCCCTGACTGCTGGGTGTATACTGGTTCTTCTTCCTGCTGTGTTTTTCTACGTCCCACAATCGCGGAAAGTGCAGACAAGAACCAGTATTCAAATTAATCTCACAACCTACTTTACATATTCATTCTCACCAGACACACTCTGATAGAGAGTAATGTTTAATGCTCAGATTCCTTGATCATTCCATGCCTCTGTGTATTTATATTGCAAGAAAATCATTGAGCCAAAATACAAATTCACTATTTTTTTTAAGTTTTTTTTTTAATAGCAATTCAATGAGAAAAGTTTTGCTTAGCCAATGAGAAGTTTTTACACGCCAATGAATGTTATTTCAACACGCTGGCGACCAGAAATTTCGCACCCTGGCTAACAGTTTCACATTATTATAAGTTTGATACATGCAGTGTGTTTTAATGCATGTTCATAATTTTATGTTTATTTATAATGAAATTATTTTAAAGTTGCAGTAGTGCTCTTTATAATGCATTTTCCCCTTCCAATAAAATATTTAATGCGGCATGAATATTCTCTTCTGTCTGTTCTACCATGAAACACAACCAACTAATGACAAGGTATTTTGTAAATTAAGTTTCACTTCCAACTTAAGTACCAATTTTTTGGCTAAACACTTAGTTCTTCATTAACAAACGATTATTTTGACACTGATGTAAGGTTTAAAACACAGTGTCGAAATAACTGTTTGTTATGGAATCTCCTGGTGAAACTCTGTATTGTTTCGTTAGTTTCTTCATTGAGTACTTAGAGTAACATTTTTAAAATCTAATGATGAACTAAAACTTTAATGCAAACTCACTGCTAAGAAAGCTTAGTTCAGTTTACTCTTAGTTTACAGTCTGTATGGACTTTAAAATTGTCACTTTAATAACTTGTATGCTTAAAGTTCTTGGTTTCTGTGCAAAGAAATAGCAGAGCAGACTAAAATTAAGTGAAACAAAAATAATATAAATTTAACAAAATAGTCAAAGAACAAGGCCAATTTTCTTAAATTTTATTTCTATTGTTAATAATATATACTGCATGATATAAAAATTGCCCCACCTGAAAGGATTGAGGCACTTAATGCTGAGGTAGTCAAAACAGAAGAGATGAACATAAATATATTTAATTTTTAACCTGGTATAACAAAAGAAAAAATATTTTGGACAAATCATCTTTCAGTTGGTTATTATATCACCATGGTTCACAATGTACACAAGGATACAAAACATTATCATACAGTCCATAATATCCATAGTAATCACAGAATAAGCCCTGTGAACCCTTTCTAGAAGTTTGTAACCCTGGTACTGAGACACCCTGTATATATTAAATTAAAAGCTGGTGTTTCCAATGTGATATTTAAACTAAGAATATTGTAGAATTGCATGTAACGTAATGTTTCTTCGTTTAGACCATCATATGTATGTCCAAGTGTAACATGTGATACGCCAATGACCGAACACGTTCGAAAATTTGTGCATGAGTCTGGCTGTGTACATATATTGTTGCAAGAATTAAGCAGTGGTGTGATCAGAATCCAACAGTCAGCTGAAAATAGCATATTGATGTGGAGTTGGTGTTATAAATGCAAACAGGTATAATTTAGCATGTCATTTTTTTATTAGTATATTATTTCCAATTCTAAATAAATTTGACACCCACGTATCAGTAGCTCAAACTAGAGCTATTTTTGTTTAGGGGAAAAAGACGCCGTCCTCATCCCAGATTCGAACCAGGGTCTCCGCGTTGAGCTCGCGGTGTCTTGACATACTAGATGAATGAGAACAAGAACAAGCCCTTTTTTTCTCCGTATATTAAGTTGTAAGATATTACCCTTCACAGGGATAACACAATTGCCAAATATTGGTCAACACACAAAGCCACCGGGGCGAGTTTTTTGTGAGTTTTTCGTGGGGGATTTTTTATTACAAATAAATTTGACACCCACGTATTAGTAGCTCAAACTAGAGCTATTTTTGTTTAGGAGAAAAAGACGCCGTCCTCATCCCGGATTCGAACCAAGGTCCCCGCAGTGTCTTAACCTACTAGACAAATGAGAACAAGAAAAAACGCTTTTTTCTCCATATATTAAGTTGTAAGATATTATTACCCTTCACAATGATACACCCTTGTCCAATATTGTTTTAAAATTCATTGTATCCTGCAGTGGCATAGTAATAAAGTGTTCATCTGTTGTGCTGTTAATCTGGTTTGACTTCGATGATATTGTAGAGTGCACACCATTTTTCTGCCTATTGTAGTCTGGGATTTGGTTCCCTAAGCAGTAGAGTTTCAGATCCTTTGGAAAAGTGTAGGTTCCGGCATATATATGATTTTAGTTGTCTTTATGCTTTAAAATACATAAAAGTAAATTTTATTAATGCATTACTGTTACATTTTTTATGTAATTTAGTAAAAATTCCATATTTTTTCTTTGAAATTTTACTTTCGTTCATCAATGATTATCAACCTTGTGTTTGTAACGGCACTGGAATCGGGAACTGTATGAGTAATGTGACGTTAATGGTGGACGCAGACTTTCATTTTGGGGGGAGTCAAGGACAGAATTTGCCATGGTCTTGGAATAACACCCTTCATTTATCATGAAAGTTGGAATTTTTTACAGTGAAAAAATATATTTTGGGGGTCATGACCCCTGTGACCTCCCCCCTGTGTCCGCCCTTGTGTGATGTTATACTGTTACATCATAGGAAAGTATCTGTACTTTAACCTTTTCTGGTTAAGGGTGTATAAGTTGTAATTTATAGTTAATGTTGGAGATAGAAAAATGGGTTTTTTTGTTGTTAGCCGAATGTAAGCATTACCATAGTAAACAGTAAATATAGTCATCGATCTGTATTGTAATGCTGCTGTGATGCTTCTACGTTGTTATGTGGAAACCTCTTGTGAAGGATAGTAACTATTTTATATTCGGATGTTTTGCTTTTTAGTTCTAACTCTGGTGCAATACAATAGACTAGTCATATATCAACGTTATTAAGGTTATATAAATAATAAACAGGCCCTGCGGTGGCGCAGTGTGGTAACGCGTTCTCCTATTGCGCGGCTAATCCGGGTTCGACTCCCAGCAGTGCAAAAAGAACGCTTACTCAGAGATCTCA
>QLNU02015360.1:156563935-156587336 GCA_006491805.2 Dysdera silvatica | reverse complement strand
GGAACAAAGGCGAATCCAGGGGGAGCCTCCTGTGCTCCTTCAGATCAGTGTTTATGTTTTTTATGTTTTGTTCTAAGATCTCTATATTTGTTTTGGCATGCCTACCTGAAAATATTTTCTGGCTCTGCCTCTAGGACTCAATATATATATATTACAATGTAAAATATGTATGGAAGCAAAAAACATTTACAATACTTTTAGTTATTAATATATAAAGCGAAATCAAACCTTTTAGTGTGATTTTTGGCACTGCTTATTTTTAACAAACCTGTCAATATCAGGTCTTATTTTTGATGCAACCCTAAGAGTTTTCAAGGCGGCCATCATTTATTCTGGTCCCAACTTTTGAGTTTACTAACTTCATTCTTGAAGAAAATAGCTGTCTGCAGATGCACTGTTGTATGCAGAGGGGGTTGATGGAGATTGTAACCCCACCCCATTGCAATAAAATTGTGTATATATATACACATGAATGTATGGAGTTATATCACTGTAAGCTTGTAACCCCTCTAATGAACTTTCTGCATATGCCTATGTGCAGATGTAAGTGCTTCTGAATAGTAATATTTTCATAGCATGCAGTCAGATAGTAGAGAAGAGACAGGGTCAGCCCGAGCCTGAAACAGGCTCGGACTGTATATTTCATATTATTTTCAAACTCGGCCAGGTCCAGGTTCATAAGACGGATGCGATTGAAGCTAAAAACAGACTTTTCAGTATTAAAGTTTCGGACTCGGGCTCAAATTTTCACAAAGTATTTCAGGCTCGAGTTTCGAAAATTGAGCCCTAACGCCTCTCAATCAGACGGTTGGGAAGATGTTCTTATCGATATATTTAGAATAGAATTCAGTGAGTCCTAAGTTGAATTTTTTTAAATCACTGTTGCACTGCAAATAAACTCATGTTTGTAAAAATTGCAACACCATGAAGGAATCACTTGATTGAGCTGAAACTTTCAGGAAATGCAAATTAGGGTATGCTATTCAAATGATTAGAATTTCAGAGTCATCGCCTCTGCGTGGGCTGAGCAGCGCCCTCTGAACTGCTGATGGATCCGTATAAATAGAGGGCTGTAGCGGGGCGTGTATGGTTATCTGCTAGTGGTAAACGTTACATGAGACGTCACTATGCCTCTACGACGAAAGAGGGCGACATTTCAGCAAGTTACGGAGTTTGAACGGGGACGAATGATCGGCCTTCGTGAAGGAGGGTTTTCTTATCGTGCAATAGCAGCTCGTATGGGGCGTAACAGCAGCACAGTGATGCGAGTGTGGAAGCAGTGGGTTCAAGAGAACCAGACAACTCAGAAATCCGGGAGTGGACGCCGAAAGGTGACGTCAGCACGGGATGATAGACACCTGGTCCGCATGGCGGTGACGGACCGTTTTGCTTCATCTGGACAGTTGGCAGAACGTTGGTGCACTGCTACAGGTGTATCATTGTGTGCTTCATCAATTCGTCGGCGTCTACTGCACCGTGGACTGCGTGCAAGAGTTCCTTTATACAGGATCCTCCTGACGCAAAACCATCGACACCTGCGGCTACAATGGGCTCATGGACATAGAGACTGGCGTGCTGATTGGCAACAAGTGGTGTTTTCTGATGAATCCCGCTTTAATTTGGGGTACAGTGATGGCCGCATCCGTGTTAGACGCTATACCAGTGAACGCCACCTTCCGGAGTGCGTTATCAATCTCAGCTGCTACGAATTGTGGGTAATCTTAACAGCAACCGGTACATCAATGAAGTTCTGGAGCCCGAAGTTGTTCCCTTCCTTCAAGGCATTCCCGGAGCTGTATTTCAACAGGACAATGCCCGCCCACATATTGCCAGGAATGTTCAAGACTTCTTTTCATCACAACAGATACAGCTTCTTCCTTGGCCTGCCTATTCGCCGGATATGTCGCCGATTGAACATGTGTGGGATTTCGTTGGTCGGCGTCTCGCTCGTGATCCTCGTCCCATAGCTACTACAGATGAACTTTGGGGTCGCATACAAGCAATCTGGAATGCTCTTCCTCAGGCACACATTCAACATCTGTTTGATTCCATGCCACGTCGTATAGCATCACTTATTGCAGCGCGTGGTGGCTTCACCAAATACTGATTTTCGACATGTAATATTGTTTTTTTGCTTTGTAATTTTAATCGTTTATTTGTATCAACACAGGTCGTTTGTACATTAAATTTCATTCAATTCGGACGAGTCCTTCATGGTGTTGCAATTTTTACAAACATGAGTTTAAATAAAATTACCCCCACTAGTGCCCATCTACACTAGAAAATTAAAGTAAAACACGATTGCGGAAAACCGCCTGTTACTTTAGTTTTCTAGCGTTTGAAGATATTACGAAATGTGAATGGAATAAATACATAGATTTAAGATTCAGTGGAAGTAAGAGGTGTTATTTTTGTGTGAAAAAGTTTGTATTATTTCATTAGACGGCAGGCTGCGGGTTTAAGACCCCTTGTCTAGTAGGTCAAGACACCGCGGGCTCAACGTGGGGACCCTGGTTCGAATCCAGGATGAGGACGGTGCCTCTTTTTCTCCAAAAACAAAAAGCTCTAGTTTGAGCTATATGTACGTGGGTGGCAAAAATTATTGTATAATAAATTCCCCCACGAAATACTCACAAAAATCTCTCCCCGGAGGCTTTTCGGTGTTGACCATTATTTGGCAATTGTGTTATCCCTGTGAAGGGTAATAATATCTTACAAAGAATAAAACTTGATAAAATTGCATTGAGAGACTTAAAAAAAACACATTTTATTTGTGTTTAGTGAAGAAATTTCCCAAGGGCCATTGATTATTAGTTTGTGTTAAAGGAAATAAAAGTATGTGAGTTCCTGTACAACTTTACAGGGATTCAGGAAACTGTTTGTGTTAACAAGGTCTGTGCTGAACTATAAAATTAAATGGATGCAAATCAAACTAAAGTATTAACTTACATGGAGTAAAGGACAAAAACAGTGGATATTTAGTTGAAAATATTAAGTGAGAGAAGAGAGGAATACTAACAGAGACATTAAGTGATAAAATATAATGAAATGTATGGAGATTAAGAAGAAAATCTATGATGTGTTCAGAAGGTTAAATCAAATTGCTGAAAATTATTGCTAACACAGAAATATTCTGTGTATGGAAGTGTAAAGATACTAATGAAAGTAATTGGCAGAATTTGGGCTGCAGCTTATGGACAGTTTTGAATTTATAAACAGTTTACTATAATATTTTATTTATAGCTTTTGAATAAAATATACCTTCAGTTTGCTACAACCATCTCTGTCTTCGAACTATAAAATAAAAATATTTTTTGAATAGATCATAAAATGTCATATAAATTAAATTATATGGTAAACACATTTTGACAATTAGTTTACTTGCATTAAATGTATAATTTTTAGGCTAGTCCAGTTACACCAATGTCTCAAGATACATGGTCCTTTTCTTTTGCAAAGTATTTGGAGCTACGATTCTATGCAGATAGTTATACGCGCCAGAGAACACAAGGTCTTTGTTGTCATTCACTTCATCATGATCATTACCAGTATTTTGCATACAGACAAGTTATTGCTATTTTTCAGTAAGTCTTTTTAATAAATGTTTTCAGCAAAAGATGTTATGAATCAATTTCTCTTTTTATGTATATTTTTATTTAGTTTTTTTTTTATTAAAACTGAGAGTAAGCAGGAAGTAATTTAGCTCAATGTATGGAAACTACTTTTTTTGCACATATTTGCAATTTGATCTATAGATTAAAGATATTTACATTTATCTTTTATTATTAAAAATTTAAAGGTATTTAGTTTGAAAGAATTTGGCCTTCTTTTAATATTTTATTTAAAAATAGCAATGCTAACAATAATAATGAAAAGTTATAGTTGTTCACATTGTGCTTTCAGTATACAGAGGGTGTTTATACTTATTTATAATTATTTTAACAGCATAAATAAAATACATACAATAAAAAATTATTTTATGTACTCTGATAGCCCTGTTTTTGAATTATCATATTACATCTAGATTTCTACGATAATAGGACTTTTCGTAAAGTCACAAACGGGATTTTCTCCAATTCCTCCTCCACATCTTTCCACAGTCCATCCAAGGTAGTGGGTAGGTGTTTTGAAAGAGCTTGTTACAAAAGTCCGAATGCACAGTAATCCATTGGTGCTGCATCTAGAGACTTCATAGGAAGCTTGTTAAAACTGTTGCAATTGGTGCTATTTTAGCTACTTTTTAATATTTAATTTCTCGATTTCTAAGGGAAGATAGCTCCTAATTTTCACATGCTAAGGTTTTTATGGTGGGTATATTAAACTGAATTAAATTCGTTAGACCCGATGTGTGAGCTCCTGGTCGTGGGGGGGGGTCCTTGTCAGTTCCTATCGAGAGAAATACAGGGGTTACCTTTTCAACTGAACATGTGGTGTATATATATGAAGCTTAAAAAATAAACACCTGAAAATATAAATGAAAGTGCATAAAACTAAATAAATTAGTGAAAATATAAATAAATGAAAACTTGTAAATAAGTAAGTGTAAATATATGGAATGTCAATAACATTCCATATATTTATGCTTATTAATGGAATGTTACTGACATTCCATATATAACAACCTAAACAAACCTGTGTATTATATAAAATAATATAAGGTGTGTCCCACCGAAATAAAGCCACCGTGGTTGTATGCCGTAACTGGACACGAAACCAATAAGAACGAAACAAATATATTAAGAAAGTCTATATACAAATACATATTTACAAGGAGTAACTCACTCCCTGCCCCACCTGGGCAGGAAAAAAAAATGAATGTGTAAAAAAAGAGGGGAAAAAGTGTCCCGCCGAAATAAAGCCACTACTGTTAATAGCCAATATATCCGCCATGATTATATATGACTTGGAAAACACGATGTGGCATACCATTTACCAATCCCTGGAGGACAATGGCATCAATATTATCCCAGACTTCAATGATGGCAGCCTTCAATTCTGCCACAGACTGAAACTGTCTGCCATTGGCATATACAGCCCTACTGAGGTTACCCCCACACATTTTCTTGGGAAATAAGATCAAGGGAAAGGGCAGGCCACTCCATGACATGTACCCCATTATGCAAAAAACATTCACAAGAGGGTTTTGCAACGTGAATGGGGGCGTTGTCCTGCTGGAAAATCCAACTTGGGCCACCAATTCTCTCTGCAAATGGCAGTAACTGGATTTCTAGCATTTCTTGGTAATCGGTAGCCTTTATGCGGCCTAAGGGGAAAGCCAGGTTAAGTTTACCACCATAGCCGAAGCCTCCCCACACCATTAATGAGCCTCCACCTTATTATCTTTTGGAGAAGATTTCCTCTTCTTCCCTCATGTCACGCCAACAGAGTGCAAGGCCGTCTGGGCCATACAAATTAAGTTTTTTCTCATCTGAGAATATAACACGATGCCACTGGTCTTTCCAGGTTTGATGATATTTGGCCCAATCTACTATCCTTTGCTTGTGAATAGCTTTCAACATGGGCTGCTGTTTCCTTTTTTATATTGGAAGTTTTTTGTATATTTTACAATCCGTGACAGAGTTGATTTTGTCACAGGGATGTTATCCTCTTTGGCCAATTGTCTGAGAGAAATACCACCTTGTGAAAGAAGATGCACAATATCTCTTTCCTGCCTGGAAGTCATTTTTCTGCCTGTACACCTCCTTTTTTTATACCTGTACGCATTGCCCTGATTCACAAAATTGTCTATTACGGTTTTAGATCGTTTGATTTGCTTAGATATTTGTCTATATGAAAGACTTTGTTCCTTAAAGCTGTTAGCTGGCCTTTCTCGAACTCTGATAGCTGGGTTCCCTTTCCCATTGCAATACTGCAGGAGAAATAGAAAATACAACCTTCTGAAGTCAGTGTTCGACTGGGATAGAACAGGTAAGTTATTTGACAACTTCCTGACGTCATAAACCTGTTTACCTGTAGCAGCTCGAATGTTGAGAGTTACCCAAAACACTAATAGGGATGGTGGCTTTATTTCAGCGGGACACTTTTTCCCCCTCTTTTTTACACATTCATTTTTTTTCCTGCTTGGTGTGGGACAGGGTGAGTTACTCCTTGTAAATATGTATTTGTATATAGACTTCCATACCATGTTTGGTTTTTTCTTTGGTTTCATGTCCAGTTACTGCACGCAATCATGATGGCTTTATTTCGGTGGGACACACCTTAGGCCTCTATGCTAAAACATGTATATACAGGATTACATGAACTAATTCCATTATATATAAATGCATATGCAATGTAAATATAAATGTACAGTGTATCCTATAATTATATGGAAAAGTAAAAACGAAGTAATTATTTCAGTATTTAAAACTCGCTGAAATCATTAAAACAGTTGTGAAAACAAAAGAAATTGTCTTTTTAGACATTGTTTCATGGCTGGAAAGAAGTTAATTTTTATGTTTATTAGTATTTAAAAAGGTGTCCCAGAATTATATAGGATTTCAGAAAAACACCAGAAAAAGAATCACAAGGATATGTAAATTTGTCTGATGTCAGAACTTTAGGAGGTAAAGCAAACAGTCTGAAATGGTTTGGATGTGTTTTCAAAAATGCCACGTGGGGAGGAGGTATCATCCGGTGAGATAATTCAAATTTGAAAGTTGCACGATGAAGGAATGAAAGTAAGTGAAATTTCAATGCAGTTAAAAGATGTAAATCTTCTATTGATAACATTTTAAGTGGAAACAGAAAGCTACCCCAAAACTGAACTAGACTCAGTAATAACATTTTTACTCAAATGTAGCGATTGATACAGGAACACATCGTTAGTGGTCTTATGTCTGTATGAAAAAGTCACTTGGAAAAAGTGAAAATATCAAAAAGTAGTGTTCACAGAGCGTTGAAAAAAGTACCCATGTGACAAATGCAATTTTTTTTAATGAAAGCACATTTAACTGCAAACCACAAACATGAGCGATTACTGTGGACCAAGAACCATATGTCATGGAAGCATGATTGGCTTGCAAGTGATAGTTAGCGATGAGAATTTTTTTTACCCTCGATGGGCCGGAGGGTTCAAAACATTACTGGCATGATTTGAGGCATAGCAAACAAAAAATAATCAGCCAACAAAATGGAGGAGGCTGAGTTATGATATGGGCATTTTTTGGCTTAAGTGACCAAGGTTGTATTTGTCTTTCGTTTGAACATCAAAATGCATTAACATATCAAAAATTTTTTAAAGACAGTTTACTTCTTGCTGCAGAGAAATAGGCAGTCCTGACTAGATTTTCTAGCAGGACAACACTTCCATTTGCCAAGCAAGTTCTACGATGACACAATTGAGATCCAAAACTGTAAAACTATCATGGCCAGCCTGTAGTTCGGATCTCAATCCCATTCAGAACTTTTGGGATGTTTTTGCTCGTAGTATCTACTCTAATCACAGGCAATTTGCAGCCATCAGAGAACTTATAGAAGAAATAATAAACTGTTGTTATAATAATGACTGTACCGTAGTGCATCACTTAATAGGCAGTATGCCAGAACATTAATTTCATATTATTGAGTGTGCAGCAGTCTCAATTATTAATCGAACTTGAAATTTATGCATTATATATTTTTTTGTTTTCATATAATTATGGAGCCATTATGGTTTTCCATTTTTCTTTTTTTAATTATATTTCATTTAATTTTATTTATTTTAATGCATCCCTCCCTTTTACATTCAATATATCATAAACATTTTCCTTAATTTTTTCATACATGTTTTTGCCTATTCCAACATTTACCTTTATGTCATACATACCTATATACACATACATATATATGTGTGTGTATTAATAAAAACTAAGTTAAGGCAGTAGTTCATAAATAAATGTATAGTGTGTAGGACAATTTTATATAAATTTAAGTCTATGAAGTATATGGGTATCGAATTTTTATTTAATTCTTTATTCTTTCTTGTTTTGACCTTTGAACAAAAAAATTATACAGTTGTATACTATGGCTGTTCTTTTATAAAGATGTTTTATTACCAGCTTTTTGTTCTCTTTTTACTAAAGTTTCTGATTGTACATAACATAATTACAATTTTTTTTATCCAGGTACAGTCCTATCGTAGTTTGGGAAATAGCTCTTCCATCTCTAACAATACCTGTAAAAGATGAGGCTATTCCTTTGTCATCCGTTGTAGAAGAAATTAAAAATTTAGCAGTGAAGTAATATATTTATTTTTAAAGTGCCATGTTGCATCTTAATGCAGATCAAATATATTATTATTATGTATCACACTACTGGAAAACGAACATCAATAAGGAAATATTTGATATCAATGAAATTTATACAGAATAATCATAGAATACAGAGAAGAAAATGAGGAAAAATATGCAAAATGCAGTCGTATTTACTGGTAAACTCAAAACTAACATCATCATGTAATATGGTTAGTACAAGGTGGTTGTCATGAACTGTGACATATTCTGTAATTCTGGTACAGAGTCTGTCATACAGATGTTGGATATCACTTTAGGGTATGGAGTTTGAAGTATCCTTAAGCTGACATGTAAATCGTGGCTATTCATTGCTGGCCATGGAGACCAGGTTAGTAATCCCTATAACATCCTACACATACTTCTCAACAGTGCAAAGAACACTTACTCAAAGATCTCATAAAAAGATCGCACTGCTCACTGTAGTCTGGGGTTTGGTTCCCTAGGCCATAAGAGGTTCAGATTCCTCGGAAAACAGTAGGTCCTGGCACAGCATGACCATTGTAGTCTTTGAGCCGTAAAACCACAAAACAAACAAACAGACCTACACATACTCATGCCCAGAAGTACTTGCTGCATTGCATATTCCATATCTGGGCATGCATTGTCACCCTGAAAATCACCTTTATGGACTGACCTATAAAATGGCAAATCAGCTGGCTAAATGATGTTGCTGATATATCAAGTGCTGTTTCATGTACTTGGTACAAACACTAGTTGTGTACAGGAGTGATAGCTTGTGATCGCACCTCACAGCAGGAGACTAGGTGTAGGCCCTGTGTGTCATTGGCAGATGAAAGAAGTGTGGAGCATAGCAGTGTGCTAAATCATTCAAAGATCAACTCACTGAACGAGTCTGCTCTTTTATGGTAGATAGGAAAAATTGTTCATTGATTCGTTCAGTGAACGATTTAGCATCCCTATAGTGGAGATGCTCCCCTTTACATTTGCGAACATACACATGGCCATCTAAGGCTCCTAAACACAATCTGTTTTGACACACACAATTTTGATGGTGAGCTGAAGTCAGAGGTATATATGCGAGAGGCACACATGCACATAGTCCTGCTTCCAATAGATTATTGTGGATTACTCTTATGATCACCTCAAACACAATGGCAGCTCGAATTTGTGATACAGTGGATGTTCTGTTTGGCAACGCCACTCTTATGCATTAATCTGTCTGTGAGTCCTGGTTCCATGTCTTCTCATGTGGAAAAGTTCCTCAGACCATCTATGTCACCATCGTACCATCACTGGAACTTCCTGTCCAATTTGCTCCCAATTTGATATGCAGTATGATGATATGACCAACCAGCCTGGTGGAGTCTCACTAGGCGACCTTGCTCAAAGTCCGTTAACTGCTGAAATTGTATATGTCTTATACATCCAGGCGTTGCAACTTCTTTAGGATCTTCACAAGTGTCTGTAATTTGATAATGGATTATATTCACTTTGCCCTACTGCTTATATATCACCAACTATAATTTGTATGTTGTGCTGTGCTTTGACATGAGCATTTATCCGATGGTTCTAAAATTAAGGTCACGACTGTATCTACTCTAAACCATTAACATATGTAAATTTCATGATCATCTGGCAATTCGTTCTTTTCGTTCTTGGTGTTCTTTTTTAATTTTAGCATAGTGTATATATATATATATATACAGATTTTTTTTGTACTTGCGTCAATTTTTAGGGGATGTGAAATATATAACACCGTAGTCGAAAAATTGTCTGCCTTTAAGCATCAGTATCTTGGAACAAGTAGTGAGAACACCATTAACAATTTGCTTGCTACACAAAAGGTGCATTTCGTTATTTATAATTTATTTTACTTTAACAAGTATATCTTAACCGCTAGTTATTTTGCTGTTGTGTTTTTTAAAATTCGATAAAACTCATTTTGATGTCCTGTATCTCCTGCAGTTATAGTAATTTCTATATATATATATATATATATATATATGTGTGTGTGTATGTGCTGTTTTTTTGGTTGTCTCTGCACTCAAACATGTCATTTAGAGTGAAATAGTGACCTGTATAATTCATTACTCCATACCACTATAATTTCCAGCCATATGTATTTACAGGCAAGGTAAATGATGTGGCCCTGCAGCAGTGCAGTGGCAATATGTTAACCTAGGTTTCACTTCTAGTGCCAAAAATAAAAGAATTCTTGCTGATTAACTGTTTAGTATAGTCCGGGGATTGGCTCTCTAGGCCTAAAGAGATTCGAGTTTCTCTGAAAACCATAGGTCCCAGTGCAACATAACCTTTGCGGTCCATGTGTCATAAAAAATAAAAATACATTAATAAAATCCACAAAAAACAAACATGATAGCAATCTAAACTTCATTTTGTATTCGTAGTAGTGATCTTTGGCTTGTATGCTACTGCTCTACCATATGATAACCAACCCATTGCGAATGCTTATGATACTGATGTAGGTGCTGTATACAGTTCCTACCTTTAGTAATGTGGTTTATTACAGAGATGCATGATATTCCATGAACATTTTTGTTTAATGACCGCCTCACTACTTATCGTGAGTCAATGCTTGGCCTACCAATTTTTTTTTTGCTGCTGATGCTCTGTCGATTCTCTCCCTCTTTCTTAATGATCTCATTTATGGTCGATTTGATTATGTATAGTTCAGTTGCAACGTCATATATTGGAATGTTACTGATATGGCATCGTGTGATTAACCCACATTGAAAATCTCAGTAAGTTCACTTCCACATGCCGTGACCTTTTTCACCATAAGAAATCAAATAAACATTGCTTTTGACTTAAAATGCAATACTACCGCTGACGGAGATCCATGGTTTTATATTCTGAATTCCTACAGTTATAGTGCAAGTTCACAGGCATCTGTGAATTGCAAATTTAATGTCTAAATTCTTTTGAAAGTATAGTCTGTGCATATAGCTTTAGATTTAATAGAGATGTAAAATATTTCAGTTTGTTTTCGTCCTTTATATAATTGTAAATATATAGTAATAAAGAAAAGTTCATTTAGTGCATTAGCTGAGTTTGTAATTTTTGTTTTACTTGTGAACTATGATGTATTTTAACACTCAATCATTAATTTATAAACTTTAAATACTTTTTACTTGAATTAATATAATTTTTTTTTTGCAAAAAGTTTTTGCATTGGTGTTAAAGAAGTAAATAAGTTACTAAAGATTATTTTGATGATATTTAAAAAGGCGTTTATTAGAAAGGCTAAGTTTAAAAAATTTTCTATTTCTGTTCATTGTTGGGAGAGAAATTATCATTTTAAGTTTCTTAAATCTCGTATTTATCAACCTAGATCACCTCTGGAGTTAGACTTTCTAGAAGTTCTCCATATTAATGAGTAGTCAAACAATTTCATTACTGGAAAACATACATTTATGATCACTATTGCATGGAAGACCCTATTAAATCCTACTTACTAATAACTGTCCTGCGTTTCAATTTTTAATTCCATTTTTCAGTTCTCAAATATTTTCTGCCAATAGTGGGTGTTACCACTAAAGAAAAGAATAAGTATTAGTTAGTAATACACTGTTTTCACGTATGAATTAACTCTAGTCGATTCCTTATGGACAGACATCTGTCTGGAACACATTGGTGTTCGCATATCCTACATAAAAATCATGCTCTGTAACATTGATAGTAATATTTAATGTATTTTACTTACAGGGTGCATCGTAAGTTCATGCAAACTTCAAAAATTCATAATAAAAGAAGTAATGCTCGGAAAAAATTTCGGTTTGGCCGAATATGATCAGAGGGACATTGGATTATTTTTCCATGTATAAAAAATGATTTCAAAAGTAACTGAAAGAGGGCGCTCACACGTCATACTGAGACGTTTTATGCAAATCAGGCTGTCAATGAAACACCTGACTGGAAATGGATTCGTCATTCAATGCCGGCAGCATGCTATCGTTACCAGATCAAGCTTTGGTGGTTAAACTTTTCTACAAGAATGGTGAATCCACAGCTATTGCACTGCGAAAGTTTCGCACGGAGAACAGACTGAAGGCGCAAAAAAGCCCTATTTCATTGAATGGGATACTGAATTTAGTACGACGTTTTGAGGAAATGGGGAGTTTGAAGGATCATCCACAAAGTGGCAGACCATCCTTGAGCGTGGACCGCATCCATGTTGTACAAAGTGTCATGGAAGAATTGGGAGCCAAGACATCAACGGGGAGTAGCAGTGCTCGTGAAGCTGGGAGAATAACAGGGATTCCGGAATCGCCAACTCGGCGTACTCTACACAGAATCTTGAATCTGTATCCGTACAAAATACAGGCACTTCACCAGTTATTACCGGCAGATACAGATGAAAGACAAAAATTTGTTACACGGGGCCACAATGGTTGCTGAATGTGATGTACGGATAAAGCCCACTTTTCACTGCATGGTGATGTCAATACGCAAAACAGTTATATTTGGGCGACGTCAAACCCTAATGAGTACCTCACTAAGCCACTGCATTCTCCTCATGTGACTGGTTGGTGTGGTTTCACCGCGTCTTTCATTTTGAGCCCTTTCTTTTTTGAAGTGCATTGTCCTATATCCGGTTGGAAAACATGTACAGTCACTGCAAAACCGTATGTTACGCCTTTGAGTGACCATGTTGTGCCTGCATTGCAGGAAAGACATGCATTACCTGTCATCACCTTCATGCAGGATGGTGCCCGGCCCCACTTTGCACGTGCAGTCAAGATGTTCTTGTTGGAAGAAGACGTTCACTGAAGACCGAGTGATAAGTCGAGGTTGTAAGTTTAAGTGGCCCTCACGATCGATCACCAGACTTGACCCCGGAAGATTTTTGGTTGTGGGGATACTTGAAATCTTGTGTGTACCGGGGCTCCCCTGCCACTTTGATGAAACTGAAAGATGCCATTCAACGGACCGTCAGTGGAATCGATGCCGACATGCTACACTCAGCTGTAATAGGCGTAGTGACACGCCTCACTTGCCTAATACCTTGTGGTGGCGGTCATGTTGAACATCTTTTACTTTAAAATAGTAAATACACAGTGTCATGTTATTGTGATCTGTTTCATTGTCTGTGGTCGCCTGATTTGCATAAAACGTCTCGGTATAACGTATGAGCTTCCTCTTTCGGCTACTTTTAGAATCATTTTTTTTATACTTGGAAAAAAATCTAATGTCCCTCTGATCATATTTGCACAAACCGAATTTTTTTTCCGAACATTACTTCTTTTATTATGAAGTTTGCATGAATTTATGTTGCACCCTGTATGTGATGTTCACTTTATTGCTTAATTTAGGAGTATAAAATTTCATATTTAAAACAAAGTTGATTGTTAATTGTTCATTTTAATTTACCATTTGCATTTAGGCTGAACATGCCGCATTCAGAGCAAAAATTGAACAAATTCAGCTGCGAGTAACTTCACCAACTTTAGAAAGTATGCAGTTGGACACATTGCTAATTCCTGATAAGAATCTGAAGAAAAGTAAACTTCAAATTGATTTTATATAATTTTACTTGTAGTACTTGAAATTGATGGGTACTCCACATTTCACATTTAAATATTTCGTAGTTTTGTATTTAGTAGTTTTTCAGTAAGGAACACACTATATATACACTACCGGAAAATGAAAAAAGAACAAGAAGCAAACGTTTAATGTCAACGAAATTTATACAGCATAATCATGGAATACACAGGGTTAAATGATGAAAAAAGTATTGTAAAATACAGTCGTATTTGCTGGTAAACTAAAAAATAACATTGTCATGTGACATGGTTAGTGTGAGGCAGAACCCCACATGAACTGTGACACATTCTGCAATTCAGGCATGGAGTCTGTCGTACATATGTTGGATGTCACTTTATTGTATGGAGTTCCAAGCATCCTGAAGCTAGACATGTAAATCGTGGATATTTGTTGCTGGTCATGGTTACCAGATAAGTCATCATCCCATAAAATGCCACATGTGCTCAATGGGAGAGAAGTCCGGTGAACGTGCAGGCCATGAATGTTGTCTCACACCTTGAAGTACATGTTGCATTGCATTGCCATATATGGGCAGGCAGTGTCATGCTGAAAAACACCATTATGAACCAACCTTACAAATGACACAACAATTGGCTGAATGATACTTCGGATATACCGACTGCTGTTTAACGTGCCCGGTACAAACACTAGTTCTGTACTGGAGTGATAGCTGATCGCTCCCCATACGAGAAGACCAGGTGTAGGCCTTGTGTGTCGATGGTGGATGCAAGAAGGGTGAATATGCCCTGCTGTGCATCTGCGAACATGCATACTGGTCTGCCATCCAAGGCTGCAAAACAGAATCTGCTTTCATTGCTGAAAACGACAGAGAATATTGTACTCTCCAGGCATACGTTGGCAGCAGTTCATCCTCAGGCTCATCCTCACTATCAGTTTTTGTAACTTCTTGTTCAGAGGCAGTTACATCGGCGATGATATACTCAGTACTCCTTTCCCCACTCATAGCCATATCACTACGATGACGTAACTTTCGAGACTGATTCTTTCTTGCTGGAGCTGTTCAGTTCACACATTGAACACCAAGTGCCATCTTGCTCTAAATCCATAGGCTCATCTGAAATTTCTGATGTGGAAACACTTGAAGCAGTTGGTGATTATTGTTTGTTTGACAATGTCTCATGCTTCACTGACAAAATAAATCATGTCTAACAGATCTATCAACATTTGATTCTAATGATCAATCGCAGAAAGATACCTCTACACCAACTGCTTTCTATAGTGTTGTTTTAGAACCTTAATCACACCTTGATCCATGGGTTAAAGGGCACTAATGGAATTAGGAGGTAGGAAGTGGACACAGATATTATTCAATCCTTGAATGTCTTTGTGGTGAATTGGTCAGTGGTCTACAAACAACACTATCTTCCTTAACAGCTTGTTAACAAATTTGCGAAGCCATTTTGAAAAACTTACTTGTTATTTATATTTGATTTTGACTTACATCTTTTGTGCAAATTAATCGAAACAAACAATGAATTTAGTAGTTTAATGTATCAAACTCATATATACATGTACAAAATTCACCTATACATACATTAGTAACGGATATGACTTCCTCTATTTTTAAGCAGCATTTAAATACAGTTTGGCATGGAGTCTACTGGTTTCGAACAGTCACTGTTGATTTTCCGATCCCTCTACTGCACTTGAATGAGCTTCTCCATAGTCGTACAGTCTACGGTATGGAGGTCACTTTTGTATGTAGCTCACAAATTGTCAATGGGAGTTACATCTGGAGAATTTCCTGGCCAAACTCCCTGGACATCGAAAGTGGTGAATTTCTTCAACACTTTCGATGTGTGGCAGGAGACTAGGTTCTGCTGCAGTATCCCAGTACCGTCAGGATACCTTGTTTCCAGCTCTGGAATAACTCTTTTTTGTATGATCTCAATATATTATGACGAGTACATCATTCCTTCTATTGGCTGCAGGCTTCTGATATCGTAATAACTTAAACATCCTCAAAAGATCTTCTTTTGTAGGTGCATGACAGATTGATCAATGTGTCAATCACAGAGCTTCTCTCCCTGTGACCTTCGAACATGCTGACTTTGCTGACACTCTACAAAGAAATTGTTTTTGTCGTTGAAGAGGACTTTTTGCCACTGCTGTCTCGTCCATTCCTTATACTTTTTTCTCATTTATAACACTTTTGTTTTATTGTTGTGGTTAAAAGCTGTTCCTTGACAGGTTTTCTGGCTTTTCGTCCAGCTGCAATAAGGCATCTGCGAACTGTAGAAGAACTGATTTCAATTTCTTTCTCCTCCAAATCCATTTTCAATGTGTCGCTTGTCTTGCGGGGATCTTTTTTGCTTTGTCAAAGCAAGTAAGCGTCATCTCTAGGAGTTACTTTCTTCTTATGATCACACCTTCCTTTACGTTTAGGAGGTTTTTTGCTTCAAGTTGATGACATGGCTGAGAGTTGCTAAACTCACACCAACCACTGATGCGATCTCTCTAAACGTTTTAGTTGTATGTTTATGCAGGGTTACGATCTTCGTACGTTTCCTAAGTATCACATCCATCTCGAACAGCAGTCGAATCACATCTGGTCAGGTTTCTAATATTTGATGAAATACTGCAGCTGCTTACATAATGATTGCATCAGCCAATGAGCTATGGCGGTTGGGCAGATTTCTAAAATCTGATAAATACAATAGTGGTTGACGTAATGATTGCATCAGCAGACGAAACAAATGATCTGACTTTTCGTGTTTCTTCTGAGTACACGATTATGAGTAATACAGGAAACAAGCCTTGTTTCAATTAATTTACACAAGGGTGTATGTATTTGCATGGAAGGCTTTTCATATTTTTGAAGCACCTGGGATTACATGGCTTTCCAATCACTTGCAGTTTGACTTTATCTGTTCTATCTAAATTTGAACAGACAGGAACAGTTATCCTTTCTTTATTTTGTTTTCTGCTGTGCCACTTCTCTGTTTTCAAAACTACAGATTTGTCAGGTATCGTCTTGAAAAATAGACCCAGCTCATCAGCATTGTAGACGTCACTAATTGTGTAGTTTTTAATGATTTGTGGAAGTACATTTGATGTTCTAAATTAATATCGTCGAGGTCGACCGCAGCTGCTTCTCCAAAAATTTGTCTGTAGACTATACCATGGCAATTTTTAAACCTGTTGGGCCATTCGAAGGAGAGAAATCACTTCTAATTTTTTGTCCAATCTCCTTACCCTTTCCTTGATTCTATGTCTATTGACTGGTATTTTACTAGCCCTAACCTCACAGAACCATTCGTAAAGTATGTTTTCTAATTCCTCGTGTTTTTCAGATTTTACCATCATCTTTTTAGAACCTCCTGCAGACATTTGCCTTATGATTTCTTCTCTCTTTTTTAATAAAGACTTGAAGGATGACTTCATAAGCCCCACAGACTCGGCAAAATCTCTTTGATTGAGGATTGACTGTGAATAAAATTTTTTGCGAATCTCAACCTTCTCTGCCGACATGAGTGACATGGTCTTCCTTTTGATCTTGAAGGCAGAAACAAAATGTAAACAACACACATGGACCTTGTAGATTAATGTAAACAACACATAACCAAACAAGAAAGTAAACAACACAAAACACTGGAATATGTAACTACTCCGTATTTCATCATGCATAAGACAAATGCTCCCCACTCCGAAGTCAAAGTTTGCGCAGTAAGTTAGCGCTTGCAAGAGATGCAGGAACACAAAAGAACTGCCATTTTCATAAAGGTATAAATCACATTAAAAGTTTCACACTAAAAAGATCACACTAAAAGCAGGATGATATTATAAGCATGTTTTTTTAGTACATGTTCATTAGGCAGTGTTCAAGGGATGGGCAAAAATCACACAAAAAGCTAGATTGCATTATAACCGGGAACACTATACCTGGGTTTTACTGTGTATACTTATATTTATACAGTGTTCCTAGGAAAGTCTGATATACAGCTAATAACATTTGAACAAAGACATCTCTTGCAATGGAAGTTAGGTATTGTATAGTAAAATGGCTACACATTATCAGGATGAGATGAACAGCAATGTCGTTTTTGGTGAATTGAGGAAGTTAAAAATTTTATTTCGAAAAATAATGAAGATGAGGAAATATTTTCAATTAGAAAGTTGTAGAGCATCCTACAGTTAGTAGGAAAATGTGTATGGCTCACATACAATATGTACACATACTGCCACAAAGTGAGGTGTTCCAGAAGTTTCAAGGCAATACTTTCAGTTAATTTTTTCTGGTGTTTTAAGAGTTCAGTTGAAGTTCTTATAGAAGAGAGACCATGGTTTCTTTTTCCTATAAGAACTTTAACTCAACCTCTAAAGTGCTAAAAAACATTAATTGAAAGCTATGTATTGAAACTTTCAGAACACCTGACTTTGTGTGGCAGTACATGTACTTAGTGCATGTGAGTTGTATGTCTTTCTTTATTAACTGAAGGACGCTCTACAACTTTCTAATTGAAAATATTTTCCTGTCTTCCTTATTTTTCGAAATAAAATTTTTAACTTCCTCAATTCGCCACCAGGCACGCTGCTGTTCATCTCATCTGATAGTGCATAGTCATTTTACTATACCAATACATAACTTCCATTGCAAGATTTGTCTTAGTTCAAAAGTTATTGACTGCATTCAGACTTTCCTAGGAACCCTGTGTATATACAGGGTGTCTGAGCACTAGGGTTGCAAACATCAAGGAGTGGTAGGGTACACCTAGACGAACAATATTTGTCATAGAACCTAGGGTCGCAAACCACTCACAGTACTAGTTCTAAAACCGTCCAGCATGCACAAATAGTGACAACCAGTGCATGAGAAGCGCAAAATGCGATGTCCTAATCATCTATGCACTTGGACAGCTGACCTGAGTTTTATCTGGCGCTTTTCACGCACTGGTTGTGCATGCTGGACGGTTTTAGAACTAGCGCTGTGAGTAGTTTGCGATCCTAGGTTCTATGACAAACATTGTTCGTCTAAGTGTACCTTACCCCTTCTAGATGTTTGTAACCCTGGTGCTGAGACACCCTGTATAGTACCATTAAAATCAAACCAAATTTAACAGTACAATAAATGAACTCATTGGCACTATGGCAAAACAAGGCTAAATTATTTTATTTTGTTCATCTAGGTATACCCTACTCCTCCTAGGTGTTTGTAATCCTAGTGCTGAGACACACTGTATATATATATATATATACAGTGCGTTTGGTATTTTAGTGGACACCTGATATTTTTACGTAAATGCTAAAAAAAATACAAAAACTGCGAATTGGCTTTTGAAGAATGCCGAGACACCATAATGTCTTGTAGAAAAATAAATTTTATATCAATATATCGTCACATAAATGGGGAAAATGCAAATTTATGTAACAAATGTTGTTTGTTAATTTAAGGGACACTATCATTCCTGACTAACAGATGGCAGTGCAGGCGCTAAAAAATTTGCATATTGTATTCTTTCGATGCGTAGGTTCGTATAAATACCCGTGTGAACAGGTTTGAGTCTGCGAAAGCAGCGTTTGTAGTCATGTCAGAAAGGAAAATACTTACGGATTTCGAGAAAGAGGAAATTGTGGCTTTTAAATGAAATGGAAAATCCATTTTCAAAATTTGTCAGCTTATTCAGCGTCCAAGGAGTGCTATAGGGGCCTTTTCAAAAAGAAACCCCAAAAGGATCCACTCGAAAAACGGGGAGCGAAGCTAAAACTGAGTAAAAGAGATAAGCGGAACATTATTAGAGAGGCCAGTAACACAAGAAAGTCTGCTGCAAAAGTCCGAAACGACCTTAGTTAGCTCCCAGTTAAATGTTGGACAGTATAGAATGTGCTCTCTAATTCCAAAAATTTATCTTTTCGGAAAAAAAAAGGCAAACCATCTCTCACCCAAGTTCACAAACAGGAACACTTAAACTAGGCTCGACGACACATGGAGTGGAACGATAAATGGTTGCAGGTACTTTTCACGGACGAAAAGAAATTCAACTTAGATGGTCCGGATGCTTTTCAACATTATTGGCACGATTTGCGGAAAGCGCCGCAATACTTTTCTCGTAGAGTTCAAGGAGGAGGGTTGATGACCATTTGTAGTGTCTTTGGCTACAACGGTACTACGCCTGGAGCTTTCATCGGCAGTCGTATGAATTCCACCTGCTATCAAGAATTTTTAAAAGAATATGCCCTCCCATATGCCTCAGAAATATGTGGGGAAAACTGGATTTTGCAACAGGACAACGCACCGTGCCATGCATCTATCTCCACCAAAAGATGGATAAATTCAAAAAAGTTTAAAAGTATGATTTGGTCGACACGTAGTCCTGATTTAAATCCTATCGAAAACGTATGGGATTATATTGTTCGTCAAATATATGCAAATGGGAAGCAATTCACGTCGGTTAATGCCTTAAAGGACGCTATTGTGGAAACTTGGTATCAAATCGATCCTAAGTATTTACAAACATTGATAGAATCAATGGATTCACGTGTCTTTAAAGTTATACGCAAAAACGGAGGATATCTCGCGTATTAATGTACATAAAACACTCCAATTTCAGTAAGTGTCCATTAAATTTTCAAACAAGATTGAAAGCCTCATCTTGATTTTGTTACATTTATGAATGATTTAATAAAGATTATTAATCTTCCACTTTGCAGAATACTGTTTTATTGTAGTATCTTTATTTTCATTTTCAAATTTGGCATTATTTCTCACGATAGTGCACTGTTATCAAGTGTCCACTAAAATACCAAACGCACTGTATATATATATATGGCCTGCAAAAGGGTTGCTGGTATCTAACTGGAAGGAGACCCACACGCTGAACGTATGTGACGATGTGTGGAACCGGCCGGGCCAGTAACCTAGTGTCCTACCCCGCCTTCAAGTGGTGCAGGCTGGGCTTTCTATCCAAGAGGCAAATTAATATTTGCTGCACGGATGGAAAGGCGGAAGGGGAGGGCTAATTCACCAACCCGTCTAGCCAGCGTGGTGAAATGATGGCTAATTCCTCCAATATGCTAATACACCAAAAACCATGGCCCCTAGTCTCCAGGTGCTGGAGTGCTCCTGATCAAGGCAGCGGTCAGCGTGGCATGAAAGCAGGGGGTGCTAAGAATCACTGGAATGGCCCAGGCTGCCGTTTGTTATTGACCTTGGCAACGTATAATGGACGATCCCTTGCTTCTGAAGCAAAACTTCAAGAATTGGAAGAAGAACTTGACAAGATCAAATGGGACATTGTAGGACTCAGTGAAGTTAGAAGAAAAGGTGAAGAGTTGGTGGAACTTAAAAGTGGACATTTGTTTTATTATAGAGGAACGGAAACTGGAAGAACAAGTGGTGTTGGCTTCTTAATCAACAAAAGAATTAAAGACTACCTTCTTGAAGTCGAAAGCACGTCAGATCGAGCAGCGAGGCTCGTTGTTCAACTAACCCAGCGATACCAACTTCAGATAGTACAGGCATATGCACCAACATCAAGCCATACCGACGAGGAGGTTGAGGAATTCTATGAAGAAATCAAACAGCTACATACCAAGGGGAAACAACACATCAAGCTCATCATGGGAGATTTTAATGCAAGAATTGGACAACAGGAACAAGGAGAGACATCGGTTGGTAAATACGGATACGGGGAAAGGAATGAACGTGGCGATCAACTCATAGAATTTGCCGAAGCTGAAAATCTTAGCATCATGAATTCATTTTTTAAGAAGAAACCGCAAAGAAAATGGACATGGAAACACCCCAATGGAGGAACCAGCGAAATTGACTATATACTGGCAAACAAGAAATCAATTATTGAAGATTGCAGCGTACTGAACAGATTTAATACTGGAAGTGATCATCGAATGGTGAGATGTAAAATGCACTTAAATACTAAACTAGAAAGGCAGAAGCTCATTAGGAAACAAGTATGTAAGAGGGTGGATTTAAAGAAATTAAAAGAAAATACCGAGGCATTCAAGTTGGAATTAAAAAATCGCTTTTCTGCACTGGAAGGACTTATTGAAGAAGTTGACATCTCAGAAGCAAATGAAAACATTGTTAAGACAATAATTGAAACTGCTGGGGAAATTGGTGGTGTAATATGTAAAAAGCAGAATAGCAAATTATCTGAGAAGACGAAACAACTCATGAAAAGGCGAAGACTTATGAAGGTGGACAATCAAAATACCAGTCGCAAGATCGAGTATGTAGAACTTTGCAAAACTTTGCGCAAAAACATGAAAGAAGATATAAGAAAATTCAATTGTGAGTTAGTAAGGAAGGCCATTGAAAGCAACAAGAGCCTTAGGGTTGTTAAAGGAAGTTTATCTGTTGGGAAGAAACACATCATTGCATTAAAAGGAGAGGATGGCACCGTAACAAGAAATAGGGAAGAAATACTTAGAAGAGTTGAAGAATTCTACAAAAATCTATACGAAAGTAACAGTGAATTAAACGAAGACATTGAAATAGTCGAAGGAACAGCTCCTAAAATCTTAAAAGAAGAAGTTTCATTTGCAATAAAAAATATGAAGAAAGGAAGAGCCCCTGGTGATGATGGTATTACATTAGATATCCTAAAAGAAGCTGGAGAATATGTAGAAGACATACTTGCAAAATTCTTTACCAAATGTCTTAACAGCGGTAACATACCAAACCAATGGGATTCTGCAACAGTAATTCTTTTGCATAAAAAAGGTGATAAAGAGGATTTGAAAAATTACCGACCAATTAGCTTGTTACCTGCTATTTATAAAATCTTCACAAAAGTTCTAACACATCGCCTGCAGAAAAAATTAGATGCAGCTCAACCAAGAGAACAAGCTGGATTTCGAAGTGGATTCAGTACAGTGGACCATATTCAAGTATTAAGAGAATTAATTGAAAGAACACATGAATATGAACTTCCATTGTGTGTGGCATTTATTGACTATGAGAAGGCCTTTGACTCTATTAAAACATCAGCAGTCATCAACTCTTTAAGATCAGCAGACATCGAGGATGTGTACATTGACATGGTGAAATGTGTGTATAAAAATGCAAGTGCAAAATTTCGGTTACATAAAGATACCAAAACTATCAAAATTGGTAAAGGTGTGAGGCAGGGAGATACCATTTCTCCAAAACTTTTTACTTCAGCTTTACAGATGATTTTTCAGCAGATAAATTGGAATAACAAGGGAATAAAAATAAATGGTGAATATTTAAATCATTTGCGGTTTGCTGATGACATTGTTATTTTTTCAACGAACCCATCAGAACTCCAAGACATGGTACAGGAGCTCTCAACTAGAAGTAAAGAAGTTGGACTCAAGATGAACCTACAAAAAACTAAGATCATGTTCAATAATTTCGTAGAGGAAACAAAAATACAAGTTGACAACATTGAGCTAGAAATTGCTGATTCATATATTTACCTTGGCCAGCTGATTTCAATGGATGGCAACATTATGAAAGAACTCAACAGACGTATTAAACTTGGCTGGAGTGCATTTGGAAGAAACAGTTTTATCCTGAAGGGGAAATTGCCTTTGTGTCTAAAAAGAAAGGTCTTCAACCAGTGTGTATTGCCAGTCCTCTCTTATGGATTAGAGATATG
>QLNU02015360.1:156533146-156552126 GCA_006491805.2 Dysdera silvatica | reverse complement strand
ACCTGGAAGACTTCCGATTTTTTATCAGTCTTCCAATCTTCTGGTCGGAAAACGATTTCGTCCAATTTTCGGAGATTTCATCTAAAATCCCCAGTGTTTTTTAAAATGCTGATTTTTTTAAAAAAAATTTGAATACCTATTTTTCTTGATGCGCGTTTATTTAAATTTTTATGCATATGTGCATATTTAATAATAAATATGCATAAATAAACTCAAATATCGGTAAAAAAGTCGGAAAAATTCGTCTGCCGTTGACGGCGCATGCGTGGCGTGACGTGGAATTTTAGCTCCAGCTATGACGTAGAGTGATGCCCCTGCACAACGAAATCGCGCATCTGGATTTGTAGTTGTTGGGGAGGAAAGAAAGAATGCGCTACACCGTTAAGGTTTTGGTCAAGCATGTGACTTTGTGTAGGGAAGCCACGTGTTAGACATATCTGGTATTTCTTTGCTCTGGAAAGAAAGTTTTGTTTTTAGGTGTTTTTGAAAACAACGTTAACGATGTCGACTGTTAATAAAAGGTACTACCAAACGTTTAAAGCCGAATATATGAAGATGTTTAATTTTATTCAAAAATCAAGACTGGGGCCAAAATATGCTTTCTGCACGTGTTGCGGTAAAGACATAAGCATTACTCACGGTGGTAAACGCGATATTACTTTGCATTCTGAGACTGTTAAACATAAGAAGACGTTCAAGGCTGTAGAGTCTAATCATAGTATCAAGCCTTCATTTTTTGCATTTAACGATACCTCCATGATTAACGCTGAATGTTTATTTACATCGTTTTTGATCGAACATAATTTGCCAATGAATTGCAGCGATCATGCGTGGATGCTCTTTCGGAAAACGTTTCCTGACAGCAGTATTGCAAAACAATATGGATCTGCAAAGACCAAAACTTCTGCAATTATGAAAGAAATGTCCGCAAAGGAATCCTCATCACTTGTTGAAAATTTAAGGTGCTATCCATTTTCAATTGCAACTGATGGAAGCAACGATGTTGATTCAAAGCTGTATCCAATAGTGGTAACTTTCTTCGATCCTTTATGTGAAAAAATTGTGAATTGTCTTTTATCTATGCCATCTTTGAAAGAAGATGCTACTGGGTTAAATATTGGAAATCTTCTGGTAAGTGCTTTACAATCTAAAAACCTTGCGATTTCTAATTGTGTTGCCTTTAGCTGTGATAATGCACCTGTTATGATAGGAAAAAAAGCAGGTGTAGCAGCGGTGTTAAAGAATCATCACCAAAATATTGAAATTATGGGCTGTTCCTGCCACCTTATTAACTTAGCAGCTGAAAAGAGTGCTGCATGTTTGCCATTTAAAATCGATGAAATTTTGGTAGACATTTACTATTACTTACAAAAGAGTTCGAAAAGAAAAGATAGGTTGAAAATTCTTCAAGAATTTCATGAGACTGATATAAAAAAGGTACTAAAACACGTTAGCACTCGTTGGTTGTCTGTTGGAAAGTGCTTAGAGCGTATAATCCAGCAGTGGCAACCTTTGATCAGTTTTTTTAAGGAAGAGGCCATGAAAAGGAATCAAATCACCCCACTTTCTTTCTTTACTATTCCCTCTATCAAAGTTTTGGTTGAAAATGCAGATAAAGTGAAAGAACGTAACAGCAAAAAAGCATCACAGAAATTAAAAAGGAAAGCTCAAAATTATGTGGATATTTCTAAGAAACGAAAAACTGAAAACTCCATGTCTCGTGAAGAAAGGTTGTTTTATTTTCTGTCGGAAGATATCAATAAGGCTTTCTGTTTATTTTTATCTTATACTGTGCCTGTATTTTAAAAAGCGAATGCTCAATTTCAGTCTGCGGAACCTCATATTCATATGCTAAAATCTTTTCTCTTAAAATTGTACAGTGAAATGCTAGTGAAATTTGTAAAACCAAGCATCATAAAACCATGTAGTGATATTTTGAAAGTCCACTATCATTAGAGGAGTAATCAAAAAGATGATGTTGATATCTTAATTGGAAATGGAACACTGAAAGTAATCCAAGATTTTAACATCCATGATAAAAATGAATTTTATGAAAACGTCAGAAGCTATTTCATAGCAGCATGTGACTACATGCACAATAAATTTCCTTTTGAGTTAGAAGTGTTACATCATGCAGAGGTTACACAAATATCGAAATTATAACGTGTGTATCCTAAAATTCCTGATTAATCGTGAATACTTGAATGTTTAAAAATATGTGGTTTGTGAATGTATTCAGTCAAAACTATGCAAAGTTAAATAAAAGAACATTTTTAAAACAACATTATATATGCATATAAAATGAAAATTTAATCGTACGATTAAAATTTCGTTTTATATGCATATATAATGTTATTTTAAAAAAGTTCTTTTATTTTACATGTGGTTTGGTCACTGACATTTGCAACAGAGACATTATTTAGACACTCGGGGTCGAAGCTCTTTGACACATTCACAGATACTATTACAGATAATATTCATTCATGTAAATTGTGTAGAAATCTAAAATGACAAATTCCAAGAGAAGTTCTTACGGCCTGGTATAATCAATGACAAGGTCTGGTTGTTGAGAAACACTGGCCTGTGTTCTAATATTAAACCATTTTCTACCTATATCTTTCTGTAAACACATTGGTTTAGAGGCAGCAATGGAGGAACCTTGCCCAAGGTATATATGAAGGTAAATATGGAAGAAATATTAGAGAGACACACATTCAGTAGTAAATGGCTGAAATTTGAATGTGATGAGAAAGATGACGATGAATGAGTTCTTACACTTCTTATATCACATTTGGAATTATATAGAATGGAAATCCTTACACATGAAATAAGTTCTAAACAAAAGAAAAGGGGGCTGGTGGTGGAGGATTGCCTAATTTTGATCAGTTCGAGTGATATTTCTAAATTTTCTTTTTATGTGATTTTCTGTATTTTATTTGCCAAATTTAATTTATGTCTATTTATATTATTAATATAAATAGGTCTAAATATTAATGCTTATTATAATTTTCAAAAGTAGTTATTTATTCAGTATTTTATTAAAGTAGTTATTCACAGTTTCACATTCTATTTGGCATATATTGCTCTTACAAGGGAACACTTTTCACCGTTCACTGTACCTTGAGATGAGACAAATGGGAATTGATAATGTTTGACTTCTTTATCAGAAATATGGAATCATTTTTCTGCTAAAGTTGTATGACAATTTTTTATTAATATTCAAATCCCAAAATGACACTTTTTATGCAAAGTTTACTATTTTTTAATTACAGTGAGCAAAATCACTTTCAGAGCCAATAAGATTATGATGGGTTATCGTATTTAAGATATAAAAGAAATTGTGTCATCTAATTCAAAACATGCAAAAAGATTAATATGAAAAATAAACTTGTATCGTGAATATTTGTTGAATTTGGCTATAATTTAGAAGAGTTAGCCAGATTAGTTTGAAGTTGTTATTCCATTATCATCATAATCCATGTCAAGTTTCTTTTGCACTTTTTTTTTTCCAAAATATCATCTCCCAAGGAAAAAAAAACCAAATGAGCATAAAAGCATATATATATATACACACACACATTATATATTATGTATAGGGAAACAACTTATATATAGGGAGGTGGGGTGGACCATGTAAAAATGTTATCTTTTGCAAAATATTAGTTATTTTTATACATTTTACATTCCTTACCCCTACCCCCATTCTTCCTCCGAATGTCATTTAATTGACATTCAGTGTTATTTAACAATTCAGTCCGTAGGATTTCATTTTTTGAGATTTATTTTGAATCATTATTTTGTAAGCTGTTGTTATTTATAAAAGTAAAATTTTAAAAATATTACGAATATCAAAATTGCTGCTTGCCCAAAGAAGCATTGCAAATTCTAACATTGAAATGTATATAGCATTGTACAACCATCTTTGATTTTTTAAACTTAGGATGTGGGGCTTGAAACCCTGAATTTTTTTTCTTCCTGAAGTGTATGGGAACCCTGCCTAGTGTCCTACCCTGTCTTCAGGTAGGGCAGGCCGGGCTTTCTATTTATGAATAAAATTAATATTCACGGCACAAATAGAAAGGCAGAAGTGGAGGGCTAATTCACCAATCCATCTAGCCAGCATGGTAAAATTATGGCTAATTCCTTCACTATGTTTACACACCAAAAACATGGCCTTTAGTCTCCAGGTGCTGGAGTGCTCCTGATCAAGGCGGCGATCAACATGGTATGAAAGCATGAGGTTCTGAAGAACACTGGAATGGCCCAGGCTGCCGTTTGTTATTGACCTTGGCTACGTATAATGGACGATCCCTTGCTTCTGAAGCAAAACTTCAGGAATTGGAAGAAGAACTTGACAAGATCAAATGGGACATTGTAGGACTCAGTGAAGTTAGAAGAAAAGGTGAAGAGTTGGTGGAACTGAAAAGCGGACATTTGTTTTATTATAGAGGAACGGAAACTGGAAGAACAAGTGGTGTTGGCTTCTTAATCAACAAAAGAATTAAAGACTGTCTTCTGGAAGTTGAAAGTACATCAGATCGAGCAGCGAGGCTTGTTGTTCAACTAACCCAGCGATACCAACTTCAAATAGTACAGGTATATGCACCAACATCAAGCCATACCGACGAAGAGGTTGAAGAATTTTATGAAGAAATCAAAGAGTTACACACCAAAGGGAAACAACATATCAAGCTCATCATGGGGGATTTCAATGCAAGAATTGGACAACAGGAACAAGGAGAGACATCGGTTGGTAAATACGGATACGGGGAAAGGAATGAACGTGGCGATCAACTCATAGAATTTGCCGAAGCTGAAAATCTTAGCATCATGAATTCATTTTTTAAGAAGAAACTACAAAGAAAATGGACATGGAAACACCCCAATGGAGGAACCAGCGAAATTGACTATATACTGGCAAACAAGAAATCAATTATTGAAGATTGCAGCGTACTGAACAGATTTAATACTGGAAGTGATCATCGAATGGTGAGATGTAAAATGCACTTAAATACTAAACTAGAAAGGCAGAAGCTCATTAGGAAACAAGTATGTAAGAGGGTGGATTTAAAGAAATTAAAAGAAAATACCGAGGCATTCAAGTTGGAATTAAAAAATCGCTTTTCTGCACTGGAAGGACTTATTGAAGAAGTTGACATCTCAGAAGCAAATGAAAACATTGTTAAGACAATAATTGAAACTGCTGGGGAAATTGGTGGTGTAATATGTAAAAAGCAGAATAGCAAATTATCTGAGAAGACGAAACAACTCATGAAAAGGCGAAGACTTATGAAGGTGGACAATCAAAATACCAGTTGCAGGATCGAGTATGTAGAACTTTGCAAAACTTTGCGCAAAAACATGAAAGAAGATATAAGAAAATTCAATTGTGAGTTAGTAAGGAAGGCCATTGAAAACAACCGACGTCGTGGATGTGTACATTGACATGGTGAAACGTGTGTATAAAAATGCAAGTGCAAAATTTCGGTTACATAAAGATACCAAAACTATCAAACTTGGCAAAGGGGTGAGGCAGGGAGATACCATTTCTCCAAAACTTTTTACTTCAGCTTTACAGATGATTTTTCAGCTGATAAATTGGAATAACAAGGGAATAAAAATAAATGGTGAATATTTAAATCATTTGCGGTTTGCTGATGACATTGTTATTTTTTCAACGAACCCATCAGAACTCCAAGACATGGTACAGGAGCTCTCAACTAGAAGTAAAGAAGTTGGACTCAAGATGAACCTACAAAAAACTAAGATCATGTTCAATAATTTCGTAGAGGAAACAAAAATACAAGTTGACAACATTGAGCTAGAAATTGCTGATTCATATATTTACCTTGGCCAGCTGATTTCAATGGATGGCAACATTATGAAAGAACTCAACAGACGTATTAAACTTGGCTGGAGTGCATTTGGAAGAAACAGTTTTATCCTGAAGGGGAAATTGCCTTTGTGTCTAAAAAGAAAGGTCTTCAACCAGTGTGTATTGCCAGTCCTCTCTTATGGATCAGAGACATGGAGTCTAACAGTTGGAGCAATACGAAAGTTACAGACAACGCAAAGGAGCATGGAGAGGTGCATGCTTGGAATAACTAGGAGAGATCGAAAAAGAAACACTTGGGTGAGAGAGCAAACTAGAGTAGAGGACATCATTGTTAAAGTAAAAGGGCTGAAATGGCGATGGGCTGGGCATATTGCAAGAAGAACTGATCAACGATGGACAACAGAAATTCTGAACTGGATTCCAAGAGACCACCGAAGACCTAGAAAACGTCCTCAAACTAGATGGGTGGATGAAATAAGAAAACAGGTTGGGGTGACGTGGAAACGAATTGCTCAGGATAGACTTGTGTGGAAAGCATTTGGAGAGACCTTCATCCAGCAGTGGATAGATAATGGTTGAATATGATGATGATGATATATATATATATATAGTGGGGGCGAAAGTGCGTTTATGCTGGAATGTTGACACTTCTCACCTGTATAACAAAAAACTATTAACAGTAGAATTTTTCAAATTTAATGGAATAAGTATAAATCATGTTCCTTTATTTCTTGAAAGTTAGACTTGTAACACAAATTGGTTTTATGTATTTAAACAACATTTGAACCCTCTCCAGAATATGAAGAGCAAAATTAAGTTTACAAAGAAATAAAACATCAAAAACAGTAAAAGTCTAGTACTTGGTATAGCCTCCCTTGGCCTGAATGACTTCACGGAGCCGTTGAGGCATGCTGTGGACCAAGTTAGTCATAACAGTTGGTGGGATGCTGCTCCAAGCTTCCTGCAATGCAGTCTTCAATGCAGGGATGTTTATGCCACATGATAATGGCACACGGTTGTCTAAAATCCCCCAAAGGTGCTCAATGGGGTTCAAATCAGGAGACTGAGATGGCCATTCGAGTACCTTTATCTTCTTGGAGGCAAAATTGGCAGCTAAGCTATGAGATTTATGTTTGGGGTCATTGTCTTGTTGGAAAGACCAACCCCTTTTCAATCCCAACTTCATCTTTCATTGAGCCAAATTTGATTCCAAAATCTCCTTATACTTGTGGGAGTTCATAAGGCCATCAATGAATACCAAATTTCTCGTTGCATTATTGGTAAAACAACCCCAAACCATAACTGATGATGGGTGTTTGATTGTTGGCTGCAAATTCTTGACATTAAACGCTGTTCCATCTTTTCTAAACACTATTTTCTTCTGTTGTTTTAATAGTTCAAACTTGCTTTCATCGCTCCACATCACATTTTCCCAGAATTTGAGTAGCTTATCAGCATGTTGAATTGCAAATTTTGAACTCCTTTGTTTATTTTTGGAAGAGATATAAGGTTTCTTACGTGTAATTCTTTCTTTATATCCCACCTTGTTTAACACCCTTGAAATTTGTCTCCGTGATATTGTCTTTTTGAATTGATCTTGAAATGTTTCTTGAATTTCCCTTCTTGATGTAAATGGATTTTTGTTTATGATTCTCATAATCGTCTTGCGCTCCCTTTCTGTGAACTTTGGTTTTCGACCTGTCCTTTGGGTGCTTACAACGTGTCCATTGGTTTCATATCTTTTCACTATTTTCTGAGCTCCCATTGCACTTATTTCATACTTTTCTCCTAACTGTCTGTAGGATAATTTGCCATCCACTCTGTCTTTAGTTAAGGCTGTTCTTTCAATCACCGATAGTTCCCGTGTTTTCACCATTTTCACTCTACCCTTTATCAGCCCATGACTCACACATTCTCATGAATCGTTGATTATGTAAATTACATGGACACAGAAATTTACTTTTAATTTTCCTTTTTATGATGTTTTATTTATTTGTAAACTTAATTTTACCCGTCATATTCTGGAGGGAGTTCAAATTTTGTTTAAATATATGAAACCAATTTGTGTTACAAGTTTGTAATTTTCAAGAAATAAAGACATATGTTTGTACTTATTCCATTAAATTTGAAAAATTCTACTGTTAATATTTTTTTTGCTATACGGGTGGGAAGTGTTAACATTCCAGTGTAAACATACTTTTGCCCCCTCCCCCCACTGTATGTATATGTATGTATACAGAGTGATTCAGAACTAATGGAACAAACTGAAAGGGGTGGTAAAGGACGCCAAATAAGCCATATTTGGCGAAATCAGGTCCGCAAAGGATCCGATTTGGCTGTACAGTGAAAGTATTATTTACATCCACATCGTTGCTACAAAGGCAATTACATGAATCAAAAAAAAGTTAATTTTTTGACACATAATTTAAGTGATTGACCTAATAATGCAAAAAAAAAAAAAGAGTCGGAGATACCATTCCCTGACCTTGAGTAGTGTTGCAATTTAGTCATCAAAAGGTATGGAAAACGATTGTTTTACCATACTGGAGGCAATTAGGATTTGCTGGGAAGTGTTAAGCATGTGTAATAGGTGAAGGACATCAAAAGAAACAACTTTTGTCCTGTAAACAAATTGTCTAAAAATTACTGTTCTGCAACTACAGGAATGTTATTATTTGCATTTACGTTAATCATGTAACAAAGTTCGTAAAATTTACCTTTCCACCCTAGAACCATATTGGAAAAGATTCCATCATGTACTACAGTCCAAAACAACTTCCTGTGGTGAAATTTATGCAGTTGGGGAATTCGTGGCCCAAGCATGAGGCTCACGTTTGGGCCAAAAATTTTAAACTTGTACTGGCTTTAAATTTGGATGGATTTTAAAAAATTATAAAAAATGAAAAAATTGGTGTACAGGAGTGTGGTTTATACTTTTAGACTTGTCAAAGTGTTGGATTTTTTCTGACGCAAGGAAAAAAAATAGAAAAAATTCTCATCAATAGGTGGCTCTACAAAATCTAGTTTCCGGAAAATATCCAAATTTTATTGGTTTAAAAGAGGATGGGAATCAACAAATAATTTTTGATCAACTTTTGCCTTAGTAATAGTGTGTATGTGTGTGTTAGAGAGAATTGAATTATTTCTTCATTGAATTATTGCAACTCATTGAATGACCACAATGTTGACATTGGTAGAAAAGGCACTTTTGGTAAAGTTTTTATGTCAGCAATGAATCAGCAGCACAAACATTACAGAAATTTAGAACGGTAAAGAAAATTAAGGGACGCCGAGATCCAATCACAGAAACTGGGTTCAGAAAGAGTGTAGCAATTCGAAGAAACCTGTCACTTAAAGGGTCAACTTCAAAGTAGCAGGCCGAAGTTGTCAGAGGAGCGTACCAGCAAGGTAGCAACAAAAATGAATGCTCTCACAGCACAGTCATCTAGCACTGTATGCAGTGTAGGGGAGGTTTCAAGAAATACAGGCTTATCGCGAACCAGCGTGTTTGGAGTCATACGCAAAGTTTTGAATTTATACCCGTATAAACTATGACTTTTACAGGAGCTGAAGCCAAACAATATTGCCAAGTAAAAAGAATTCACTGAGTGCACTTAGCAAAAGATCGACGATGGCTTTTGAATATCTTTTGGATAGATGAGACTCATTTTTCTTTACACCGATCTGTTAATATGTGTAACTGTCTTATCTGGGCTCAAGATGATCCACATGCATAGGTAAAAACGCCGATGCATGCACCGAGACTCACTGTGTGGTGTGGGTTCAGTGCATCAGTAATTCTTGGTCCTTATTTCTTCCACGAACATTGCAGAACCAGTGGCTGGAAGATGTACACCATAATGGGAGAGCATTATTTAAAAATGTTGCAAGATTACGTTGTGCCATCGCTGCATGAAAATCAGATCCTAGATACCATTAGGTTTAAGCAAAATGGAGCACCTCCCCATATCACAACGTGTGTAAGACAGTTCTTGGACAATACGTTTGGTCAAGAGCAATTAATAAGCTGTTTCTTCAATAATACATGGCCCCCAAGATCTCCCGACTTGACTCCTGTGAATTTTTGGTTATTGGGGAGGGGGTATCTATAATCTTGGGTGTACGTTCGAAGTCCATCTACCTTATCTGAGTTGAAGGATGCTATACGCCACGAAATCTCTGCTATCGACGCTCTTCTGATATGCTGCACGCAAGTGTAAATGGTTTTCTTACCTGATTGCAGACTATTCTTACATGTGAGGGTGAACACATTGAACATTTTTAATTTTTTTTTTTACATTTTCAAGTAGAAACTGATGATGCCTGCTAAATAATCTAGGTATTTTACATGCATTTTGTTAATGGGACGCCAGATGGTGATGGGATGCCAGATGTTTTCACACACACATACATACACACACATACAGGATTTTTCAAATTAAATGCCCCTTATTTATAGGGATGCACAGGATGAAATAATAGATGGATGTAAGTGAAAAACAGGTGTTTCTCTATGTGCACTCACAAGTTGTGCCAAGAAAAAGTAATGTATGTTTCATAGTTATGATTATAGTTACTAAATCTGCATTACTAAGTCTTAGCAGGACCTGCGGTGGCGCAGTGTTGTAACATGTTCATATAGTAACTGCTAACTCAGGTTCAACTCCCAACAGTGCGAAGAACGCTTACTCAGAGGTCTCATAAAGATTGCACTGCTAACTGTAGTCCGGGGTTTGGTTCCTGAAGTTTTAAGAGGTTCGGATTTCTCTGAAAACAGTAGGTCCCAGTGCAGCATGACCATTGTAGTCCTTGAGCTGTAAAACCACAAACAAACAAAGTAAATGAAAACCAGGCATCAGCTCATACCCGCCAACTTGTACGATTTGTTTGTGCAATGTACGGATTTTGGTGAATTGTACGGTTGTACGAATGATCAGTAAGATTGTATGTTTTTTTAATTTTTTTTTATTTTTAGGGGAAAAAACAAAAAACACACTACAGAGTTGCGACCTCAATCTATTCCCATGACTAAGCTTGAACGATGTATCGATACATCATGAAAAACCGGTGTGAAGCCGACATCGTCACACCAGTTTCGTAATTTTCAAATCGGCGATACATCGTGATTTCACGGTGTCATACTGCTAATTCCGATGTTTCTTTGTGCGTATATGCGTTTTACGATATCGTCTCATCGCTTGGTCTGGACGGTTTCCCAGTTTCACACCATCCTCGTTAAACTGCACATGCATACAAAGAAACATCGGAACCGGCGGCGTGACATCGTCAAACCGCTCCTATGGTTTCCGCCAGCTGGCGATGTGAAACCGATTAGACTTAGAAACTTGAATTGTACCTGCCAAAAGTGTGCACTGCACATGCCCACAGACTTCACTTTTGATGCTTCTGAATGTTTCCTTGAGATGTGGTATAAGAATTGAGGAAACGTTGTATTTCGACAAATTAGAAACTCGAAATGCACCGACCAAGTCATCAAGGGCGTATCGGGAAAGGGTCCCGGAGCCCCCATCCTTTTTCTAGGCTGCTATTGAGGCTACGATTACGATATTACGTAGTCAGATTGTACGTGAGGGCACTTGAAATGCTGCATGTCAGGGCAGTTTTGGTAGGGGGGCGGAACCACCATCCTATTATTAATTTTTGAGGAATTTTTCAAATACAGTTGAAAAAATTCTAAAGATTTTTTGTGTTTATGTGCCATTTTTTCAGTTTTAAGAAAATATTTAAAAAGTTTATACATATATGTATATAGTCCTTTTTTTTTTGTTTTCTTGAAATTAGGTTAAATCTAAAGAAAACATAATTTTTTTTTTCCACTGTACAGTCTGGACTTACATTAATTTCATTGGGTGTCTATTGGAGAGTGTATTATGATATCACCACTACTTTCTTAATTTATACCTTCCATATCTATACTAATCAATCATTTCTTTTTTTTTTATTATTATTATTTCTTTATATATTACTTCCACTTCCGTTAATTATATCTGGTTCTGGGTTGCAGGTGCTTTGTCAGACTCCAAAGTCTTTACCCTTTGCTTCGTAGACAGATGACATTAACTAATAAATTGTAAATCACTATCACCTCATGTAAATAATTATATGTATGCAAAAAGTTTGATTTAATTAACACAGTATTTTTTTCCTAATTATAATTTCGTAGATGTAAGCATACATCAACATGGTTTTCAAAATTATTGGGGAAGGGGATGCTAAGCACATATTATGAACATTTATACATTGCAATATATATGTAAAATTGTAATTTATTTCAAATCATTGAAGGGCTGGGGTCCCACTGGCCCATATAACCCTACGCCTATGTAAATATCTATAATTAAATAATATATTTTAATTTGGGAAATTACCTTGGATTTTTTTTACGTTCTAGTTAATATAGTCTACATTTGTTAGTTATCTGTACATAATAAGGAAAAAATATAGTACCTCATTCAATTCTGGACATGCTATACTGCATGTGCTTCGTGCGCCGTTGAATGATGTGCACGCTTATGACACACACGCATTTTAAAAATTGTAAGAATTTCGAAATTGACATGTTGGCAGGTATGTTAGCTGCTGTAGCATGTGAAGCTTGAAAGGATAGTATCACAATACCTTATGCAGCATTCTCCATGTAGTAATAGTCAATATGCCTATTTCACGGGCAATTACTGACACACTAGCGTCACCATGTGCACATTGGCTTGATAAATCCACAAGTTCAGTAGCCACCTTTTCAAGATGAGCGGAGTCCACTTGCCTTTTACCTTGGCTTGGTTGAACGTAAAGATTTCCTATTACTTTGAATTTTGCTATTGCTATCATTTTGCATAAAGAAGAAACAGCCATAGGTCTATGTCTTTGGCGTTTCTGACACTGGAATTCCTTGATTGTCGCAGCTGCATTATTGCTGTTCTGGTAATATAGCTTCACTAATAACGCAAAATTTCCTGTAAAGTTGTTGGCAGAGCTACCGTTACTTTATGTTTACATTTATTCTTTTGTAGTTACTGTTGTTCTGTTATAGTACTTACTATGATAGAGTTACAATAGTAACCATTATGCAAATCACAAACTGTTATTGCCACACAGCTATCTATCGACAAATACTGTAATCAATGAGTGTTTTTTATATGAAATTAATGTGTACGCTCTACCTTTGGTCAACAATTCTTTGCCTTATGAACTATGACATTTCTGATAATTTTTGTTTCATGCATTTGTAGTACATGCTTGCTTGCTTGCTTTGCGGCTCAAAGACTACAATGGTCATGCTGCGCCGGGACCTACTGTTTTCCGAGGAATCCGAACCTCTTAAGGCCTAGGGAACCAAACCCCGGACTACAGTGAGCAGTGCGATCTTTATGAGATCTCTGAGTAAGCGTTCTTTGCACTGCTGGGAGTCGAACCCGGATTAACGGCGCACTAGGCGAACGCGTTACCACACTGCGCCACCGCAGGGCTGTATTACATACTAACAAACATCGACGTCGCTAATTGCGAAAGGTTTACTCAGTTACAGCGATTTGTTGAAACTTTCAAAAGATGTTTCTGGTTAACAGTACTTTTGCTTTCTCGCAATTTATCTTTTACATAATGCGACATGACTTCATCAATTTTAGGTCTGAAAATAAAATTTCAATGTTACTTACAGTTTTTGATAGTTCCTATTATTATGCAATTAAAAAATGTGGATGTTGCCATTTGAAAATTTTGAAATTCGGTAACTATAACCGTAACCGTGAAATGTACGTTACGTTTTTTTTGGCATAACTTACGAGCACATATTGAGAAACATCTGTTTGTAAAATTTGTTTGCTAAATTTTGCTTACATCCATCTATTATTTCGTTATGTACACCCCTCTAAACAGGGAGCGTTTAATTTGAAAGACCCTTTATGTATATATATGCATGCTTTTATACTTATGTGTTTTCTTTGTGAGATGATATTTTAAAAAAATGTAAAAGAAACTTGACATGAGCTGCGATAATGGAATAACTACTTCAAACTAATCTGGTAAACTCTTCTAAATTGTAGCCAAATTCAACAAATATTCACGATAAAAGTTTATTTTTCATGTTAATTATTTTTACATGTTTTGAGTTAGTGGACACATTTTTTTTATTCATCAATGTCAACAGTGTTTTTGCTTACATACAGTGCAATTAAAAAATATCGGACATTGCATAAAAAGTGTCATTTTTGGTTTCTAAATATAAATAAGAAATTGCCACATAACTTTAACAGAAAAATGATTCCATATTCCTGATAAGAAAGTCAAACAGTATCGTTTCTCATAGATCTCATCTCATAGTGCAGTGAACAACAAAAAGGGTCCCCTTATTAGTTAGCAAACTTTTTTTATGCTTTTGTTTTTAAGTTCTTATTTTTATTTACTGCATGTTTTCTTTTTTTTCTATGTTAATTTTAATACAGTTTTTCAAGAAATTTTATTTATTTTTCTTTAAGACTGAAGATACTGCTCCTAATGCAAAAGTAGAAAATCTTTGTGGTGAAGGAGATTATGAAAATGCAGTGAAAAATGATGTAAAGAATAAATTTCTGGATTCTGCTGTAAATAGTGAAAATTCATCTACTAAATTAAGCCACAAAAATGAATTAATTTATTTGGATGCCGTTAAAAATATCCAAAGAGAGAACAGTCGTGCAACTTATGAGACAAATTTTATGAAAAAACGATCACGATCTTGGGAAAGATTTCCTTATGGGATAAAAAAATCCCATTCAACACCTGGATTTATGAAAATCTACAGTGCACCCAATCTAGGTTTTTGTGATCAAAATTTAGATGATAAACAAGAAACTTATGAAGGTGAGCTTAAATTTATAAGGTCCTAACGTTTTTATGTAGTCATTGTATTTTTCTAAGATTATGCAATTTTTTTGGGTATTAGGTTTAAATTAACCAATGTATTGTTATTTGGCTTTGTGTCTTCCACTATGCTCCTTTCTGATTTATATTTATAATTTATATTATAATGAATATTTGTGTTTCAAGTTATTATATTTTTGTTCATGAAGTCACCATCAGATGAAAAAATGACACTTTGTGATGAGTTTATATCATCCATTGTGTTATACAGTGCTATTTGTGAATCACACTGGGTTATAATGTAGAGCTTATGAACAAAATCCGGCATGTGTGTAAAAGCTTCACTACCTCTTGCAACACCAAAATTGATATTTATGCAATTTTGAACTTGAATGAGATAATTCCCACTACCATGAAATAGTGTTATTTAGTTGAAGCATTAAGGTGTAGCACAGCAAGGTTGACTTAGTAGACGTTAATGGACGCTTGCATCTGAGGAATGCCACCCTTACTGAGTGAAAGACCAATACTTTTGCACATGTGTGTGCACTCGTAGGTACTAGTAATGCCGAAACACGCTGTAAATTAGCTAGATTTATTAGCATCTAGCCGCTAGATAGTGGGGTCGCCAAGTATTCTTATATTAGCATCATATGTTAAGAGTAATTAATCATAATATGTGAGAGTATCATTATTTTTATTTTATTTAAATACACTGTGCATGAAGATACTGAATCAACATATACTGATTCAGACAGCGCACATCGAATGTGATCGAAACAGCATGAGTCGCAAAGTAATGGGAGGGGGGTCTGAGAGGTCTACCCCATTTTGGTTTCTATGATTCAGGTAAGTACTGATTTATTTATAAAAGTACTAATTCATAATCAAAATATTATATTAGCGGGGATACAAATATGAAGTTGTACTAATGCTTGATATTTGATAGCTATTTTCTTCTATTTTTCTGGCCAAGCAAATGGAACCACTGATAGGAATTTTTGCAAAGTCCACGTACATGCACAGAAGGATTACCCGTTCATTCAGCAGGGATGGCATTCCTCAGATACGAGTGTGTGCTAGCTTCTATTGGTTGACTTTGTTTTTGAAAGATCATATTTTGCTAAGAAAATTCTTTTATTAGTGCGATAGTAATACAGTGGCTGCATTAAGATACTATTGAGTGTCAGAAGGGTCGACAAATTAATCAGTTATTTCTAATGATTTGTGACAAACGATGTAAAAGGTTGAGAAAACAAGTCAGTTCGTTATTCATCAACTCAGAATGGAGGGGGTAACTTATTTCTTCAGAAACCATGGAATTTATTGCCTTAATGGTGGAGGAAGATTCCACATTAAACATAGGAGGAAACTAGTGTGCATTCTGTTTTATTGTGCATGGGTTTTCTAGTTTTAATACTGTCAACAAAGTTTATCAAAAAGTATTGCATTATTACCTGTACTGAATCAGCAATGTCCAGTAATCACAAAATAATAATGCAACAGGATTAAAGTTATTTGCTCTGCAGTTCCTTGCAAGAATAGAAGTGTGTGTGTGAGAGAGAGAGAGAGAGAATGATACTTAACACACCTTATGGACAGACAAGGTCAATTTTTATCTCAGTAGGGTCATGAGTATGCAAAATTTTAGGATCTATGCAACTTTGGGAGAGCATGTCGTTGTTAATGAGTTTTGAGATGCCATGAATCAACATGTTCATAACATTCCACTGGACATGCTATGAGCAATTGTCATGAATTCAAGACTCCTCTTTCAACATCATGGTGCAGAAAATGGTTGAGATCATTTTGGACTTTCATTAGCCTGTGTTACTGTAAAATTCTATGAACTGTATTTACATAAGCAATATTTAGAAAGCACAATTTTTTTTACGTGATGCTGGCTTTATGAATTAATGTTTGTTTCAAAAACTAAAATTCCATGGCCTCTTTTATTATATTACCAAGTTTAGAAGCTTTACATTGAATGAAACTTTACAATGACATAGAGGTAACATGTTCATTCATTCTGCCATTAAACCCGGATTCGATTCCCATGGTACTCTAGAGCATCTGTTTTTCTGCTCACTGTAGTCCTGGGTTTGGATCCTTAAGCAACAGAGGTTCAGATTTCTTGGGAAACTGTAGCTTCCATTACAGCATGACCCTACCTGGCTTTGTATTATAGAAGATAAGTGATTTTCTTTTTTTTTTAAAGGGGATTTAAAATGTGAATTATGATTACCTGCTATTTTAAATGGAAAGTATTAATAACTTCAAAATACAATTGCATCATTATAAAAAAAAACAGGACTTTTTTGTGCAAAAATTTTCACTATTAAATATTTTGAGCTAAACTTATTGTGTATAATTTTGTATCAAGAATTGAAATTTTCCATGGAAAGTCACACTTTTGTGCTATGAAACACCTCAATGAATTTAGTTTAGGTGCAAAGCAAGTATTGAATGAAGCTTATTGTAGAAGTGGATGATTGTGAAAATAATTTATTACAACATCAGCCACAATTTCTGATGATTCAAATTATGTCGCAGTATAGAATGGTGGATGTTATAATGCATACAGGGCCATAGTTGTCACCTGGCTGACTGTCCAGCTAATCATGGACCAAATTAACTCTTCTTTCCACCTCCCTTCCAACCCTCCTCCATTATTAAATTCCTTAAGCACTTTACTTTGTAATGAATGCTTTCACAGAAAAGAAAATATCCAATACTAAATTTGTTATTTCTTAATAAAAGGTTTCAGCAAAGAAAATGAATTTTTGATTGGAGTTGACATTTTTTTTATGTAATTCTGTTGTAAAACAGTACACAGATAGGCCTGAATGATACATACAAATCATTAAAAAAATATATCATACTGATTTGTTTCACAATTATAACTTTACACTATAATACTATATGATATAAAATGGTATTACTTTTACAATATGTGTTATTTGGTTGATATAAAGTAAGAAAACTATTAGTAGTATTATTTATTATTATTCACAAGAGTTGTTATCTGAAAAATTGTAAAAATGTCAAATTAGGCTAATTCTGGCTTTAAGTATTGAGTGTGCAAAAGATCTATTCATTTTTTCAGGTAAAAAAAAAAAAAGCAAATAAAAAAAGTACAGTACATATGTATTAACATAATTGCCATCATTTAATAAGATCTGTTTCCATTTGTCTTGCTGATGGACGTCCGGATCACTTATGAATGTCTGGAATGTGGTTGATCTTTACAGTTTCTGTCTGTCTCTGGATTTCCGAAATCAGCGACGACATGTTCTATCGTCAACTGCATCCTCCCTGTACATTTGACATACATTTCGTCATGCTAGGGCTGCAGTATTTTCCCTATTTAACTTACACAACAAAAATGTCTGATACATTCCTTATCACTTGCCATTTTAAACCGCTTGAAGTTTTTTTTTACGAATGATTTAATTTTACAACCACTTTATCATTATATTTTATCCACCTACATATTTCTTTGGCTGAAAATTTCAGTTATCACAGCATCATGTATGATATAAAATCCACTTGTATACTTTGCATCTCCAAAGACGGGTAGAACTTTTGCACACACCCAATAGTAATCTCTCCAATGAAGTGTGATGTGATTGGGACTTCATTTTTCTTTCTTTCTTTATTCAAAGAAAACTTATTAATAAATTCATTGAAGTCTATTTTTAATTCTAGTTTATACTCAGTGTACAAGATCGTTAGATTTGTTAGTCAGGTTTCCTTCATATTACTTGATTTTGAGAAGTTCATTTATTAGTTTTAATTTACTGAAGGTATGTTTACAAGATGATACACTTATTGGCATAGTGAGAATTACTCTCAGTACTGTTTCGATAATAGGATAAGCATCTCTTTACCCATGCTTATGCATTTCAACATACCTAAATAAGAAGCCATACTAATATTTTCAAATAGTTCAGCTGCTTAAAATTTGAAAGAAGCTAATTCATTTACTAGTTTCACTGGTATCACTGTCTCAGCTGTACTAGGTACCAAAATTTGCGGCATATTTTTCAAGATGTGATGTGGGACTTTTATTTAAAACTTTCCCTAATAGAAAACTTGAAATCTGATGAAACTCTATCATATACAGTGCCATATTTCCCAATAGGTTATAGCTTACTAGGCTATAGACTAGGGCGACAAAATTTTGTGTATTAAGTCTGATATAAAAAAATCAATACCATATGATATAATCAGAGGTTCTGCCGAGAAAAAAGCTAGGCATCATGCTTTCCATTTGAATACCAGT
>QLNU02015360.1:156503324-156531335 GCA_006491805.2 Dysdera silvatica | reverse complement strand
TAAAGATTAGCTGTGTCCGGTTTTCTCTAAGTTTGTAATATTTTTCTTTTTGTAAACTTGATCAAGACACTTTTTTTTTTTTCTTAGCCTGCGGTGGCGCAGTGTGGTAACGCGTTCTCCTATTGCGCGGCTAATCCGGGTTCGACTCCCAGCAGTGCAAAAAGAACGCTTACTCAGAGATCTCATAAAAGATCGCACTGCTCACTGTAGTCCGGGGTTTGGTTCCCCAGGCCTTAAGAGGTTCGGATTCCTCGGAAAACAGTAGGTCCCGGCGCAGCATGACCACTGTAGTCTTTGAGCCGTAAAACCAAAAAACAAACAAACAAACAGATTTTAAGTTTTTCTTAACTGCTGTTACTACCTGTCACTTGAACCATTTTGTATCACAGCGCCTCTTGAGAATGGTTTTAATACAACCTAACGAAGTTTCCCATTATTAAAAAAAAACCTATTCATTATAGCAGAAACTTTGTAGCATGCACACCAACAAGGTTCAAGCTATGTGCTGTGCATGGCATGGATCTGGTTAGCTTATTAATGTAACTTATATGAGCTTGAATGCCCTTATACTTTCCTGCCATATTCGAACCATTGTCGAAATCTTGGCCTCGACAATTCTGGATATTCAAGCCATCATTTTTTAGCTTTTTAACATTTCTTCAGATGAGCCTTTTCTGATTTTGTTGTTTTATAATGAAGTCAACGAAATTACTTTAATGGAGCAATTTTCATTCTTAATATGTAATCATCTAATGATGGGGCTCATTTGTTCTAAACGAGCGATGTCAGAAGTACATGATAGAGTAATATTTGACAGTTTTGACCCTGTGTAATATTACGGATTGAATTTCTTTCCCAAAAGTTCACTGATTTTAAGTTTGTAGTGGAAAATAACTAAAAAGGGTTTTCCTGTTTTAATCTTTAATCTTTTCTATGTGATCAAGCAGTTAAGGATAGTAATGACTGACAAGCTCTAATGTGCTCAAAAATGCTCTGCTATTTTTGTCACTGACTGAATCTGATCTTTCTCTTAAAATAGCAAGTTGTTTCTGGCATAGCGGAGAATCACATCTGTAGTAACTTTGGGAACATTGCATCTGTTCACCTAAATTTGTATGCACTTTTGGATATCTGCATCAGTACAATTACCAGTTTTCAATCGAATTTCAAGCTCTTTCCATTCAGTGTAAGAGTACTGGTGTGATTATAAGATTCCATGAGTTGAAATTAGTGGATTCAAATATTTTCAATCATTGAATCCTTTTCTAAATAAGAGAAAGGGGATTTATCACCTTTTGAAAAAAGAAGGCAGGGAAAATAAAACAAGGCATCTTTAGATTGGCTGTACAGCATCCATTGTCTTCTAACTCTCTTGCCATTTGGGAGGTCTTTGAAAAAACATTTTCAAGGGAAATGTCTTCCATCATCTGAAAAAATAAATTTACAATTATCTGCATCTATTGTTTGAGGGCCTGGTTGAACAAGCTTAATACGAACTGCGTCTGACCGAAAATTTGCTGGCCAGCTGTTAAGATCTTCATAAGTGTATTTCTATGTTATTTGTAATCAATATTATATTTATTTCGGATGAGCAAGCTTCATCAAGGTCTACAGAGTGGCTATCTAATTCAAAGCTACAGAATTCTGGATCATTTTCTTCTTCAGAAGCAGTAGCCTCCTCCATTGAGGTGTTTTTTTTATTAACATAAAAATTACCCTCATTATCTCGTTCTTGGGGGATACCAACTTGTTGATCTTGTTCCAAGGAAAGTTTGTCTTGATTTTTACAAAACCAGTTTTCAAGAGATGAAAGTTCTTTCCTGATTTCCACTTTTCGTTTCTTAAGTCTTCTAAAGGTACTTCTAGAAGGTCTTTTCGGGTCATTTCTGTAAAAAAACCTTTTATCCTTTAGCTTGCGGGGCTGGAAAATAGAATTTTTTTGTTTCCATGTGGAGAAGTATCATCCCCCCCCATACAAATCAACCCAAGTTACAACTGAAATCATTATGACAGAAGGGAGGTGTAGCTGAGCTTAAATACAAATAAACACCGCAAAATAACTTTAGTGGACCAGTATTGTACGTTAATGAAAGAACAAAACCCACTGCTAACCTAATAGCAGATTATTACTTTTCGTACAAAGCGATGAAGAAGAGGAAGCTAGAGAAAGAGTGCTGTTTGTACAGTAAGCCTTTATCCCATAACTCTTTTCATTACCACCCGCGATCAAGCCATTTGTACTACTAAACTGACCATTGACTTGGAAAGGACATAAAAGTGGGAAAAATCATTGGAATAGGCCAGCCCCATTTGTTTGGAAGGTGGCTTCTAGGATACACATTATCTCACCCATTAGTTAAAGGTTAAATGAATTCAAAAACTAAGACCACATTCATACATGCCAGTTGGGAGGAACTTGCCAAAGTAGAGATACATTGAGTAAAATTTTCATCTTAATAAGTATATAAAAGTAATATTTACAGAAAATCGGCAATTACTAAGCATATTTAAAACAAGGTACAAAGAAAATAAACGTAACTTATTCAAATATTGTTCAGCATCTTTCTCATACTTTGGTTGCACAACTTTTGAAAGTGCATCGACGATAATTGGAAATTAAATCATATTCAGAAACTTATTTCGATCATTATCAAAAAGGTTTCATTTGGTTAAAAGTAAAAATGCATTTTAAAAATTAATTTGAAATATGCTTTCACGTCAGAGACCAACAATGAAGTGATAATTGAATCACTGCATATAAATGATGGTTGAACAAAATAGGTGATGCAACTTCATGTCATTCGTACATTAGATGCAACTTCCTGTCATTCGTACGTTAGCGAACATTGACTGCAAGAGAACAAAACTCTTTTACACTAATACAGGGTCACTGAAAAAGAATCATGGGATTACAAAACTTTATCACTGTCAAGCTATTAAACATATCCGCATGTTTCTTGTATTGAAATGTAGTGAAATATTTAAGTTTAATAATTGGCATAATTGTTGAATTTGGGAATCACAGCAAACTACTGAAATTCACCAGTACGTTCATGGTTTCCCAAAAGTTAATCTTTGGTATGGCCTGCTTTATAATTATGTTGTTGGCCCTATATTTTCATGGAGAGTGCCGTTACTGGAGACATCTATGTGGATTTTCTGAAAGTTTAAGCCTTTCTACAAATTGAAGATTTAGAGGCAGAAACTGGCAATAAGATTTGCTTGATGCAGGATAGTGCTTTTCTCCATTTCTCTTTATCTGTGCATTGTGATGTGGGTTTTCCAGAAAATTTTGAAACTGAAAATTTTCCAGCACTTCAATTATTAAATATCTAATGTAATATAATATTTATTAAATAACATTTTTTTATATGCTATACTACTACCCAAACTGTGATCCCTGACATATATTTATCCCCTGAGAAGGAAATATTGGTTCTCAGAAAATTTTGGAATATTGTTCCAGAATTTTATTATACCACAGAACAGTTTAGTCAGAGAGTCAGGAGTTGATAGTTGATATGATAGTGATAACAAAGTTGCCACAGATGACTAAAATGTGACTATTTACTACTATTTTTGACCTTAGGTGACTATGGCGACTTTTTTTCATTGAAAACGGCCTAAAAGCTACTATTTTCAGCAAAGTGACAACTTTTTACAAGTGCTGGCGACTGTTTCTCCCCCTTTTCCTTCATTTTCATTTTTTCACTAAGGTTTGCAAGCAGTTAATGGTTTTGACGAAATTTAATTACTTGACGAAAAATAAATTTCGTTAAATATTCTGTTTGACGTACGGCATGTTTAGACAATAGAAAAGGAAAGAAAATGTCAAGAATCCATGAGACTGACATCTCTTGGGATCTTTTTCTCCATCTGGCATATGCACAGTACAAACTAAATAAAATATGTTATATAACTAAATAAAATATTCACAGTACAAACAAAAAAAGTCTATCTTTCGAATTTTGAATATGTCTCTCGCTCTACGATAATTTTTGTTTCATGGGGCCTATTGCTAGCACAAAACCCATAGTCACGGTCCCTTCACTATTAGGTTCGTCTGTGACTTTAAACATTTCTTAATATTTTAGCATGAGAATCATGTGCATATGTGTTTATTTTTCGCGATACACTTTTATAATCCTGTCATTCTTTTTTTATGATCCTGTATATGTATATATAACAGTTTTATAAATTATCAGATTTCCATAAAATAAACAAATAAATTTCTATCAATGATGTTGCTATCTTTGCACCATAAAAATACAACCAACCAACAACGATGAATCCAAAACGCGGTCACATCACCTCATCCAGCCCTGTAATTTTCAAAATCATTAAAATAAAATTTAAAATGTGTATTTAAATTTTGTGATATAATCAAAGTGTACATTTATATTTCTTCAAATATTAACACATATTTTAGCACATGTTATATGTTGAGTTTTGTGCAGCAGATTATGAATATTCAAAATAGCTTTTTCAAATAATAACAATACAGCATGTCTAAATCAACTTTAAAAATCTATATGACATGCCACTTTTCACTTTTCTCTTTCTGATTGATTGTAACTCGTATTTACTGTTCTAATCAGATTAATTTTAGATATTGTAATGATTTATTATACTTTTTCTTCGTGTAAACACAAACGTTGTAGAACTCTATTTAAATCCTTTACTTATGATGCAATAATTTACATTTTTATTTATAGATATTTTCTATATACTTTTCCCTATGAGTTGTTTCAGGCGATTCTATGTCCCACCCTCCCCCCTTATTGCCTACGCTTTTGGCAGGCTCTCCTCGGCACCCCCTAGCTATGATTCTGAATTCATATTTGACCAGCTGGCCACCCTTTTCATGGATCAGTGCAATTTTTTTTAACAGGCCTGAATTTGCCCTGGTGCAACTCTTAGTGAAGTTGTGAAGTATTTCCTTGATTTTGATGTTACAAAAGAATATAATGGTTGACCAGGGCTTATCGTAATGAGTAAAATTTTGTCACTGGTCTGAATTGCGAAAGGAAAAAAAAAAGAAAATGGAAAGAAGAATCAGTAAAATAGAAAAGTAAGATGGAAATGAGAGTAATAAAAGTAACAAAAAGAGGAAAATAGATCAGAAAAACGTATGGAAATAAAGGAAAATGAAGTAGAAAGAAATAGAAAAGAATAAAAACAATATATGTAAAATAACTTGATAAGGAACAGTAGTCCTCGAAACATCATGAAAATTTTCTTATACCATTGATAAGTACTGCTTATCTTTATTCTTTTTCTATTTCTTTCTACTTAATTTTCCCGTTGTTTAGCTTTCCTCCTATTTCTTTATTTTCCTTTATTTTCTTAAGTTTTTCTAATCTATTTTCCCCCTTTCATTACTTTTACTTTTCTTATTCTCATTTTACTTTTTGCTTTTGTTTTCTTTCTATTATTTTTTTTTTCTTTATCTTTCACATTTAGACCAGTGACAATTTACTTGTTTTGACTTTGATATGTTGGTGAGGTGTAAATTGCCATAAGCATTGACTGTCAGATAGATCTAGAGTATGTTGCATAATACTTGATGTGATTGTATTCAAGAATACAAGAGGTAATGCTTTAGAAAAGAAATAACTATCATCATAATAGGTTTTGTTTATGTTTAACATTTACTTTGTAAATGTACTCTCCACATAGTTTACTTTTTTTTATACATTTCCAACTTATTTCGTAAGGCTTTTAGCAATTAAAATGACAAAAGTGAAACTAATGGAAAAAAAAATGATACCTCATCAGTATGCTCATGGTTCCCCAAAAGTGAATGTTTGGTGTGGCTGGCTATACAATCCTGTCATTGGACTTCGTGACTTGTCATTTCTTCGTGGTGAGCACTATTACTGGAGACGTTTATCTGGATTTACTGTGTTTTTTACGTTTTTACATCCACTCTGCATTATTGACAGAAAAAGCCTCCAAAAAAAGTTTAGGGACTATGGGGAGTTATCTATGTTAGACAAATAGGAGTATTCAAGTAGTTAGTAAGTATCATTTCCATAGTAAGTGATGTGTTTAATTTTGTGTATCAAGATATACTCAAGTGCAAAACCTATCCTATATAAAATTATTTTAAGGGTCTTTGAGTTTCATTTAATTGGTATTCCATTTTAAAATTATATTAATAATATATAAAAATATAATATAATGCTTGAAGTGTATATTAATTATGTGCATATTTGCTTCATAGGCACAGACAATCAAAGCATTTCTAGTTCTGGATCCAGTTACACCTATGGTGTGACACCAGGAATTTATGCAGGGCTTATGGTTCCTGAACCAGAAGATGATGAGTCATATGTTGTCTGTCATAAAGGTAATATTTTTTTTTTATCAAATTTCAAAGAAGCTAAATGGAAATAATTGAATTGTAGGCTCGAATTCTTTATTTCTTTTCAATTTTTATTATTTATGTGAATATGTATCTATTCTCATTTTCAGTTTAAATCAACTAGTTTCTTTTTCTAGGAGGTAGGGGAAATACAAATTAGGCAATAGTTTAAAAATCAATTATCTACACCGATGATGAGTTTAAAATAACAGAAAGTACTCTCTCATTGCTTTATAAATTTATGTTTAATACTTTATGTCAGTATTGTATTCTTTTAATTTTATATCACTCTACCTTTGTTTTTTTTTAACAAACTTTATTACAATTTTTAAACTAAAGTTTAAAAAGCTGTTCAAAATAAAAACAGTTTCAATGAAAGTTTGCTTTTGCAAGCTATAATGAATAAACAGGAATGGTGGGAATACCTAGCTGGTAACAGGAAAGTCAATGTTTTGCCCACTTTACAGTGAAGCATTGAGTCGAATAATTCATGAAAGTGTTCTATAGGCATTGCCTTTTATGCTTGCTGTATCACTGTTCATAAGTCCACAATATTTCTGTATTGAGGATTCAAAGTTCAGATAGACTTTTTTGCATCATCCTTAAGATACTCTACAGGGTTTATGCCCTGTGAATGGAGAGACTATTCTATGTGGTGATAAAATTTACAGTGTGTCTTTTGATTATATACTCTATAACAAAAAAATCGATGCACCAAGAAAGAGTTGTCCGATTGTAATGAAATTTCGTATGCAAAGACATTTTGACCGAACATGCAAATGATTAAAATTTGGTGTCCAATGAATGAATAGCGGGAACTCCAGCGCATCGGAACTGCGCATTCAGCAGGTGTATATAAGGAGCGATTCTCAATATGTGGTCAAAATTTCTGTTGCATTTTGACTGCGGATATCTTACGTCGACTGTAACAATGCCTCGCCGAAAGATTCGTGCTCATTACGAGCATATGTCAGAGTTTGAAAGAGGTCGTGCTATCGGATTGAAAGAGGCTGGTTGGACGAATCGAAGAATCGCTGGACATGTGGGTCGAAGCGATGCGGCGATTGGACGGTGCTGGCAAGAGTGGGTCAACAACGGCAGATGTCAGCGTCGGGACGGCAGCGGTCGACCTAGGGCCACAACAGAACGGGAAGACAGAGCGATTGTCAGAGCAGCTGTCACAGCACCGGATTCGTCGTTATCAACTATCCAACGTGTGGCCCGCACACATGTGTCCAACATGACCCTCTGCAGACGACTGAGAGAGCGGAATTTACGCTCGCGCCGACCGTTACGCCGCTTACCTCTCACGCCTTTACACCGTCAAGTCCGATTACAGTGGTGCCGGGCTCGATCAACTTGGAACTGCGCTGACTGGGGACGTATAGTCTTTAGTGACGAGTCCCGTTTCCAACTGTGTCCTGACGACAACCGCAGACGTGTCTGGAGACGTCCAGGGCAGCGTGGGGATCCTGCCCTTACTATCGCACGCCACACATGCCCACAACAGGGCGTTATGGTCTGGGGTGCCATCTCCTTTGATAGCCGGACCCCTTTGGTGGTCATTTCTGGCACACTTACAGCACAGCGGTACGTAGACGACATTCTACGACCGGTTGTGTTACCGTTCCTTTTGCGACACCCTGGACTTACGTTTCAACAAGACAATGCCCGGCCGCACACGGCACGTGTTGCTATGAATTGTCTTCAAGCTTGCCCAACACTTCCTTGGCAATCTGGATCTCCTGATCTCTCTCCCATAGAGCACATTTGGGACGCTATGGGAAGGCGATTGCAACCATCCCGGAATGTTGACGATTTAGCCCGACAGTTGGAGACAATTTGGCAAGAAATTCCGCAGGACACCATCCGGGATCTTTATCAGTCTATGCCACGCCGGGTGACAGCTTGCATCCAGGCCAGAGGTGGACCAACGCCTTATTGACTTCCTCCCTTTGTAACGGTCAAACTCTGCAATAAATCATTCAATTGTTCTGAAATTTTAATCGTTTCTTTTTCTATGTATGTTCTTCAAATCCACCAATTTTTATCGCAATCGGACAACTCCTTCTTGGTGCGTCGATTTTTTTGTTATAGAGTGTATTTTAGTCAACATAACACTATTGGGTGGTGCACTGTCCTGCTGGAAAAGTTTATTACAGTACAGGTTCATGATTACCGTGAAGGAATACAGCCAGCCATGTGGAGGAATACGTAGCTTGAACCATTCAAATACATGTCTGGATGTGCTAAAATATTCTGTTGATTCTTCTATGGCGACTTCACTGTTTTCCCGAATTTCAGCTTAATACTTAAATCTTCTACTTGAGTTCGCTCATCTGGAGCAGTTCCTTTGACTTTATCCTTACTTCACAATCTTAACTGTTTTAGGCCAATATCCTGTATGATGTGCGTTAGTGTCATGGGACACATAATATGTTTTAGTTAGCCAATATTTAAGAATATGCTTTTGAATAATAAGCACGGGTTATTTCAAGATAATAACTATATTTATTTGTGAAATTATCTTTGTAAACAGTTTTACAGACAGAATATCAAATACAAGATTACATATATGAAAAATTTGATGGAATTTTAAATGCAGTTTTCAGTAAAATATTGATGTTATGAAAATGTAATGCAGGCTAGTAGGAACGAGGTGTATTCATGCTAAACAATTAATTCCCCAAAGTCATTTTTTGACATTTAAAGTTTCAAGAGCAGTCTATTTAATATAAGTTTAGATTGTGTGTTGAAAAATATGCACTTTACTGTATTTAAAAAAAAAAATAATTGGGTAGTCCATTTTAGCCAGAACTCATAATATTTTAACTAGTAAAATTTTGAGAGTGATCAAGATGTAAAAGAAAATAGAAATAAAAGCATTAAAAGAAAATGAAGGGAAATATGTAAGGTAGAAGAATGAAAATAAAAATAATGACGTTAAAGTACAGAAGATATAAATACAAAAGAAATAAATTAGAAAAAGTTAAAGAAATATAAGGTGGGGGTGGATGCAAAATAAATAAAAGAGAAAGGACATAAAATTGTTTTGGGGAAACCCGGGTTTGGGATAGTTTTAGGAAAACCCAGAACTGGAGCAGGACAGGATAGTTTTATTTTTAATTTTATTCTTCTGCCTTACTTCCTTTCATTTTCTTTCAGTGCCTTTATTTTCTTTCGCATCCCGACCAGTGTCAAAATTTTACTAGTTTTTGGTAAGCCCTAGTCAGTTGTTGCAATCTTTTGTTAGTAAATATTTTAGTTATATTAAACTCATTGTGGGCCAATCAAAATGACCTCAAATGGTTGTACACAGGCTGCGTTAGCTGTCACTGTGTTTACAAGTTAGCTACCTCTTATCTACATGAATGCCAGAATATTAACCAATCTATACGTCTGCCAACAGTGGGTTCGTTTAGTAGTGAGAAGTATGACCTAGTTTAATGTAATAGTAGATCGACTCACTGTGCTAAACACTCGATGAATAATATAATACACAATAGGCACAGTTTTTGGACGAAAATTTATTCGGCTACAAACTTTTCTCGAAACCCTTGAGCTCTCACGAAGCAGCAAAAAACCCTAAGTGTATATCACTCTTAAGGGCAAGTGTACGATTGTTGATTGTACAAAGGGTAAGGTTATAGTTGGTGTCTGTGAGTTGGCGCCCTTTATCAGTCGAATCAGATGAACGTGGACTGTTGGAGGAAAGTTAGCTGCATGAAGGATTGTGTTAAATGATAAAAAATTGTAATGTATATGATAAAAAATTATTGGCGAAATTTTAAGAGGAAAAAACGTGACCACACGGAATGGATATTAGCCGTAATAGATAAAATGTTCACTAGGTGCTCGGTGTTTTGATGGATTAAAAAGGTTTCAAAAAATTAAGATCAACGGGAGACGGAGGTTCATAGATTAACTTTGCTTCACCAAAGTTAAATTTGTGGTCTAAAGACCAACAATGAACGGCTATGGATGATTTAGTCAATTCTTGTTTTTGTATGTATGCCCAGTGTTCTTTAATCCTGAACCGGAGTGCACGGCGAGTTTGGCCGATGTATGATTTTGTGCATGAGTGTGGGATTTCATAAATACCCCATGAGTTGTGATCCAGAACCGAGTCTTTTAGATTTGAAATACCAAGTTTATTGATGGGTGTGAAAGTCATCTTATTGCCAAGACTATTGCATCCAATAACATCATTAAACCAAACTTGTCGCACCATGATCACAACATGTTGAAAGACCTCCGGTTGGATGAGAACACCATTATTACAAAAGCAGACAAGGGAGGTCAAATTGTCGTCCTTGACAAACAACAATATGTGGATGGAGAGTTAACATCGCTTCAAGACAACCACTATTGCCATATTAAGGAAGATTCATGCCATATTTATCTCAATAAAATAAAACGTGCCATCCACTTATGCCAATTTTTAGATAAAAAAACAAAAAGCAAGTTATTCCGTCTATTGCTAACATTGCTCGCCTATATGCACTACACAAAGTCCATAAGGCGGGCATGCCGTTTCGTCCTATAGTCTCAAATATTGGCACCGCATGTCACGCTCTTTCAAAGCATTTAGCGCAAAGATTTTCTCCATTACTATACAATAACTCCTTTACAATCAAAAATTCTCTGTAATTTGCTAACAGGCTTCGTGACATTCCCTTCACTCCAAACACAATAGTCTCATTTAACGTAAAAAGCCATTTCACGAATGTTCTGATCCAAGGATCCCTTCAGTCTCTAGAACAGCGCATGAAGGAATTCCACTACACTGATTTTGAAGTTTGTGAACTTACCAACCTGACCGAAATTTATATTTCACAAACTTGCTTCAGTTTCCAAAATATGTTGTTCCAACAAACAGATGGTCTCTGTATGGGGAAACTCAGTATCTCCTATTTTATCAGATATCTATTTGCATTATGTCGAAGAAAAAATTCACGAACATCTTCATTTCAAATTATGGGTCCGGTATGTAGACGACATCTTTGCAATTCTAGATGGTAATAATACTGATCTCAAGGTTCTCACACACAATCTCAACTCGTTCAATACTTATATTCAATCCTCATTTGAATGCGAAGTTGACAACAAACTTGCCTTTCTGCACATTCTGGTCATGAAAACAGACTTCGAATTTCGTTTAAGCGTTTACCATAAACCTTCTTCCATTTCGTTGCCACCACACTGTTCATCAGCACACCCAATGTCTCAGAAAATGAGCAGTTTTTACTGGATTGTATTCAGTGTATCAAAATTTGCTCTACTGAAGAAGACCGGAATAAGGAACTCGAGTTCATCAAAAACATTGCCATATTCCGAAACTGCAAACCGTCTATTGTTGATCGGGCCGTAAAAAATTCTCCTCCAAAAAACCGGACACACATCTTTCTCCCAACAGCATTCCTATTTTATAGACCATCTGCTTACCGTTCGTTCCCAATATCAGCACTAAAATTGCTACTATTCTTAACAACTTTAATTTTAAAGTCTCTTTCACGCCCATCAATAAACGTTGTATTTCAAAACTAAAAGACTCGGTTTCGGATCACAACTCATGGGGGGTATTTATGAAATCCCATGCTCGTGCTCAAAATCGTGCATCGGCCAAACTCGTCGTGCACTCCGGTTCAGGATTAATGAACACCGGGCATATGTACAAAAACAAGAATTGACTAAATCACCCATAGCCGTTTATTGCTGGTCTTTGGACCACAAATTTAACTTCGATGAAGCGAAGTTAATCTACAAACCTCCATCTCCAGCTGATCTTAATTTTTTTTTTAAACTTTTTTAATCCATCAAAACATCGAGCACCTGGTGAACGATTTATCTATTACGGCCAATATCCATCCGGCGTGGTCACGTTTTCTCCTCTTAAAATTTCACCAATAATTTTTTATCATATACATTATAATTTTTTATCATTTAACACAATCCTTCCATGCAACTAACTTTCCTCCTTTATTCCAAGCTCATCTGGTTCGACCGATAGAGGGTGCCAACTCACGGACACCAACCATAACCTTACCCTTTGTGCAATCAACAGTCGTACACTCAGGGTTTCTTACGTCTTTGATGAAAGCTCAAGGCTTTTAAAAAACGTTTAAAGCCGAATAAATTTTCGTTTCAAAAACTGTGCCTATTGTGTATTATATTATTCGTTGACTGTCCTAGTTTTTTGGTAGCATCACATGGTGCAGAAACCAGGTATTCTGCTATTTCTGTCTGCTTTAAAACTTTGGCATTTTAAAACTATATGGTATGAATTTTGTTTTAGTGCAAAAAATCTGTGTTGAGTGGGAAAGTGAGCAAAGTATGTTTCAGATACGTGCAGTTATTAATTTCTATGAACTTTGAATTGATAAACTGACACAATACTGGTTTGAGATGTTTTGAATTGTTTGTTATATGGTATTTTGTGTGAAAGAGTTTTAATAAACCATTTTTTTTTTCAGAGCAATGTCATGGACAAAGCAATGAGTCTGCATTAAAAGGGCACGAACGGTCAGCATCAGAAGGTCATCAATGCCTTAGTGACTCTCCTTTAAAAGTTAGTCATGATAGAGGTAATGCAATATATTGCTCATTACTCTGAATAGTTATATGATGTAATTCCCTAAAATAATTAAGTTTTCTATTCTTCCTGGTCTATTTTCATTTTTAAATTATAGTTCGTTACAATTGTAAGCTGTTTACTTATTTCAATAGTTGTCTTATAGTTAGATATTCCATTATGGTTATTGTATCCTTCATTAATAATCTTAAATTTAATTCAAGAGTTGGAAGGGACATTGTTGTAGGCCTCTGTTCGTGCTATTTGTGATAACCTAAACTATCCCAATTTGTAAAATCCTAATCAAACAAATTATAAAGTTAAATAGTTATTAAAACTGGATGCTATTTTATGTATTATTGTTACTGAGTCACTCTCATCTTCCAATGTATTTTTTTTTTAATTTAGTGAAAAAAAAAAGATAATATCTGTACAATAAAATTAATTAGATTGAAAGTTCTTAGAATCCTCAAAATTCTTCAAGAGGGACTCATAAACCACAGTTGTTTTGTATTATTAAATATATGAATATAATCTGCACTTTGCTACAGCTTTTAAATTGCTTACTAGAGGTTTGGAAACTAAAATGATTGAAAAGTTTTATAAAAAAAATGGATAAAATAATTCAAATTATTTTAGTTACATATATAATCAGTGGCATGTATTCAAGGGATCTAGGTAATCTCCAGGTGAACCAACTAGTTTTTAGGTTTTAACAATTTCTCACACAAACTGTTTTTTCATACATGGAATTTAGATATGCATTGAAGAACTATTCCCAAAACTTCAGTTGAAAGAAAAAAGGTTTTTTTAATTAATAGTTATTTGTGCAAATAATGACCAATAATTTAAGCCATTTGGTAAGTTCCAACCTCCACAAATGATACAATACATGCAAGGTTTTTCATAAACATTAGGCCTTTTGTGGCCTCGAGCCAAGAAAAAGCCCAATTGCGCTTGGCCCTCATGCTATGCTGATAAGTAGAAATTAAAATTTTTGGCGTTTAGAAACGCTTCCCTTCTAGAGAAAAAATTATATGTTCATCAGATTTTAAAATTGCCAAAGTAAGCCAGTGCATGATGTGTGCTTCCCCATGGGGTGAATTTTTTAAAATTTTAGGAAATAACACATGGTGTTATAATTTGAAAATATAAATCTGGGAAACACATTTATTAGAACCAGTGGCTCACCCACAGGTCGTAATTCATTTTCATATGCACATTCTGCCCTCCCCTCATATTGTGATATCCACATGCTGATGGGTTATTTAAAACAAATTATGTTTTACTGTACATTTTATATTATTTAGTTTATAAATCTGCCTAAAATGTTATTTAATTTTTTATTTAAATTTGTAAAAAAATAGCAATTTTTATATGAATGGCAACATTCACAGCTTTTGGTGCATTAGTTAGAATTATGCAAATGACACAGATTTTTCTGGCATTAGTTTTAGCTCAGTTACAAAAAACTTAGGGTGTGAGATTGTAGAAAAAATGAGGTTGAAAAATAAAGACCACCCTAATACACACATACAAAAATGTACAATCACATGTATACACACATGCATTAAATATATACACTGAAGAGCAATTGAATTAAAGATATCTATCTAGTAATGTGTAGCACCACCTTTCATACTCTCATCAGTGGCGTGGACCTCATCTCGGCATGGACTTGACAAGACACTGGAAACGTTGGGAAGCCATACAGATTCATGATCCCTGAAGAATCTCCCACAGTTCACGAATATTTGATGGAAGGGGGGTCAGAGGCTCGAACATCTCTCTAGATGGCATCCCAGATGTGCTTCATGGAATTGAGGTCAGTCAGGTGAACTTGCTGGCCTGGGAACCAATTATTTTTTGCAATTTCTTTTATTAGAGGTAGGTAGGGAGGGGTGATGAACAATAGGATATTATCCACTGTCTGAAGTCACGCTACACCACTGATATATACAATCTCACATAGAAAGAATATATTCGAACTTTTTATCAATGCATAATTCATATATTTTAAGCATTATTTAGGTTTGGAAAGGTTGAGTGGTATTTAATTTAGTGTTTCGTCTAGAAAAAAATTAGGGCAGGGTGCATAGCCTGATAAAAAAGGCCGTTTTTTTTTGTTTTGGCAATCTAAATACACGGATACTCATGCTGAACATGTGGTTACGTCAGCTTTACTGCTATTAACTCCTTTAAACAACGTCTTAATTTGTTTAGTTCCTATAGTTGCTTTCTTTAATAATTTTTTTCGATTTTGTTTGTTGCAGGTAAGCATTTTGGAGTTTTTTTTTGTTCCCAGAGTATTTGCGAAAGGCGAGGGGGAAAGTGCACGTAATTGTGATATAACAGAACTGTTGCCAGATGGCAAGATTAAAAAATCCCAACTTCATACAAAATAATAAATTAATATAACTATAATTTAGTTAAACATTATCCTATACTATATGACAAGTAAGAGTAATAAAATAGGGATGTAAAACATGCTTAATTTAGTGCTTAAAGACAAACAAATTGATTTAAAAAAAATTAATTGGAAAAATACAGGGGACTGCTAACGTTTATCGCAGTAGTCCGTGGTTGAAAATCTACAAACCTAGCAACAGTGCTTTGTTTACAAATATTCGTCTGCAATCTCGTTTTGCCAAAACCATCAGTGTTATTACGAAAATGAAATGCTGGACTACAGAATTTTTATAAATCAACAAATTTCATCACGCGTTTTGGATTCTAACGTGGGAATTTGAATCATCATCGGGGAAGGATGGTGCGTTATTTTCCGAGGGTTGGGTGGGACATATGGGCACAAGGGCGGACAAGTTGAAGGGCATGGCACTTAATAGGTTCAGCAGGGCATTGCGCCCTTCTATTTCGCTTTAGATGAAACACTATTTAATTGAAAGGAGACATATACATTCTGAATATTACATGTAAGGGTGTGAAATACTTGGGATCAATGACTTAAAGACCCTAGCCCACTTCCAATTTGGTGCATTTTGTAAGCTTTCTTTTCTACAAAAAGCAAATTTCATATTTAAGTTATAGATGATTGAGCAAAAGGGGAGGTCTTCTACCCATTTGTCTACCTACTAATTGTTCAGGAAAAGAAGTCTGATCGAATGGTTAGGAATAATGGGAGGTGACATTACAAATGGGCTTGTTCATTACAGCAGAGAAGGACTCCATTTCAGAACTTGCTTTTGGTGAAGGTTTGTCGGTGCCAAACTCACGTTCGGAAATTGGAGTCCTCCTCTGCTGTAATGTGATGGTCAATTATGACATCATTTCTTGTTATTTCTAACTGTCCCATCAGACTTCTTTTCGTGAACGAACAATATCTAGCCAATATTTCTGAAACTTTTTTTTTATTATGGAGGAATATTTATTAAGTAGTAGATAAAGAATTTGGTGACGATGTAGCATGATCATATTTTTAGGTGTTCAAATGCCATGATAAAGTGCAATTTTTTTTTTATATAATGCAATATAGGTTCATAAAAATAATCACATTATCAGTAGTTATATATCAGATTGTGAAGAAAGTTCAAGAAAAGTAAAACCACCTTGTGTAAACTTGAACATCCATTGCATAACGATGTACTTAATCATTCAAGATGTCACATATTTCTAGCTAATAACCATCTATTGCTCTATGAGATGAAGAACATCCCATTGCAATAGAAGTCTGGCGATCAGACGGTGAAGTTGCAAAGGCATTTTATCTCATCTCATCATCATTAGTAAAGTTCTTTACATCAAGAAAGTCTGATAAAAACCAGTAGAAATGCAAGTTAGATGGGACAAGATCCAGAGAATGTGGTGGGCGAAGGGCAGATATTGCCTATTCAAGCTGTTATTTTTTGCTGTTCCTGTAATGTGGTATGCAAATATGCATTATACTGATGGAACGTGATTTCTTTTACTTCAGTCAATACTGGGTATTTCCTTACAATTTCTACTAACTTTTCAATTAGTATATTTGTGGGACTTATGCTTTATAATGAAGCACTATGAATAACTCTAGAACTCTATGGATAAATATTATGTCCTTTAATGAATAATTGCACAGTTACAACGTCGCACCTTCTATGTTAATGCACATAACACAAATTGTCCTAATTCGTCATAAGTATATCGTCACAGTGGTAATATCCACTATGTTCCTATGTCATTGTAAGCGTCACTGCCCTGTGTCCAACCTCCACCTTGTTTGCTTCACGTCTCCAGAGTCTTCCTCGTTTTCACGCATGCACTACTGTGACTGTCCACACACTTTCATGGCGTTTCACGTGTATAGGGATGGGTGTCCCAACCCACAGTTGGTCTCTTGACAAGTGCACTGCCCTCAGTGCATGGGCATATTGTCACAAAGTCTATGCAAAAAGAAAAAAAAAATTAAAAGAAAGAGTTCTTATTTGGTGGACATCGTCGAGCTAGTCTGCTCCATCAGTTCCGTTTCATCTTCATGTCTGAAAAACACTAAAATATAATTACTAAACAGGTAAATAAGCAAGTTTCAAGTCTCTTGAAGTAAAAATAAAATAAAATGTTTGGGTTTTTGTTGTTGAAACAAAGATTAATTGTCTTTGGATGTCTGAATCCATTTTTTCATGTTGACCAAATTTTTTCACTTCGTATCGGTCTTTCGATTTCACTATTGTAATTCTGTATGGTCCGAAAAATGTAGGTCTCACGTTAAGTCCTGTTCCAAACTGTGTTCTTTGTATTGCTACAAGATTGTTAACTTTATACGTTGGAGCTGTTTTTCTCTTTTTGTTAAAAGATTTGCGATTTTCTTCTTGTACCTTCAAAATGTTACATTTTTACTTCTTCTCTTATATTGTTTCTATCTTGCATGTACTCGTCTTCTAACAGTTCTTTTATTTGAGATCTTCTTTGTCCTTCATTTTGATCCCAATTAGTAATTCAAATGGTGTACATTTAGTGCTCCATGAAACTGAACTGTTGATGATACACTGTACTTCTATAACATATTTGTACAATTTCGTGGGGTCTTCAATTGACAGTTTTGCTAATACGGGTATTAGGATACTATGCATTCTTTCGATCTGTCCATTTCCTCTTGGAATGCCTGTCGCTATTGATGAGTGTTCAATTCCCTGCTCTTTACAATAATCTTCAAATTCTTTAGATGTAAAGGCACTTCCTCTGTCAGTGATAATTCTTGAAGGATTTCCAAATGTTATTTGTTGAGTTTTTAGTTTTTCTATGGCTTCGTGAGTGCTTGTTGCTTTTACTGGGTAAAACCAAACGAATTTTCTGAATGCATCTACGACTGTAAAAATATGGTGGTAATTCTTATTTGTGGATGGAAGAAGTTCAATAAAGTCAATGTGGTACGTACTAAGTGTAATGTTTTCTTTTGGTATTGAGTTTAAAATGCCTTCACTTTTTCCCTTTTTTTCTGTTACAAAGAATGCAGTCTACGTAATTTGCTATAACCTTTTCAATTTGTTTTTTAATATGAGGCATACAGAAGTCGTATTTTAAAATTTCTCTGGTTGTGCTTGCTGAAAAATGTCCGTTATTTTGAATGTGTCTGATGATTTCATTTTGCATTAACTGTGGTACGACACACAATTCTCTTACATTTTCATATTTGTATAGTACTTTATTCTTAATTACGTAATCTTTTTCTTTTCCTTGTTCTATTAGGCACTTTATTGTTGACACAAATTCGTCTTCCTCTTGTGCTGATGTAATCTTTGTTGTCACGTCTGGCAGTTGAGTCACTATAAGAACAGTGTTTTGACTCAGGGCGTCTGCATGTTTTATCTGATTTGCTATTCTGTGTACAATTTCACAATCAAATTCTTCTAGGAATAAAGTCCATCTTACAATTTTTGGAGTTACATCTTTTCAATCCATAGTTTTTTGGAATGCTGAACAGTCTGTTACTATTTTAAATTTAATGCCTAAGAAATAATTTCTAAATTTTTTCAAGACTTCGATTATGGCAAGCACTTCCAGTTCGTAACTACAGTATTTTTCTTGTTGCTGAAAAGTCTTTTTACTCATGTAATGAATAGGATGAAAATTTCCATCATCTGCTTGTTGTAATAAACATGCACCAAATCCATGACTACTAGCGTCTGTGTGTAATTCGAGTTCAAAACCTTGTCTAAATATGTGTAGTACAGGTGAAGTAATCAAAATGTTTTAAGCATCTTAAAAGCTTCTCTTTGTTCATAACCGAAATTGAATTCTACGTTGCTGCGGAGTAAATCACTTAGGGGTTTCGCTATCTTATAATAACCTAGAATGAATTTCTGAAAATAACTCGTTAGTCCCAAAAAACTTTGGATCTGTCTTGCTGTCTTTGGTTCCGGAAACTTTTGGACTGTTATTGTTTTAGATAGAGAAGGTTTTATTGTGCCATCTCCCAGTACATAGCCTAAGAATTCGATTTTCCGTTGCAAAAATTTACATTTTTTGAAGTTGAGTTCCAACCCATATTTTGAAGCTTCTTCTTACACACGCCTTAGCTTGAGTATGCCTTCTTCATCGCTGCAAGGCATAATAATATCATCTAAATATATTTCTACGGTGTGGTTATTTAAAAGGTCTCTAAATACATTACATACATATTTTTGGAATATCGAAAGACTTGTGAATAACCATGCCGGAACTTTCATAAATTTGTACTGACATTCATGCGTTACAAATGATGTGTATTTCGTACTGTGTTCGCCAATGTCAATATGCAAAATCCCATTTTTCAAATCTAATGACGTAAACACTTCAGCTCCCCCAGGATTATCCAAAACATCTTCGATTGATGGAAGCGGAAAATGATCCATAATTATTTTCCTATTTAATTTTCTGTAATCTATGCATAGTCTAGAGCAGGGGTGGCCAACTTTTTTGGGAAGAGTGCCACTATCTGGAAAAAAATTATGCGTACCACTTCCAATTTTTCCAATATACTAAAAAATATAAAAAGGTGAAAAAATGTTATTTATAGGCTGATTATGAGATTTTTACGTAAATAGGGCATTTTTTTTTTCATGTAAGTCTGAGTTGTGGAGATTTAAAAAATAATATAGTAAATAAAACAAAAGTACAAACTTAGGTTTTATTGTTAATAAACGTTTTTAAAGGTTCAGTTAGGCTATGTATGAAATAAAAATGAATAACTTGAAACATTTAATTCTAAATAATTATTAAACAGCCAGTACCTAATTAATGTGGCTTTTGAATTTGTAGTTTTTTTACCAAGTCATCTATATTAGGATTAGTTCCTAAAGATGCTAACAAAATTAAGCGTTTTAGGTGCATATCAGTTAATCTTGAACGATATTTTGATTTTATTATGTTCATAATAGAAAACATTTGTTTAAAAACATATGTTGATCCAGACCTACATCAATATCTGACAGCCAAACCTTGTAAATTTGGAAAATTGCTTGTTGGTACGAATTTCCAAAATTCAATATAATTTGGATCACTTGCAGTTGAAATAAGTTCCTTGTATTTGCTTTTCAGTGTAGTATGGTGCTGTAGGTCAATAATTTCGATTTGGATTTCAGATGGGTAACAATTAACGTCTTGCAGAGAAACGAAAAAGGATTTGTGAAAAGATCAGTATTTTTTTTATCATCTTGAAAATCATCAAACCTAGCACTGAATGAATCCTGCAAAATGGATATTAAATTTTGAAATCTATCATAGTTCGGAGCATTATTGATTTTGGTAGCTAGTTCCTGCATTAATGTGAAATGTGCTAATCTTTTTTCTCCAAAATCAAGACAAAAAAGCAAAAATTTGTTCACAAAAGAAGGTATATGACCAATTAGGGTAGGAAAAATACAATCTTTTCCCTGTAATCTTAAATTTAAATTATTTAAATGCCCATAATATCGGTGAGAAAAGCTAAACCCCATAGCCAATCTTCATTCTTGAGTAGCAAGCACTCACTGGGCAGTTCATTGTTTTCTTCCAGATATTTTAAAATACACTCCCTCAAATTCCAAAATCTCGCGAGTGCACTTCCTTTGGAAAGCCAGCGCACACCACAATGAAGGAGTAACTCGCCATCCTCCTCTTGCGTTTTTTCCGGGAAAAGCTCACGAAATCGTCGTCGATTCAGAGCTCGACTTCTTATTTTGTTGATACAGCGAGCTACAGGCTCAACAACAGAAAACAGGTTTAAGTACTTGGCACAAAGAGCTTCTTGATGGATAATACAGTGATACTTAAAAACTTTTCTTCCCAAATAATTTTCAAGCAATGTAACAAAACCTTTTATCCTGCCAACCATGCAAGGTGCTCCATCTGTGCAAACACTATCTAATTTTGTCCACTCTACTTTGTTAACTTCAATTACATTTTTAAGTTCTTTAAAAATGTCTTCACCTGTGGTTAAAACTAGTTGGCGCAAATCAAGAAGTTCTTCCACAATATCAAAAATATCGTTCGTGTAACGCCCAAATATGCTTCACTGCGCATTGTCTGTGATGTCACAGTTTTCATCCAAAGTTAATGAAAAGTATTTGCAATATTGTAGTCCAGAGACAATTTGTGTGCCAACATCCTGGCCCATGTCATCTATACGACGCATGACGATATTTCTAGACAAAGATATTTTGTCAACCATATTTTTGACGTTTATATCACGGACAATTTGGGCAAACATTAAAATGCTATTTTTCATTATCTGCATTCTGTCAGAAAAGGATTTTTTCTTGCGGGCTAACAGCAGAGAAAGTTCATAAGAAGCCTTCACCATAGTTTCCATTTCGTCATTTCTCTTCTGGAACGACGATTGTCGGCCGGCTAAAGATTTCTATTTTTTTATTGATAAATTCCGTCCACAAGTGTGATGCGACAGGATATTTGCTGTTGAAATCACTATGCAGTAGTTTGAAATTTCGGTTCAGGTTAAATTTTTCGGCATTGCTACACAAATTCCACATATCAAACGAGCAGGCTTGGAAGTATTTTGATACATAAATAAAATTTATTCTTCCCAGACAGTTTTAAAATCACGAATTGCAATATCCCCTTCATATGTTCTTTCGATGTCAGAGGTTTACTCATAGACATAGTGAAAATAAAATTTTTAAAACAACGACGCTGGACATCAAAATCTAAAAACAGTTTAAAAAAGCTTAACATCTTGCTCGGTAGTTTAAAATCAACTGAGCTAGACAGCCAGAGTGTCGCACTCGCTCGAGAATGGACAACCATAGCAAGACACAACGGCGCCAAAGCAAAGCAACTCAAACCATTGGGCTCGTCCCATGACCACGCTGTATTACCGCATCATTCTACTGGTGTCAAAAAGTGCCGCTTTCCGGCGCTGTTGTATTCAGTAGCATATGAGTAGAGTTTTTACGGATTTTGACAAAGTTCCTGAAGACGACATTATTATTTTTTCAAATTTTTTAATTTTTCAATAAGTCTTCACGTGCCACTGTTAAAACTCTGCCGTGCCGTTGGTTGGCCATCCCTGGTCTAGAGCTACCATCTTTTTTCTTATATAACACTACCGCCGCCACAAAATCTGAACAACTGCATTTAATAATTCCATCGTTAAGCCATTCTTTGACTTCTGTTTCAACAATCTTTTGTTCTGTAAACGATAGCCTTCGACAATACTGACTTACTAGTATCTCATCTATTAAAACAATATTCAATTTTAAGTTGGTGCTTCCTGTTTTGAAACGTCGATAACCTTTTATCAGATTGGCAATTTTCTGCTTATGTTTAACATTTTGAATATGCATTAAATCAACTTGTTGAAAATCTACGGCGTTCGCCATTAAAATGATAAAATTGTCCGTAGTTGCAGCTGAAGCTTCATTTCTGTGTATATTTTCGACCTCGGAAACTATAATGGGATGCTTTAGGAGAAAGGGAGACTTACCGCATTGGTATTGGATTAGTATTGGTTCATCGCAGAAGGGGAATTTGTACCGACTGTTTATTTACAATTCGTGTAAACACTTGTAGCATCCGCAGTTCCTCTTTGGGTTTTATGGCTTTGCTCAGCCACTTGCCCCTTCTCGGTATTACAAACAACTCTAACATGGTTGGTATGTTTGGGATTGTCATTTTTAGAAATGTGAAATTTAATTGGCATAACACTTCCATTCCTACAATTATTTCACAATTTAGATTTTCAAGCACATAAATGTTGGTTTTAATTCTGTTTCCGTCTATGATTATGTCTGTATTAACAAATCCTAGAGATGTTATTGCTTCGTTCCCAATTCCTAATAGAGATTTGCTGTTGTAGAATAAATTTGGCGATCCAATTAATTGATAGGAGTCTTTTTTTCATCATTTTAACTTCACTACCCGTATCTAATAAGGCTTCAAATTGTTTATCAAAAATATTTGTTTTTTTTTTGGATTTTTCTGGGTGTAGAATGAATGAAAGTGTGATTTATATTTCTGTTTTGTGACCATGAATTTTTCTCCGAACAATCACTTGCCTTATGGCCAAAATTGACATTTGAAACAGCGAAGACCTTCACTTTTATATTTGCATTCGCTTGATTTATGTCCTCGATCGGAACAGTTATAGCAGATGAGGCTTTGATGATTATTACACAATAATTTCTGCCACCCACGTAAAGATTACAGCTCAAGCTAGAGCTTGTTTTCGTTTTGAAAAAAAGAGACGCTTTCCCCATCTTGGATTCGAACCAGGGTCCCCCCGTCTTGTCCGGAGTGTCCTAGACCGCTAGACGAACGAGGACAGGAAACAACGCTCTCTTTCTCCGTATGTAAGGATGTAAGATATTATTACCCTTCGCAGGGATAACACAATTGCCAAATATGGTCAACACAGAAAAGCCTCCGGGGCGAGATTTTTGTGAGTTTTTCGTGGGGGAATTTATTACACAATAATTTTTGCCACCCATGTAAAGATTACAGCTCAAACTAGAGCTTGTTTTGCTTTGGAGAAAAAGAGATGCTGTCCTCATCCCGGATTCGAACCAGGGTCCGTCCGTCATCCCTGGTTCAAATCCCGGATGGGGAAAGCGTCTCCTTTTCTCCAAAAACAAATAAGCTCTAGTTTGAGCTATATGTACGTGGGTGGCAAAAATTATTGTATAATAAATTCCCCACGAAAAACTCACAAAAATCTCGCCCCGGAGGATTTTCTGTGTTGACCATTATTTGGCAATTGTGTTATCCCTGTGAAGGGTAATAATATCTTACACATTGGAGATAATGAAAGCTTGAGAATATGACATGACTGCATCCACTATCCACAACTGCTTTGTGAAAGCCAGCTTAAAAGCTGACATCGAAGAAAATGAATCACGATCCAATATGGGCTTGGTAGCATTACTAATGCAAAATGGAAAAGGCTGAAAGACAACGGGGGTGTTGAAGAACATACAGAGCTCTCTTATTTTTTGAACGTCGTGACCGCTGAATATCCTATGGAGCATGAAATCTTGCAAAATGTTAAGAAATGTAATGAAGAATTTACAGTAAGAGATGATGATGAACATGAAGGGACTATTGAAACACCTTCACAGGATGAAGTTATGAAAGCATTTGAAACAATCTGACAGTGATTACAGTTTGAAGAAAATGTTACAGATGACGTGTTCCGATATTTACAAAAGTGTGAGAATTTCTATAAATAAAACGTTTTTAACAAGATACTTGTACAAAGCAAAATTAGTGATTATTTCTCTGTTTCAAATATGTTGTATGAGGATCATACATATGAAAGGTAAGCCTCAGTCTTTTCTTTTTGTTATTAATATTTACGTATTTGTATATGAAAAATATTTAAACTTGTTGGAAAAAAAAGTGTCTAATAAAATGAGTTACTGTCCAAATTTAGCTTTTTTCATTTTATCGAAATTAAGTTTCATCATTTATGTTAATTTCCATTTAACGAATTTTCCTTATAACGAAGTTTTTCAGAGGAACGATGGCACTTCGTTAAATAGAAACTCGACTGCATATATACATACATACAAGGGTTATTTTTTAAGTAAGGTCCGTTTGTGAATACCATTGAAAATTCCAGATTTTCGTGAGAATGAGTGCTTGCTCAGGCTCCCGGCATTCTTTGAGCAGAATCTGACAGCTTTTCTATTCACGCCGTCAGTCTGTACGCTTTGTACACTTCGTTAAAATGTTTAAGAAAATGGAGCATCCCGCCAACTATGAAATATGGTTTGCCATCCGATTCTTAACAACAAGAAACATGACATCTGCAGATGTCCATCGCCAGATATGCGAAGTTTACGATGACAACGCAATGAGTGATTCTAAAGTGCGCAAATGGGTAAGATTGCTCAAGGAAGTTCGGAAAATATCCATGACACATTACGCTCTCGTGGGCCATCTGTAATCACTGACGATTTAGTGCAGCAGGCAGTTGATACCCAAATTCACACAAACAGGAGATTCACAATTTCTAAGATGTCATCGGAATTCCCACGAATTTCAAGGTTAGTTTTGTTTAAAATTGTGTCTGAGAACTTAGAATACAAGAAAGCGTGCTGTCGATGGGTTCCTAAACTGCTGAGTAAGGAATACAAAAAGAAAAGGTTGGCAAGTGCTCTAACATTTTTGACCCTCTACAACGAGGAAGGTGATAATTCAATCAGTCATACAGTCCAGACCTTGCATCTAGTGACTTATCTCTTCCGCCATCAGAAGACGTTCTTGAGCAGCAAGCGTTTAGACACTGAAGAAGTGAAAATGACCGTAAGTAACTGGCTATTTTTTTTTTTAGCAAATTTATTTAGGCAGCAACATGAACAACAAAAAAATATACATTGGGATTACAAATCAATGTTAGTTTGAGTTAATTATAAGAACAAAGACATATCTACATTAACATTATACGAAAATATAGATGCATAAAATTAATTACAAAAATATAAATACATCAAATTTAATTAAAAAAAAAATATCAATACATTAATTAATATACTGTGAAATAAAATTTTGTCCATGTCTGCCTGGGTAGCGCAGGTAAAGACGTAGTCTGACAAAGCCTGCACCACCCAGGAGATACCAGATAGCCAAAGCAGCCCCATGGGATATCACTGCGCAAACATCAGCGAAAATTAAATTAAGTATGCGATTGATTAAATAGAATTAGTAAGGAGGATCCGGATTAAAGACTTAAACTTAGAATAGGAATTTATCTCTTTTATATTAGAAGGCAGCTGATTCCACAATTTAGGACCTGAAGAACCCACTCTGTGGCAACCCAGCTCCAGACGAGAAAATTGAGGTCTGTAGTTATGTCTACTTGTTGTTGGATAGTTATGTGTAGGTTGCTGTAAATCAACTGGAATAGATTAGTATTTTTAATTTTTTTAAACATTAATAACAAAATTTTATAATTTAAAAGTTGATTAAAAGTTAATAAATTGAATCTTTGCGGAACCTCACGGATCGACATTGGTTGTGGTAATTTATGGTTAATAATATTGAAGAATTTATTTTGTAATGACTAAATTCTACTTTGGTTAGCCTGTGAAGTGTATCCCCAGACCGATAAACAATAAAAAAGATGAGAAAAAATAAAAGAATAATATAGATTGATCAAAAATTTTATAGGTATATAAATACTAATGTTGCGCAATATTCCCAAAAATCTACCAATTTTTAAGCACAATAGGTTAATGTGTGTATCCCATTTTAAATTGGCTTGAATAGTAACTCCAAGGAATTTCGTCTCCTGCGATAACGGAACTATATCGTTATCTATTTTTATGGTATTACATAAGTAGTTGCTTTTGTTATGTTTATTTGAAAACAGAATACATTTGGTTTTTTTTGTATTAAGTGAGAGATAATTATCTCTAAAGTATTTTATATATATATCAATATCATTATTTACAAGTGAAAACAGCACATCAAGATTCCTTTCCCTATAAAAGATGCTTGTGTCGTCGGCAAAGCATAGAACTCTAGATCGAGTTGGCAGAAAAAAAAGATCATTAATATAAAAAATAAAAAGCAAAGGTCCCAATGTCGACCCCTGAGGAACCCCACATAGAGGTGATCTGGCGATAGATTGATTTTCGTTTATTTGCACATATTGAGATCTTCCAAAATGGTAATTTCTGAAAAGAAGATTTTGCTTTCCGCATATACCTGCCAATTGTAATTTATATAAAAGTCTATCATAGTTAATGGTATCAAATGCCCGTGACAAATCAAAAAAAATTCCAATTGATGAGTCACCACCGTCCAAAGCCGAATATATGAAGTCTGTTGCCGTTAACAATACTTGTTCAGTAGATTTATTTTTAGTAAAACCGAATTGATTTTCCTGTATGATGTGGTTATGTTCAAAGTATTTTAATAATCTATTATAAATGAGTTTTTCAAGTATTTTTGTAAACACCGATAATATTGATATCGGTCTATAATTAGCAACGTCAGTATATGAACCCTTTTTATGAATCGGAACAACCCTTGCCGTCTTAAATTCCGGCGGAATCTCACCAGTGGAAAAGATTAGATTAAAGATGTAGGTTAAAGGCCCTGAAATCTCATGAGCACAATATTTAATGGGAACTGGATGAAAGTTATCTGGGCCTGGTCCTTTATTAGCACTAAGATTATTAATTAGTCGAATTGTCTCAAGTTCAGTGACCCCATCCAAGAAAAAGGAATTAGCGATATTATAATCATGGCATCTTTGGAATACATTATTAAATTTACTAGATAAAGAATAAGGGAATTCTATGAAATATTGATTGAATGTATTAGAAATCTGTGATATGTTAGTAATCGTTTTATGAGGAGTTATTAGTTTATCAGTTTCTTTTGTCACGGATTTCGATCTTCCCATAAGTTCATTTATTTCTGACCATGTTTTCCTATTATTCATATTACATAGTGCCGAAAAATATGCCTGTTTCGCACGTTTTATTTTAGTATTCAATTCATTCCGAAATGACTTAAAAACAGCAAGTTTTGTTGGTGATTTATCTTTTAAAAATTTGAAGTTTATTTTTCTTCCTTATTTCTCTAAAAATTTCAATTGTAATCCATGGTTTACGTATACGTTTGGTTTTGCTTATTGTTTTTAATGGAAAGCAAACTT